>CM052703.1:70736951-70768893 GCA_028551405.1 Uromys caudimaculatus
ACTGGGGAGGAAACAAAGGGAGGCCTGCTGGAACACCTTGATTTGCTAATCCAGCCAAGCCTAAAGGTCAATGCCCTAGATAATCTGATATCAGGCGGAAAGGAATCAAAGGGATGCCTGCTACGAGATAGCTAGCAAGATTAAGTCAAACCTGGGATCAAGCAAACAATGCCAAGGTCAAAAGCCTTTGTCTCCTACACCAGTGTAGGGGAATGCCAGGACAGGGAGGTGAGAGTGGATGGGTAGTGGGGGAGCACCCTCATAGAAGCAGGGAGAGGGGGGATGGGATAGGGGATCTCTGGAGGGGAAGCCGGGAAAGGGGATAACATTTGAAATGTAAATAAATAAATTATTCAATTAAAAATTTTTATTTGTAATATTTTATGTGTATGGATGCTTTGCTTATATGGATAACTACATACATGCATGTGATGCCCACAGGAGTCAGAATTTCCTAGAGCTGGAGTTACAGATACTTGTTAGCTACCATGTGGGTACTGGCTATCTAACTCAGATCCTTTGGAAAAGCAGCTAGTACTAACCATTTAGCCATCTCTCCAGTCCTTAGCTTGCTTTGTTATATAACTTAGGACCACCTTCCACAGGTTAGCACTATTCACAGTGGGCTAGGCCTACCATATCCAGAATTAATAATGTAAATGCTCTACAGGTTTGCTCATGGACCAGTCTTCAATGGAGGCTCCCTCTTCCAGGTGACTCTAATTTGTGTCAAATTGACGGAAGCTAAACAGACAGGTCCTTCACCTCTTAGCATTGAAACCGAGGTCTGATTGTAAAGCAAGATGGATGAAGACTGAGACACAGCGATATGTGGAAGTGTCTTATAAATCAAGTAAGAATGGTTACTTCTCTTCTAAATAACATCATGTGCTGCTGGGGGGTATTGGCCCGTGCCTTTAGCACACAGGAGGCAAAGGCAGGAATATCTCTAAGAGTTCAAAGCCAGCCTGGTCTGCAGAGCAAGTTACGGGGCAGCCACAGCTACATAATGAGACCTTGTCTGGAAAAAACAAAACAAAACAAAAAAATCATACACCCAGTGTATGATGGTAGGTTAAATAATTACTGATAATTGCTCTATTTCCCTCTCCAAATCACTGGGAACACAGGTAACATCCCATGATGCCATTTGACTGTGCTTGGGAAAGAAGACACTGGAAGCCACATATCACTGTAAAAATGAAGCCATACACATATACAGAAAAATTGTTTTATTATGTAGCCCTGACTGGCCTGGAACTCACAGCGTTCTGCATGCCTCTGCTCCCAAAGTGCTGGATTAAAGGTCTTCTTCACATTTTTTTCAAATATATGTATTTTGAGACAGAGTCTCACACACAAGCACACAAGTAGTAAGAGCACACATAGGTTTATTTTATTAACACTGAAACATTGTCTTCTAGAAAGCTTACACTCAGGAACCACACAGTTAGCTCACAAGGTGGAGAAGGATGCATGCTGCCAAGCCTGGGGGCTGTGGTTAAGCCCTGGAATCCATATCCGGAAAGAGATAAGTGATTCTCACAAGCTGTCCTCTGACCTGTACCTGAGTGTGCCAGCAGAAACATACATACACAGAATAAATGTATAAATAAACAAACAAATAAATATATCTAATAGTAATAGTGGCATTAATATTATGGTTTAAAATAAAACAACAAATAAAAGCACTCACCTAAGTATTCTTTTTAAAATTTAACTTTTCACTGATTCGCCATGATTTTCACATCATGCACCGCAAGCCCATTCATTTCCCATCTCCTTGTACCGCTCTCCACCACAATTTACTCCCAAAGAAAAAAATTTTTTTTAATCTCAATAATCTACCCCTTTATCCTGTCAACCCCATATCCACCACCCCTTTCCCTCTTTCTTTTTTTTTAATGACTTATTTTTATTTTATGTGCATTGGTGTCCTGCTGGCTTATATGTGTGTGATGGTGTCAGGTCTCCTGGAACTGGAGTTACAAACAGTTGTGAGCCGCCATGTGAGTGCTGGGAATTCAACCTGGGTCTTTTGGAAAAGCAGCCAGTGCTTTTAACCACTAAGACAACTCTCCAGCCCCCCCTTTCCCCTTTCATCCCTTCTCCCCCTTTTTCCTCTAACATTAGATAGGAAAGAAAGAAAGATGCAGGAAAGGAAAAGAGGGAAGGAAATCCCCAGCTCTAACCTCCTTTACTTTGTTTCCTCCCTGACCACTACTATTAACAACTTGTGGCTAACCCACCTGTGATGGTTTATACATGCTCGGCCCAGGGACAGGCACTATTAGGTGTGGCCCTGTTGGAGGAGGTGTGTCACTGTGGGTGTGGGCTTAAGACCCTCACCCTAGCTGCCTGGAAGCCAGTATTCTGCTTGCAGCCTCCAGATGCAAATGTAGAACTCTCAGCCCCTCCTGCACCATGCCTACCTGGATGCGGCTCTCTTCCTGTCTTGATGATAATGGACTAACCTCTGAACCTGTAAGCCAGTCCCAATTAAATGTTGTCCTTATAAGACTTGCCTTGGTCGTCGTGTAAAACCCTAAGTCACAGCAGTAAAACCCTAACTAAGACACCATCTTAAATGACAACAAATATCCATCATCCATCCCACCTTTTGGGAATGGGGCATTGTCCTCTTTAGATTGCTTTTTGCTGTCTGGAGGATGACATCTTTTTGGAGCCTTAAGCAAATTGGGATATTGTCCAAGTCCTAGGAAAGCTAATTGTATCGTTTATTGTCCAGTCTCTGTGTGATAGCAAAGGGCATGGCTTAACTGAAGTCCTGGCTGGAGCAGGCTGTGCGGCTGGACCATCACAGCTAGGCATTTTGAAGTTGTTCTGGATGCAGATTTTTGAGGAAACAGCTACTGAGGCAGTCAGTGAGGCTGGATCACCTGGGCTACTTGTCTTCTTTGTTGTCTGGTTCCTTTGCTCTGTAAACTTTTAAAGGTATTACCCATTTTTGCATTAACACATGTATGAAATGTGCAGTATGCACAAATCAGTTAAAGATGATTTGCTAGCCGGGCAGTGGTGGCGCACGCCTTTAATCCCAGCACTTGGGAGGCAAAGGCAGGTGGATTTCTGAGTTCGAGGCCAGCCTGGTCTACAGAGTGAGTTCCAAGACAGCCAGGGCTACGCCGAGAAACCCTGTCTCGATAAATAAATAAATAAATAAATAAATAAATAAATAAATAAATAAATAAATAAATAAATAAATAAATAAATAAATAAATAAATAAATAAAGTGTAGTTAGATCTTTTTTATATTTGTTTGACCTGTAGCATCATTAAACAGAATCTGTATTCTTTTTTTTTTTTTTTTTTTTTTGAGGCAGAGTTTCTCTGTATAGCCCTGGCTGTCCTGGAACTCACTCTGTAGACCAGACTGACCTCGAACTGAGAAATCCGCCTGCCTCTGCCTCCCGAGTGCTGGGATTAAAGGCCTGTACCACCACTGCCCGGCCAGAATCTGTATTCTTAAGCATAAATAAATCTCTTTATCTAAGAATTTAGCAGGCCGGCATTCTGGAATCTCACCACAAGGTGGCGATCTAGGCTTTAGATTAGATTCCTCTGACGCTCCTTTGTTCTGAATCAAGATTTTTCCAATCTCTTTTCTTTTTATTTCCATTAATTTATTCACTTTACATCCCAATCACACACCTCCTCCCCAGTCTCCCCTACACAAGCCTCCTCCACTGCTTCTCCTCTGAGAACGAGGAGGCCTCCCCTGGGAACCAATCCACCCTGCCACATCAAGTCACTACAGTACTAGGTACGTCTTTTTCCACTGAGGTAAGACAAGGCAGCCCAGCTAGGGGAACAAGATCCATAGGCAGGCAACAGATTCAGGAACAGCCCTGCTCCAGTTGTTGGGGGTCCCTCATGAAGACCAAGCTGCATATCTGCTACATATGTGCATGGAGCCTAAGTCTGGCCTATGTATGCTCCTTTGTTAGCAGTTCCATCTCTGGGAGTCCCCAAGAGTCCAGGTTAGTTGACTCTGTTGGTTTTCCTGTGGAGTTCCTATCCCCTCTGGGTCCCTCGATCCTTCCCCCAACTATTCCACAAAACTCCCCAAGTTCCACTCACTATTCGGCTGTGGGTCTCTGCATCTGTTTTGGTCAGTTGCTGGGTGGAGTCTCTCAGAGGGCAATTATGCTAGGTTCCTGTCTACAAGCATAGCAGTATCATTAACACTGTCAGGATTGGTTCTTACCCATGGGACAGAGCTTAAGTTGGGCTAGTTATTGGTTGGCCATTCCTTCAGTCTGCTCCATCTTTGCCCCTGCACTTCTTATAGGCAGGCCAACATTTAGGTTGAAGGTTTTGTGGGTGGGTTGCTTTCCTTATCCCTGCACTGGGAGTCCTGTCTGGCTACAGGCTCCATATCCCCCACTGCTAGGAGTCTCAGCTAGTCCCCCTCTAGCCAGCTGCTGGTTTCCATTCACTCTCCTGGCCTTCTCTCCCCAGATGTGATGGCCCCCTTTTCCTCTACCCATTTCTTCTCCCACCCAAATCCCTCCCTCCGCCACCATCAATCGCTTACCTTATTTACACCTCCTGAGTGAGATTCAAGCATTCTCCTTGGGCCCTCCTCCTTATTTAGCTTCTTTGGCTCTGTAGCATGGCCATCCTGTACTTTATAAGTGAGTACACACCATGCATGTCCTTCTGAATCTGATTACCTCACTCAGGATGATATTTTCTAGTTCTACCCATGATGTTCTTGTTTTTAATAGCTGAGTAGTATTCCATTGTGTAAATGAACCACATTTTCTTTTATCCATTCTTCTGTTGAGGGGCATTTAGGTTATTTCCAGTTTCTGGCTATTACAAATAAAGGTGCTATGAACATAGTTGAGCAAGTGTCCTTGCCGTATGGTAGAGCATCTTTTGGGTGCCCAGGAGTGGCATAGCTGGGTCTTGAGGTAGAACTATCCCCAATTTTCTGAGAAACCACCAAATTGATTTTCAGAGTAGTTGTGCAAGTTTGCACTCCCACCAGCAATGGAGGAGTGTTCCCCTTTCTACACATCCTCGACGGCATGTGCTGTCACCTGAGTTTTTGATCTTAGCCATTCTGTTGGAATGTGGTAAGGTGGAATCTCAGAGTTGTTTTGATTTGCATTTTCTGATGACCAAGGATGTTAAACATTTCGTTAAATGTTTCTCAGCTGGGCTGGAAAGATGGCTCAGTGGTTAAGAGCACTGGTTGCTCTTCCAGAGGTCCTGAGTTCAATTCCCAGCAACCACATGGTGACTCACAACCAGCTGTAATGGGATCCAATGCCCTCTTCTGGTGTGTCTGAAGACAGCTACAGTGTATTCATATACATTAAATAAATAAATAAAATCTCTCTCTCTTTTTTTTTTTTTTTTTTTTTTTTTTGGTTTTTCGAGACAGGGTTTCTCTGTATAGCTCTGACTGTCCTGGAACTCACTCTGTAGACCAGGCTGGCCTCAGACCAGGCTGGCCTCAAACTCAAAAATTTGCCTGTCTCTGCCTCCCAAGCACTGGGATTAAAGGCGTGTGCCACCACTGCCCAGCAAATAAAATCTTTTTTAAAAAAATGTTTCTCAGCCATTTGAAAGTCCTCTGTTGAGAATCTGTACCACATTTTTTAGTTGGTTTATTTGGTTTGTTGGTGTCAAACTTCTTGAGTTCTTTATATATTTTGGATATTAGTCCTCTGTCAGATGTAGGGTTGGTGAAGATCTTTTCCTATTCTGTAGGCTGCCATTTTGTCCTATTGACAGTCCTTTGCCTTGTAGAAGCTTTTCAGTTTCATGGGGTCCCATTTATTAATTGTTGATCTTAGTGCCTGAGCTATTGGTGTTCTGTTCAGGAAGTTGTCTCCCGTATCAATGCATTCAAGGCTATTTCCCACTTTCTCTTCTTTAGATTTAGTGTATCTGGTTTTATGTTGAGGTCTTTGATCCTCTTGGACTTGAGTTTTGTGCAGGGTGATAAATATGGATCTATTTGCATTCTTCTACATGCAGATATCCAGTTAAACCAGGACCATTTGTTGAGGATGTTTTCTTTTTTCCATTTTATGGTTTTGGCTTCTTGGTCAAAAATCAAGTGTCCGTAGGTATGTGGGTTTATTCCTGGGTCTTCACTTTGATTCTATTGATCGACCTGTTTGTATTCCAATATCATACAGGTTTTATTACTATTGCTCTATAGTACAGCTTGAAGTCAGGGATGCTGGTTCTTCAGAAGTTCTTTTATTGTACAGGATTGTTTTAGCTTTCCTGAGTTTTTTGTTTTTCCATATGAAACTGAGAATTGTTCTTTCAAGGTCTGTAAAGAGTGTTGGAAATTTGATGAGAATTTCATTGAACCTAGATTGCTTTTGGTAAGATGGCCATTTTTACTATGTTAATCCTACCAATCCATGAGCATAGGAGATCTTTCCATCTTCTGATATCTTCTTCAACTTCTTTCTTCAGAGACTTAACGTGCTTATTATACATGTCTTTCACTTGCTTAGTTAGAGACACACCAAGATATTTTATATTATTTTTGGCTATTGTGAAAGGAGTTGTTTTCCTGATTTCTTTCTCAGCCCATTTATCATTTGTATAAAGGAAGGCTACTGATTTTTTTTTTTTGAGTTAATTTTATATCCAATCACTTTGCTGAAGGTGTTTATCAGCTGTAGGAGTTCTCTGGTAGAAATTTTGGGGTTGCTGGGCAGTGGTGGCGCACACCTTTAATCCCAGCACTTGGGAGGCAGAGGCAGGGCACTTGGGAGGCAGAGGCAAGCGGATTTCTGAGTTCGAGGCCAGCCTGGTCTACAGAGTGAGTTCCAGGACAGCCAGGGCTACACAGAGAAACCCTGTCTCGAAAAAAAAAAAAAAACAAAAAACAAAAAAAAAGAAAAGAAATGTTGGGGTTATTTATATACACTCTTATATCATCTTCGAATAGCGATACTCTGGCTTCTCCCTTTCCAGTCTGTATCCCCTTGATCTCCTTTAGCTGTGTCATTGCTCTGTCTAGAATTTTAAGTACTGTATTAAAGAGATGCGGAGAGAGCGAACATCCTTGCTTTGTCCCTGGTTTTTGTGAATTTAAGTTTTTCTCCATTTAATTTGATGTTGGCTATTGGCTTGCTGTATATTGCATTTATTGTGTCTAGGTATGGATCTTGTATCCCTGATCTCTCCAAGACTTTTAATGTGAAGGGGTGTTGGATTTTGTTAAAAGCTTTTTCAGCATCTAATGAAAATATTTTTTTTCTTTCAGTTTGTTTATATGGTGGATTACGTTGATAGATTTTCTTTTTTTTCTTTTTTTTTTTTTTTTTTTTTTTTTTTGTTTTTTCGAGACAAGGTTTCTCTGTGTAGCCCTGGCTGTCCTGGAGCTCACTCTGTAGACCAGGCTGGCCTCGAACTCAGAAATCCGCCTGCCTCTGCCTCCCAAGTGCTGGGATTAAAGGCGTGCGCCACCACTGCCCGGCTGATAGATTTTCATATATTGAACCATCCCTGCATCCCTGGGATGAAACCTACTTGATCATGGTGGATGGTGGTTTTGATTTGTCCTTGGACTCAGTTTGTAAGTATTTTATTGAGTATTTTTGCATCAATGTTCACAAGGGAAATTGGTCTGAAATTCTCTTTCTTTGCTGAGTCTTTGTGTAACAGGGTGATTTAGATATCAGAGTGACTGTGGCCTCATAGAATGAGTTTGGCAATGTTCCTTCTGTTTCTATTTTGTGGAGTATTTTGAGAAGTATTGGCATTTAACTCTTCTTTGAAACTCTGGTAGAATTCTGCACTTAAAACCAGCAGGCCCTGAATTTTGGTTGTTGTTAGGAAGCTTTTAATGATTGCTTTTAATGATTCCTTTAGGAGTTATAGGACTCTTTTTTTTTTTTCTTAATTATTTATTTATTTTACATATATGAGTACACTGTAGCTGTCTTCAGACACACCAGAAAGGGCATCGGATCCCATTACAGATGGTTGTGAGCCACTATGTGGTTGCTGGGAATTGAACTCAGGACCTCTGGAAGAGCAGACAGTGTTCTTAACAGCTGAGCCATCTCTCCAGCCCTATAGGACTCTTTAGAATGTTTACCCGATCTTGGTTTAACTTTGCCCAATCCTGGTTTAACTTTGGTAAGTGGAATATATCCCCAAAATCATCCATTTCATTTAGATTTTCTAATTTTGTGGAGTATACAGGCTTTTGAAGTAAGACCTGATGATTCTTTGAATTTCCTCATTGTCCATTGTTATGTTTCCCTTTTCATTTCTGATTTTGTTTCTTTGAACTCTCTCTCTCTCTCTCTCTCTCTCTCTCTCTCTTCCTCCTTCCCTCCCCCCCCCCACTTTCTCTCTGCCTTTTAATTAGCTTAGCTAAGTGTTTGCCTATCTTATTGATTTTCTCAAAGAACCAGCTCTTGGTTTCGTTTATTTATTTATTTATTTATTTATTTATTTATTTATTTATTGTTTTGTTCTCTTTGTGAAGTGGAAACTTTTGGAAAGTCAGTTGTGTAGCATGGTGTTTTGCTGAGGCAAACACATGAGGGAGGGTTTTCCTGAAGCAGACACAAGTGAAAGGATATTTCACTAAGGCAGACTCATGAAGGAAAGTTTTGCTGAAGCAGACACAGGTGAAAGGGTGTTTTGCTAAAGCAAGTATGTGAAAGGACGCGTGGTAATTCTTCACTGCCGACATACATGTATTGGTCCACCTTACATTTCATAGCTGAGCTCCAATTTTGTCATGACTCTATAGAGAGAAAAGCACCAAAAAACAAACAAACAAAAAAAAAACCAGAAACAAAAACAAAAACAAAAATCCCAACAACTTTTGGTGGTGTTCTGGTGACTTCTTGACGATTCTGCAGACTCAGGCTGATTGGCAGGGTGATGTCAGCTGATGCAGACTCACATGGACTGAGACATGGTGCTAAGACAGACTCATGTGCTGAGACATTTGTAAAAGACGATTTACTAAAGCTTACATCACATATTAAACTTCACACATTAGTAGTGGTAGACGTCAACACCACACTCTCACCAATGGACAGGTCATCAAAACAGAAAATAAACAGAGAATTAATGAAACTAACATAGGTTATGAATCAAATGGACATCTATAGAACATTTCACCCAAACACAAAAAAATATACTTTCTGGTCCATCTATTTGGTGCAGTGTAAGCTTCTTGTATGTTTATAAGCATCTCTTTCTTTAGGTTAGGGAAATTTTCTTCTATGATTTTGTTGAAAATATTTTCTGGTCCTTTGAGTTGGGAATCTTCTCCTTCTTCTACTCCCATTATTCTTTTTTTTTTTTTTTTTTTTTCCGAGACAGAGTTTCTCTGTGTAGCCCTGGCTGTCCTGGAACTCCCTCTGTAGACCAGGCTGGCCTCGAACTCAGAAATCCACCTGCCTCTGCCTCCCAAGTGCTGGTATTAAAGGCGTGCGCCACCACTGCCCGACCTCGCCTAAGTATTTTTAAAGGGCTATTAAGATGGCTCAGCAGGTAATGGTACTTTCTGCCAAATTTGGCAACTTGAGTTTGATTCCTGGGACCCACATGGTGGAAGGAGAGAAAAAAGCTCTATAAATGTCCTCTACTCTCTATATGGACACTGTGACGCAGTGCATACACATACAAACAGATATGATAAAATACTCATTAAAAGAACCATACATCTGCTGGGTGGTGGTGGTGGTGGTGGTGGTGGTGGTGGTGGTGGCAGTAACAGAAGCTACAGCAGCACTTGCCTTTAATCCTAGCATTCAGGAGGCAGAGGCAGGTGAATTTCTGAGTTCAAGGCCAGCCTGAATAAGGCCAACTCTACAGAGCAGGTACGAGGACAGCCAGGGCTACACAGAGAAACCCTGTTTCAAAAGAACAAAATAGCTAAATAAACTAAACCACAACACTCTTTCTCTGGCCTTAAAGTCTCATATTCTTTTCTTCTTTTTAAAAAAAGATTTATTTATTTTATGAGTTCACTGTCTCTGTCTTCATACATACCAGAAGAGGGCATCAGGTCCTATTACGGATGGTTGTAAGCCACCACTGAACCCAGGACCTCTGGCAGAGCAGTCAGTGCTCTTAACCGCTGAGCTATCTCTCTAGCCCCTCATGTTCTCTTCTTAGTGCCAAATATACTTAGTCTATCTCTAAGAGTCCACAAAGCCTCAATAGTTGCAACACTGCTCAAAATTCCTTATTTAAAATCTCTTCTGAGATCTAAGTCATTATCTTAACTGTCAGCCCCGTTGATCTGCCTTGCTGTAGCTGGTCTGGCCAGCTAGGCAGATCTCCTCTCTTGCCAGGCCAAATGCACCCTTCCAGAAGCTGTTCACTCAGTTGAAGTGGCTAATCTTTCCCAATAGAGAAGGATGTTCTTCAGTCAGCAGTATGTGAGTAGGTACAGGAGGGATGGTTCAGCAGTACACAGTGTAGATTACTTTTGCAGAGGACCAGAGTTCAACTCATGGTACCCACATCAGATAGCTACCAACTGCTCCAGCAGCGTTGGGTGCCTCTGACCTCTGGGGCCCCTTCTCTTATATGCACTTACCCACACACATATATACATAATTTAGAATAAATACTTTTAAAAGAGTAGCTTGTGCTTATTTGCTAGAGCTTCCAAATCTCCAAGCAAGTTCTCAATGTCCTTTTAGAGAACACAGGACAGTCAAACTTCCAAGTCTCTAGACACAGCTACACTGCCTTTTTCTTTCTGTTTTTCTCTTTCTTCTTCTCCTCTTAAGATTGGGTCTCACATAGTTCTGGCTGGCCTAAACTCACTATATAGATGGCCTTGAACACCTGATTCTTTTGTTTGTATTTAGCAACTGCTAGGATTGTAGTATACCCATATACCTAAACTCAGCCTACTTTTCCCTATTAAACAAATGTCAGAGAGTCTGACATTATGGAAAGCCCTGAGCTTGGTGCAAAATGGTGGACTCCCTTTGTCAGTAAGGTTTCCTTGTCTCAACCTGGGAGATCCCAGACCACATACTCTGTACCTGCGGAATGTGAAGTAGTTTGGGTTAGATTACAGGTTCAGCCTGCTTTCTCCCAATAAGAACCTGGTCAGCAAGTGCCTGAGATTCCTGAAATGCCTTTCCATTGCTAGTGAGGTGTCTCAGTACCTTATCTTTCAGCCAATGACCTCTGCCTACCCTGGACGTTTCTATCTGATTCCCCAAAACTATCTAACCCTTGCTTCACCCCGAGTTAAGTCGATCTGTCTCCCTGAAGCTGATCCCAGTGTGTCATTTCTGTTTGTACTCAAAGGGCTTAAAAAACCGCCCCCTTTCCACCGACCCTACTCATTTGCCCTCATGGATCTGTATCAGCCAACAATCCCTGGGGGCAGGGAGGGTCACAACAAACAGCAAGCCAGGTGTGGTAGTGAATACCTTCAATCTAGGCACTCCCAAGGCCGAGGCAGGCAGATCTCTAACTTCAAGGCTAGCCAAGGCTACATAGTAAGACTCTATCTCAATAAATAAGGTAAAGTAAAACAAACAAAAATGTAAAGTTATATATTTATGTTATCTGTCACAGAGAGTAAACATTCTTAGTTCAAATGGAAGGAAGATCAGCCTGAAGCAAGACCGAAACCCAGCAGGACAAACACCAATCCATGAAGCCCCATGTCCAGCATCTGGGACCCACCATGGCATCCTAGAGGTTCCAATAGATGGGTAGCCCTGCTCCTCCAGCTCTTGCCAATACAAACTCTGTTAGGCTCTCTACTTGATGCCTGTAGCTTTCCTTGTGAATGTCCCTTGTTTCTGACAATGCTGACATCCTAATGTAGGCTTTACTCTCACAGCTTTACTTCAGGAAGAACATGCAAGAATTCTGAGGGTGCTGCATGTTGCCTGGCCTCATCAGATTTCTGGGACCTTGGTGCGATCTTCTCTGACTCTGTAACTCTGGCATTTTGCCTGACCTGCTGTCAGCAGCAGTAGCTTCTTCTTCTCCTTCTTCTTCTTCTTCTTCTTCTTCTTCTTCTTCTTCTTCTTCTTCTTCTTCTTCTTCTTCTTCTTCTTCTTCTTCTTTTCCCCAAACAAAAGCAGTTAACCCAAGAAAGGCTTGAACTTTCCCTTCCCTCTGCTCCAATTGGCTAATCACATCACGTAGTGAGGTGAACCCCCCCCCCCCCGAACACTAAGAAGAGACACAGTCACCATCTACATTAGGAATAAAAGATACAGGCTGACCTGGCTGAGCAGCTCCCCAGCCCTGTTTGGGTTCTGGTGCACCCTTCTTGCAAAAAGAAATCTCCTTGCTGGATTCCTTGGTTCATGTGTTCCTTTGTGCAACACTGACATTATTTCCTTCCAATACTGCAGAGCCAGCACAGTGAGGACGACGCCAAGCTCTGCTAAGAGCTCTAGACTCGTTATGTTCCTTTTGAACCATGGCTACTACGGCCACCGTGGTTTTGAGGTTGAACCTGGGAACACTTCTCTAGGTGGCCCTGCTAAGTTTGAGGCTCTCATTAGAAGCTGTCTTTTCAAATGAACTTTTTTTCAGCTTGCACTGTTGTACCTTAGAAATCTGAAGACTAGGGTCTTGCTGTCACAGCACACTGGTCCTGCAAGCCTATGTTTTCTCTTGAATGCTTGCTTTGTCCTCCTCCCTCCTCTGCCACTTTAATCCCAGCACTTGGGAGGCAGAGGCAGGCGGATTTCTGAGTTCGAGGCCAACCTGGTCTACAGAGTGAGTTCCAGGACAGCCAGGGCTACACAGAGAAACCCTGTCTCGGAAAAAAACAAGACAAAACAAAACAAAAACCCAAAAAAACAAAAACAAAAAAAACAAAACAAACAAAGCCTCTCTCAGGCTTGTTTCCTGCATGCCTTTCTTCTCCTCTCTCAATGGAAGAACAGTAAATAGTAACCATGTGTAATGTGTATTATTTGGTAAAAGCATCAAGTGCTGTTTAAGATACCAGTGCATTTATTTCAAGTATCCTCCCAAGACCATTTGCTGCTGATCACCGTGAGTGCCTTTGATCCTGGCACATGGAAGCAAATTTCTGAATCTGAGGCCAACCTGGTTTACATAATGAGTTCCAGGCCAGCCAATGCTACACAGTAAGACCCTGTCCTAAAAATAAAACCAAAATAAGACCCCTTATCCAGGGATAGGGAAGAGGATGGGCTAGTACCCCTAGCTCTGTAACAGGAACAGTGAGAAACAGTAAACAGCTCAAGACTGAAAACACCCTATCCTTGAAAACAGCTAACAGCTGCCTTTGTAAATTTCAGGTTTGATATGTTTACCTGTCTGCTGGTATTTGTTCTTTTACTTGGAAATTTCGCCTAAGGGAGCACTCTGCCACTGGGGACTCTTCATCAGGAACTCTAGTTTGCAGCCCCAGTGGAGCTTCCCTGGTCCATTTCTGTAAGCCCTAAGTGAGGATGTGCCCTTTATTTTTTTCAATGGAGTTACTCCAGACATGTTGGATGATTGAGGACATGCCTTGATATTTTGCTGTCTATCTACTGCTTCTATCTGCTGCTTACTATTTATTCATTTGCTTTTGTTGCTATATATTCAACAAACTCACTCATTCAAAAGCAAAAAACATAGAGCCAGGGGTAGTATTGCACACTTTTAATCCCAGCACTGAGGATGCAAGAGCTAGAGGATCTCTGTGAGTTCCAGGCCAACCAGGGCTACATAGTGAGACCCTGTCTACATG
The DNA here is from genome assembly GCA_028551405.1 of Uromys caudimaculatus. Classification (NCBI taxonomy): domain Eukaryota; kingdom Metazoa; phylum Chordata; class Mammalia; order Rodentia; family Muridae; genus Uromys; species Uromys caudimaculatus. Next base: position 70,750,681 of record CM052703.1, read on the forward strand.
ATGATGATGATGATGATGATGATGATGATGATGATGATGATGATGATGTCATCATCATTATTATCGTTAAGAGCACTGACTGCTCTTCCAGAGGTCCTGAGTTCAATTCCCAGCAACCATATGGTGGCTCACAACAATCTGTAATGGGATCTGATGTCCTCTTCTGGTGTGTCTGAAGACAGAGACAGTATATTCATAGCAATAAAATAAATATTTTTTTAAAAAGTAAGACAAGTGTGATGGCACACATCTTTAGTCTCAACACTGAGGAAGCAGAGGCAAGTAGCTCTAAAGTCTACAAAGTGAGTTCCAGAACAGCCAGGGCTACACAGAGAAACCCTGTCTCAAAAACAAAGAAACAAAAATCCACACCAACAAACAAAACAATTCAAAAAGTAAACAAAGACAGAGGACTCCAGAAAGAAACAACTTACTAGTAACAAAAAAAGGTCCTGAAACTTACAAGACTCACCAGGCTCTTCCCCAAGGTTATACCAGTTATAAGTACTACTGTGAAGAGGGCACTCTCTGACCTACTGCACTGTTTGGAAGCCCTACAGAGAGCTCCAAGGGATATAGCTTTCACTAGTCACCAACCATACTGGAGTAGGTTATCTTTGCCTTTAGAGCTAACCCTTCATTTATACCTGTAAGTAACCCCAATAAACTCACTGTTTCACTAAACTGGGTTTTGGTAGAACTGGCACTTTGGTTTGCCTTAGTGCCCTATTTGGAGCCATGTCTCCTTAGGAAAAGTTAACATGTCTCATCCAAAGTTTTAGGGCATGGGCTGGAGAGATGGCTCAGCAGTCAAGAACATTTCTTGATCTTTAAGAACTGAGTTTGGTTCCTAGCACCCACCATGGGTAACTCACAAAGTTTCAGAACATGGGAAGAACATACCCAGAGTCTTTACAGAATATAACATGAATGGCTTGTGTCTTAATTACTTTTCCTGTCTTAATTACTTTTCCTGTTACTATAATAAAATATTCTGATCAAAGCAACTTAAGAAAGGCTTTATTTTGCTTTATAGTTCCAGAGGAATACAGTCCATTGTGGCAGGAAGGCATGCCAGCTGAAGCAGAAACCTGGTGGGTTACATTGTATCCACACTCAACAGAGGGTGAACAGGAAGGGGTCAGATACAAGGCCCATCCCAATGACTCATTTGCTCCATCAAGGCCCCAGAAGAGGATCATGACCTTTTGTAAACAGTGCCATTAGTTACAGATCAAGTATTCAAACACATGAGTCTATGAGGAACATTTCACACACTCAAATCACAGTAACTTCTAAGCTCACTTCCCAGTAAATTTTTGATTTCCCATCTGAAATCTTGTAAGAACTGTCTTTAGTGTCTACACTTCCATCAGGACTCTGTTCTTTTGACATTTTTATCAAAATGGCCTTTAGGGAAAAAGAGTTAAAAACATCATTTGCATGAAGGCTAACTGCTTCTTCTCAAGAGGGATCACTTGGCAATGATGGACAATATCAACTATCACAATTAGTCAATACAATTGATATATTGCTAGCTTGTAACCTCAGAGATTTGAGCTGGCTAGAGAGGATGAGGGGATGAAAAATGGTCACATGCACAGAAAGCTAGTTTGGGTGAACTGGGCCGAGTGCTCCGCATGTTCAGTATATGAACAGAGAGGCCAGGCTCTTTAGGAGAGCAGTCTTCAGGCTGTAAATGTATGTTGGGGGAGAAAGCCATGGTGGACATCTTCTGCACACACTATCAATGTCTGTACATAGACCAGAGGAAGGCAATGCCATTTTCTTATGTGTCTGTGGGGTCACTGACATGGCCATGACTGTATCAGCAGCACACAGTCACTCGGGGCTCTCTCTGCTTCCCATAGTTCATCGCACATATTAGTTAACATTGATGAACAAACGAATGAATCTCAACATTCTGCTCAAAATAAGATCCAGATCTGAAGAGCAGACTGAGACAGGGCTAAAAAGTAAAGATAGAACTGGAGAGGTAGCTCAGAGGTAAAGGTGTTTGCCATGCACACAGGAGGACCTGCACCTGAACTCCTGGAACCATGTGAAAGCCAGACATGGCATCTTGAGTCTGTAAGCCCAGTGCTGCTCCAGAATGGTGGCAGACAGAAGAATCCTCTGGAGGCACATAGGCTAGTATCCTGTGTGCAAACAAGACACCCTGTCTCAAACAGAGCAGAAGGTGAAGACTGACACCCAACACTCTTTGACCTCCACATGCATGCTGTGTACCTACATGCATTCATGTTCACACATGTGCACCTAGACTTTAAAAAAGAGGGAGAGAAATTAGAGAAAATAAAGAGGAGTGTAACTCAGGCACAGAAAGATCTCATGCTTTCACTGTGGAGAAGCTTCAAATCAGAGCTCATGGCAGAGTTGTCAGAGACGGGGGGGGGGGGGGAGAGAAAGAAGTAGAGGGGTACAGCCCACAGGAAGAACATTATGTCTCAAAAGCACAGCAGTGCAACTGTGGTTAGCAACAATCGAATATTGTTAAATACTAAAATATTTGTGGACTTTCTCAGCAAAACCAAATGATGAACATTTGAAGTAATGGATATGCCAGGTACTCTGATCTGGCCTCTACACACCGTATGAATGTGCCACGGTGTTACACTGGAAGGCACAGAGTAGTGGCACATGCCGGTAACCCCAGCAGCTGGGGGATAGAGGCAAGAGGGTCAGGAACTCAAGCTCATCCTTGGTTACATAGGATATAGGAGTTCCAATCCAGTGAGACCCTATCTCAGGAAAACATATGGAGATCCACAGTGCCTACACGTACTCATGTGCATTTGCACACATGTGAACACATACAGTTAACTAGAGGCTTAGCTATGCATGGTAGTGCTCAACTCCAATCCCAGTACTTAGGAGAAGGAAGGGGAGGCTGGAGATTTCACATCATCCTGGTTACACAGCAAACTCCTACCTCAAACAACAAAGGGCTAGTAATATAGCACAATAGAATTCTTCTCAGCAAGTGCACTGCCCTGGGTTTTATCCCAAGCACTTAAAAATATTTTTTTTAGTTTTGGGGTTGTGGGGGCTGGAAGATAATGTGGTGATGCATGGTGCAGACTCTCTCCATTTACCATGTGGGCCCCAAGATCAGACTCAGGCTGTCAGGCTTGGCCACAGGAGTCTTTTTTTTTTTTTTTTTTTTTTTTTTTTGGTTATTTGAGACAAGGGTTTCTCTGTGTAGCCCTGGCTGTCCTGGAACTCACTCTGTAGACCAGGCTGGCCTCGAACTCAGAAATCCGCCTGCCTCTGCCTCCCAAGTGCTGGGATTAAAGGCGTACGCCACCACTGCCCATTGGCCACAGGCGTCTTAATCCGATGAGCCATCCAGTTTTATACATCTTCTAATGTAGCCAAGAGAAGCAGCACTGTGGATGAGGGTGCCGGAGTGAGAAAAGGACAGAGGTGAGCGATATGACCTCCGAAAGCCTTTGAGGACAAGGCTACACTGCCTCCCGGAGGGAGTGCTATGCAAATGTTGGGGTTTGGGATCTGCAAACACGAATCAGGGGAGTTTCTTCTGAAGGAAAACTTGACCTTCACTGATTTGTGTGAACTTACCAAGGAAGCACAGAGACCAGCTAGAGCGCACAGCAGGCAAAGGTAGTTACCACCAAGACTGACCTGAGTTCCAGCCCTAAATCCCTCGGGTGGAATGAAAGAACCAATTCCTGTAACCGGTCATCTGACCTCCACTGAAACCCTGGTGTGCCTGTCCTCCATACAAATGAGCAAAATGCAGTTAAAAAATGTTTTTTCCTCTTTTGAGAGGAGGTCCCACACTGTAGCCCTGACTGGCCTAGATCTTGCCAGTTAGGTCAGGCTGGACTGCAATTTCAGAGATCCACCTGCTTCTGCCTTCCAAGTGCTTAGATTTAAGGTATCCAACAACAATAACAACAAAAACCAACCAGCCAAAAAATAAAGGATTAAGTGTGGGTTCTTCAAGACATAGTGGTTTTACAGGTTTTCACAGTAGGGTTTTACACTAAGTCTGGGGGTGTGGTCTGAGTCACAGGGTATTTTTCATTGGAGTGATTTGACAGGGAACATTCGTGTTTTGGCCAGTCCAGATATGGATGAGGGGGCAGGAGAGATGATTAGTGGTTAAGAGCACTTGCTAATTTTCTAGAGGACCCAGGCTTAACTCTCATATACACACGGCTGCTCACAGGCATCTGCGACTCCAGTTTTAAGAGATCTGATGCTCTCTTCTGGTACTCCAGACACATACATGTGCTAAATCCATACACATTAAAAACGATTTTTTAAAAAAGATACGATGGAAAGGTTAGAAATGATATGTGAGGCATTTTTCTTACATCAAGCTCAGATTTTTATGCATAAAACTCTTTATGTATTTTGTCTTTGATCTGTCAATCATCTCAAGTTCTGGCAGAGCCTTAATTTGTTTTCTTTTTTTTTGGTTTTTTGAGACAGGGTTTCTCTGTATAGCCCTGGCTGTCCTGAAACTCACTCTGTAGACCAGGCTGGCCTTGAACTCAGAAATCCGCCTGCCTCTGCCTCCCAAGTGCTGGCTGGCAGAGCCTTAATATGGTGGGCAAATACTATACAACTGAATCACCTCCCCAGTCCTTGCTTTTGTTTTCCAGAGACAGAGTCTCATTGCTTAGTCCCAAATGTCCTGAAACTTACTCTGTAGACCAGGGCCTCAAACTCAGAGATCTGCTTGCCTCTACCTCCCAAGTGCTGGGATTAAAGGCGTATACCACTACAAACTGGCTAGTTTTGAACTCTCAACCTTATTGCCTCAGCCTCCAGAGTCTAGGATGAGGGCTGGAGAGATGGCTCAGTGGTAGAGAACCTAGGTTCAATTCCCAGAACTCAACTGGCAGCTAACAGCTGTCTGTAACATCAGTTCCGATGGATGAGACACCCTCACACAGACATACACGCAGGCAAAACACCAATGCATATAGAACAAAGTAAATAAATTTTTTTGTTTTGTTTTTCAGGACATGGTTTCTTTGTGCAGCTATGGCTGTCCTGGAACTAGTTCTGTTCAAGACCAGGCTGGCCTTGAACACTGAGATCTGCCTGCCTCTGCCTCCCAAGGGTTGGGATTCAAGGCGTGCACTACTACCTCCCAGCCTCCCTGCAATTTTTAAACTCTTGCATTTCATCCCTTTCCATTTCCTGGTCAATTCCTATTTCAGGACTGCGTTGGAATTTCTGGAAGAATTGTGATCGATCCTGAGGCTGTGTTTACGAAAAGAGTGGAGATAAAATGAGAGTAACAGAGGCTGAGGAGCGTCGGGTTCCGGTACAGTGTGAATCAGTACTTGATGGATGGTGCCAGAAAACGCTCATGTGACTCGTGAGAGTCTGAAGAATCTCAGGGAATGGAGTGGAAATAGATCAGTAGGGAAGTTGTTAAAGTGTCAACTACTGGAATCTTCAACTGTGCACGCGACTGCAACCCCAATACTTGGGAGGCTGAGGCAAGAGGATCAAGAGTTCAAGGCTGGCATGCATGGGGCACACAGGGAGAACCTGCCACCAAAAAAAATAAATAAATAAATAAAAATAAGAAAAGGGAGGGCAACATACAATAATAAAAGTTAAAACAAACTAACTGTTTCTCTCACTGCTTTGCCCCATGAGCCTGGATGTCTACTGGGAAAGAAACAGGAGAGCCAGAACCTTCTTTTGGAAAGGAAGTGGAAGAAATACTCAAGAAAGGAGCTTATACCCACCAAACTGATGGCACAGGTGAACTAAGGTGTTCCTACCTTTTTTCCAGTGAGGGCTCAGGTAGTTCTTGCTGCCAGTGTTGGTGCAAGGATGATCTGCAGTACATTGTTGCAGAGTTCTACTCTATCTGATGTAGGGCAGCAACAGACCTCAGGACTTACCCAACCCAAAGGGTTCCCGCTGGTAGGCTGCAGAAATGTGTTATTTGACATACAAACTCTTCCCTCCTCCAAGTTGGGAAATTTCTCTTTATTTTATTCCAGTTACTTTTTGTTTTTACAGGGTCTTGCTATGTATCCTGAATGGCCCAGAATGCACAGATCTGCCTTCTGAGAGCTGGGATAAAAGCACATATCCTATCACCTAGGAGATAAGGGCAGGCAGATCTCTTGATAGTTCCAGGGTATCCTAGGTAACATAGCAAGATGCTGGCTTAAAGGGCATGGGGGAAGGGGATAGAGGGACTAGAGAGATGGACCAGCTGTTGAGAATGCTTGATGCTCCTACAAGGAAACCAGGTTTATTCTCAGCACCCATATGGTAACTCACAACAGACTGTAACCACCGTCCTAGGAGACAGGACACCTTCTTCTGGCCTCTGAAGGCACCACGTGTGTATGCAGTACATACATATACACGCAGAGGTAACTCTGATATACATAAGAGTAAATAAGATGGGGAGATCAAGACCACTGGAGGCTACAGGATGAGACTAACCACACCCCAAAGGAGCAGCACTGGGCACTGGCTATTTAAAAACTGTGTCTGACTAGCAATCCCAGCAACCAAGTACAATGAGGCCACAAGCCTCACCTAAGACAAGCAAAGAAAGTGTCATCTAGACAAGACAAACTCAGCTAAACCACTTATCACACACAGCCTGAGTGATATTTCTTTCCCAAAGGCCTGGTTATGGCCCAAGGAGAGCATCAGAGCAGAGCGGAAAGAGGTGTGTCCTTGGAGATAAGTGGTCCAGCCTTTGTCTCTTCCTAGGTCTTAACTGGCTAGAGCAAGTGGTGACTGCACCAGGCCCAGTCTCAATTTTAAAAGAGGCAGATTTCAAATACAAATGCTCATGGGAACACCATGCAGGCCGTAATTGGAGAGCGTAGGTCCTGTTTGTCTAACATAGCAAGGAAACTTAAAGTTTCCTTAAAGATTTTATTTTCAACCATGTGTATGTATGTCTGTGTGAGTTGATGCCAAGTTTGTGAGTACCTACAGAAAGCAGAGATAGTAAACCCTCTGGAGCTTGAGTTGCAGGCAATTATGAGCTAGCTGCCTGACATGGGTTCTGGGAATTGAACCCAGGTCCTCTGGGAAAACAATACACATTTGTCATGGCTTAAATATGCTTGGCCCAGGGAGTGGCACTATTTGGAGGTGTGGCCTTGTTGAAGTAGGTGTGTCACTGTGGGTGTGGGCTTTAAGACCCTCATCCTAGCTGCCTGCAAGTCAGCCTTCCACTAGCAGCCTTCAGATGAAGATGTAGACTCTCAGCTCCTCCTGCACCATGCCTGCCTGGATGCTGTCATACTGCCACCTTGATGATACTGAACTGAACCTCTGACCTGTAAGGCAGCCCCAATTAAATGCTGTCATTTATAAGACTTGCCTTGGTCATGGTATCTGTTCATAGCAGTAAAACCATAAGACAACATCCGTAATTGATGAGTCACTTCTTGAGCCCCCAAGACTGAAGTGTCAACATACATGGTCAAGTGGCTTATTCTCTTTCCCCTAACTTTATAAGTACCAAATAGTGTTTATGGCTTATGTCTAAATTTATAATTTAAAGCAATATTTTTATTTACTTGTCTGTCTGTCTGAATGAATGCCTATATAACACAAACATTCAGGTGTCAACAGAGTCCAGAAGATGAAGATAGTGTGGGGTACCCTGAAGCTGGAATTGCAAGGAATACAGGCAGTTGTGAACTGCCCAATGCAGAACAGAACTCAGGGCTGTGGCAGGAGAACACTGTGAACCCCAAGATTGTGTAATACACTGAAAAATGCTGTTTCTAGTTGTGGTGTGTTAGCACACACCTTTAATCCCTCTGGCTGGAATACAGACATAAGGTCAAATGGCTGGGATTTTTGTTTTAAAAAACAACAAATTGGTGCCCCGGCCATTTGATTTACCCCAGCTAGATGCTGGGGTAAAAACCTACCAGCTCAGAGAGGCAGAGAAAGCACCCGGCTGACCTTCCTACTTCGCCCGCCTCCCAGTAGGAAGCCCCTCCTCCTCCTCCACACTTGTCTTAAATACTCTTCAACTCAAATCTCTCCTTTCTACTTCTTTATGCTAATTCCCTCTCAAAATGGTTGCTTGCTCAGCCTCTTGACTTTATTTAATCCTGTTTACAGAAAGTTCTTTGGATTAAAGGTATATTCTAGGGCTGAGCCACACCACAACAACCTGTTTACAATAAGCAGAGACCTCTTGGATGAAAGGGGTGTGCTAGTGCTGAGCCACACTATGTTTTCCCAGTTCACAATCTTGAAGTTTATAATGTGATTAAATATCCTGCAACATAGGGCCTCTCTGGAAGACCAGTAAGCACTCTCAACCACTAAGCCATCTCTCCAGCCCTATATCCCAACCTTTTTTTTTTTTTTTTTTTTTTTTTTTTGAGACAAGGTCTATGTAGCCCTGGAATTATGTAGACCAGGTTGGGTTGCCCTGGAACTTAGAGGTCCACCTGCCTCTTCATCTGAATGCTGGGATTTAAGGTTTATGTCACAATGCCCACCTTGCAAGCATGTTTTTAATCTATTATTCTATGAGCTATTATTGTCATTTATCTTGTGGTTCATATTGTCCCAGATTTGAGTCACCACAAGAGCCCCTTCAAGCTAGTTTCTGAACATCTTTCTTTCCATGCTGGGTTTTCAATACAGTGCCTCACATATGCTAGGCAAATGCTCGAGCACAGAACTAAATCTCAACTTAAATAATTATTTCCTGACACATCTAGCTCAGGGTGATCTTAAACTTGATAGCTGACAGCTGAAGCTTGCCTTGAACTTGAGTCTCCTGTCTTCACCTCTGAAGTATTGAGATTACAGGCCTGGACCATCAGGTCTAGCCAGAAAATAATGTTTTAAGATCTGGGCTTTAGGGCTGGGGATTTAGCTCAGTTGGTCAAGTATTTGGCTAACACCTGTGAAGCTCTGAGCTTATATCCCAGGACTGCACTGAAGTGGGTATGGTGTGGCTGGTGTACAACTCAGCACTCAGGAGGTTAGAGCCTACAGAATTATAAATCATCCCTGGCCACACAGTGAGTTTGAAGCTAGCCTTAGATATTTGATATCAAAAAAGGGGTGGAGGGATAGCATGGTGGGGGGGGATGGCATGGTGGGGGAGGGATGGCATGGTGGGGGAGGGATGGTATGGTGGGGGGATGGCATGGTGGGGGAGGGATGGCATGGTGGGGGGGATGGCATGGTGGGGGAGGGATGGCATGGTGGGGGAGGGATGGCATGGTGGCACAGCACATCCTTTTTACTCAAGTGCTTCAGTCCAAGCACTCCAGAGACAGTGGCGAGTACATCTTTAAGTTTAAGTCCAGTCTGGTCTATACAGTGAGTTACAGGACAGCCAGGACTACAGAGAGAGAGAGACCCTGACTCAAAAAGAAGGGTCAGGAGAACGGCTCACCCATTTAGAGTGCTCACTGTGCTGGATGCAGTGCCTAGCACCTATATGGTGTACACGCATGCACTCAAGCATACATATGCATAAAATAAAAATTTAAAAATCTGGGAGCTGGAGAGATAGCTCGGTTCTAGAAGACCTGACTTTGATTCTCAGCAGCCCAAACACATGGCAGCTTACAACTGTTAACTCCAGTCCCAGGGGACCTGATACCAGCTTCTGGCCTTTGAGGCCAACACACACACACACACACACACACACACACACACACACACACACACAGTACACCAACACACCTGCAAGGCAAAACATCTAAACACACATTTTACCCTGTACACGGCTACCAAACGACCTGTTTATCCTCCCCTGCCCCCACACCTTTTAGGAAGTGTATGCCGAGTCTCACCTGACCCGCTGACCTAGGACTGAATATGTGAGGATGACCTTAAATTAATTCCATTTTTCTGCCTCCAATGGGTTATTAATCTAAAGTGTTGATTTGGTCTCATCTGTACAGCTATATTGTTTCTTAGTGGCCACCCAATTCTAGATTTAATTTTTGGATTATGTTTATCAATAATGGGATTTTAGGTTAACATTCCATGACAAAACCTGGGTGTGATGATGAATGTCTTAGTCCTAGCACTCAGGAGGCAGACAGACAGATCTCTGTGAGTTTAAGACCACCCTGGTCTACACAGGGAGTTCAAAGCCAGCTAGAGCTATATGGTGAGGCGTTCATGCTCCATTTTTTCTTATGTCATGTCAGATCTATTCTGTTCTGTGTTTTACCAAGTACTTCTGGTCAAATTATATAAATCTTTCACTAGCTTGAGCTTTGAGTGGCGTAGTTACCCTTGTGTCCAAAGCATGGACCTATGTTCAACTTTTCTTCCTATTGAAACAGGGTCTGCCCAGCTGACCTGGAATTTATTATATAATCCAAGCTGGCCTCAAACTTCTAATCCTCCTACCTTTCCTTCCTAGTGCTGAAATTAAAGTTTTGAACTACCACAGCTGCCCTGACTTTGAATGAAGGCTGCCTTCACAGACAAGCACTGTACCACGATTTTCTGACAGTGCCTTGCTATGCAGCCTCGGCTGGATTCTGTAATATTCCTTTAGGAAGCCTAGCCTTCAGATGGCCTGTATTGCTACTGTTCAGGGGATCGCTATCCCGGAAAGAACAATCACTGAATTTCAATTTAGAATTGGACACATTTGTTAGGAAGCACATACGCTCAAAGTAGTCATTCTAATGCTCATTAATATTTTAAAGCAGGTAAGATGGAGAACAGCACCTTTAAAACCACCTGCCTTAAGTTACCTGTACTAGGTTTTTCCTGTCCTAGGGATTTTTTTTGGCCCTCGAGACTCCGCCCACCGGTCACCCAGTGGCGGAAGAACCTCACGCTACGACGCGACACCTCACACCACCGCGGAGACTTTCTGACGTTACGTGGGAGGGGCGGGTCCGCCGGCACTTCCACTTCCCGGCTCTGGCCCCTCCCACACTCGTTGTGAAGCAACCGCGGCCGCCAACATTTAAGGTGGCTCGGAACCTAGAGGTGCTCTAAGCGCCTGCGCGGCTCCTTTTCCGCCCTAAGGTCTAGACCCGTCTGAGCCACAACTCGAGACTCTTCTTTCCGGAACTAACCGCCTGGCGGCGCTCCCCGCGCCCCTCCCCCGCCGGCGCTTCCGCCCGCGCTCCTCCCTCTCCTTCTACAGCGACGCGCACGCGCGCCAGGCCGGCTCGCGCCCTCTCGCTATCCACCGGCCCGCGAGATCCCCCCTCCCCTTCCGCCTCGCGGCGCTTCCTCGCGCCGCCGTCTTCTCGATCCACCCCTGACACCGCGGGGCTCCCCCCGCCCGCCAACGGCGGGTCCCCTGCTTGGCGATCTCTCTCGCTTCCCGCGCTCTCCAGCAGGGGCCCAACCCCAGGCCCTCTTTCCCTTCCCTCTAATTTCTCTTCCGGACGCTGCCATCATGTTGAAGCCTCAGCCGCCACAACAGACTTCCCAGCCCCAGCAGCCGCCCCCCACGCAACAGGCCGTGGCTCGCCGGCCTCCTGGCGGGACCAGCCCTCCCAACGGCGGCCTCCCGGGATCGCTGCCCGCCACCGCGGCTCCCCCGGGGCCTCCCGCAGCGGTCTCTCCGTGCCTGGGGCCTGCAGCCGCTGCCGGCAGCGGGCTCCGCCGCGGAGCCGAAAGCATCTTGGCGGCGCCAGCGCCGCCGCAGCATCAAGAACGGCCAGGGGCAGTGGCTATCGGCAGCGTCAGGTGAGGACGGGACTTCCTGGCTGCGGAGAGCCCAGGAGGTAGCGACTCGGCTTTGGCGGAGGCGCGCCCGAGCTTGGCGCTGTTGAGGGGCTCTTGGGGCCCCGAACCCTGTGAAGGAGGAGATAGACCCTCGTGCCAACAGGTCGGAGAGAAAGATCTCCGGGCGGTCTCCAGGAGCCTGGGAGCAGTGCTGGGCTCTCTGGGCCTAGTAACCGCTTGGGCCCTGAGGGGAGGCGGGGCGCGTCCCGCCAGCTCCGTCGGAAAAGGGTGTTGGGGGGGTTGAGGAGGTGATGGGGTCCCCAGCTCCATTACCACGAAGGATCTCGCGGTCCCCGGTTTTAGCCAATGGGGAGCCAGCTGCATGAAGGGGTCCCCGGCTGTAGCCAATAGAGGGGGGGCGCGCGGCCCACAGTTTGACCAATGGGGAGGGAGGGACTTGGGAGCAGACTGTTCCCTCCTCTTCCCGGTGTAGCCAGTAAGAGGGGAACGGGGTGGGCGGGGGCGCGGAAGCAGCGGCTACTGGGAAGACTGCGGGCTGGGAAGCTCCTGCGCGCGCGCTCCCTGCTCGTACGTGCGCGCGGATGCTGTCTTATGACTTGGGCATTGGCTTGTCCCGGTAACACGTAGAGCAGGGGCGGAGGAGGGAGGGGTTGCTTGGAGGGTTTAGGGGCGTCTGGTGTTGGTGAGTGAGGAGTGCCCTCGGTTTTCTCGGTGTCAATGCGTTAGAGAGAGTGGCACTAGACGCAGGCGCAGTGGCTTCTGTTCTAGAGTGGGTGGAGGGCGACGGGCTTTAGTGCGCAGGCGCAGACCGGGCGAGGCATCCCGGTGTATGGGTTTTGCGGCTGCGCGGTCCCCCAGCCCCGCCAACGGCCCCCTCCTCGCCCTCCTCAACTGCCGGTTACATCAGCCGTCGAGGAGCAGTGTTACCTGGCGTTTGGGGATCCCTTCATAGTGGATAACAGGCTGAATGAAAATAACGAGGGCGAAAGGGTGGGGTGTGGAGAGTATACCCCTCCTGGGATTTGGAATCCAAGGCTCCTGAAAGTGCTTTTTTCCTTTGGGAGGTAATGTGCTCAGTAGTACTGCATTTGGGATGCCCGAGCTTTCACCTTCACAGCTGAATTGGGCTGTTGGATTAATACTATAGCAGTGGTTTATCGGAAGAGTGAAGTACTGACCCCTTAGAGGAAGTCAGGTTGTATTGCATTGGCTGTTGACATTTGACAGCTATTGTTTATTGAACTTTTTGTTGGCTTTTTTAAAATCTTGAATTTGGAGAAAATGTTTCAGCAATTAATGCCTACTTTTCCTCTTTAATATGAGAATTTGAAAAGTCTTGCTGGTTAATCAGTCCGTAGCCTAAGTCAGCAAATTGACATGGTACGTTGTTCTAGGGTTCACTGTCAACTAAAATTGTTTCTCACCTTTTAACAGGGGACAGACCACCGGAAAGGGACCCCCACAGTCACCCGTGAGTGCCTTTTTTTCCTCCTGTAAAGACACCCAGAAGAAAGACAGTATGGGACAGTCTGGGAAGAAAGGGTATTCACCTGCTGCCCTTTACTTTTTTCTTGTGTGACAGGTGTTTGAAGGTGTCTATAACAATTCGAGGATGCTGCATTTCCTGACAGCTGTAGTGGTAAGTGAGAGCTTTAACCTGGGTGTCTGAGGAATATTCTATTTCTGTTTCTTAAAGTGACTTAATCTTTTACCTTGCTAGGGTTCTACTTGTGATGTAAAGGTGAAAAATGGCACCACTTATGAGGGCATTTTCAAGACTCTGAGCTCAAAGGTCAGTGTGCTCGGATTCTGGGGTTGCTGACTCTGTAGGAGAGTGAAGTTGAGGGTGCATGTTGGGCGGCAGCAGGCAGTTTTGAGGCCTTTGCTAAGTTCTCTGGCTAACGTTGAGAAATGCAGGGCAGCATGAGAATTTGACGTTGAAAGACTAGAAAGCTTTAAGAGAGAAGCCATCTTTTCCTCCCTTTGATACTGACCCTGGAATGTTGGGAATGGGACTTTTGTAGTTTGAATTGGCGGTAGACGCAGTACATCGGAAAGCATCTGAGCCAGCAGGTGGGCCTCGTCGGGAAGACATTGTGGACACCATGGTGTTTAAACCAAGTGATGTTCTGCTTGTCCACTTCCGAAATGTTGACTTCAATTATGCAACTAAAGGTATTGTTCTGTAGTGTCGTGTCAAGAAACTTGAGTAGAGAAAGCCCACAGTTTGAACACATTGACTTGGTTTATCTTTTTTTTTAGTACCTTTTTCATTAGAGATGACTTGAGTTCTTGAAAACCTAGCTTGATGCCTGATAGAGTCCAGTGAATGTGACTAGTGGTGTAGGTATTCCTGTTCTCATGTTCATGCTTTCAACTTCAACTTTTGGATCATTAGATTGGGGCTTTTTGGTTTTTTTTGTCGAGGAAGGGTCTTTGTATATATGGCTAGTCTTCTCAGACTCAAAGAGATCAAATTGCCTCTACTTCTGAGTGCTGGTATTACCAGCATTCACCACCCCATCTAGATAGATCTGTTTTAATAGTCCTGCCTGCTCCCATAAAACTAAGTGTGGTGTTTCTTAATGTCTTTTTGTTAAACACCATGGGGTCAGGAGTGAGGATGAGAAGGAGATGCATCACCTGACTCTGTTCCTCTCTCCTCTGCCCACAGACAAGTTCACTGACTCAGCCATTGCCATGAACTCTAAGGTGAATGGAGAACACAAAGAGAAGGTGCTTCAACGTTGGGAGGGCGGTGACAGCAACAGTGATGACTACGATCTGGAATCTGATATGGTATGTTCTTCGTTCTGAGTAGGTGGGGCTGAGTTGTGGTCAGCATGGGGTGTTGATGTGGGTGTCCATTACTTTTTGTTGGGGTGTGTTTGTGTTTGGAGGAGAGTGTTGTTCATTTTTGTTTTGAGATCTGTTCTTGGGTCAGTATTTCCATCCTCTGCATTGAAAACCATTGACATTTCTCCGTGGCAGCACTTGTTATTGTAGTAAAAAAGTGTAAGTGGGGCATGGTATAACCCGTACCTCTAATCTAGTCTTGAGGAAGTTGAGGCAGAAGAGTTGTGAGGTCCTGAGCTATGTAACAAAAAGTCTGTCTTTAAAGAAAAGCGAGGAGAGAAATGGTGCATAAAAGAACTATTGTGTAGGTCCATACTTCACACTGCTACTTCAATGAATTTAAAGTTATAAATTAGGCTGACAAGGTAGGTCAGCAGATACAGGTGTCTGCCACCAAGCCAAGTGGTGAAAAGGAACAGATTCTTGGCAGAGCACTGTCAGACTTTCACATGCCTATTATACCACAGGAACAGATCCACAAAATGTGAAAAGGTTCTTTGAGTTTTTTTAAAAAAACCTAACTCATGTAAATAGAGAGCCATGTTAGCACTTGTAATTCCAGAGTTTAGAATGTGGAAGCAAGAGGACCAGGGGCTCACGGCAGTCCCAGCTTCTTACTTGCAGATGGAGCATGAGACCATTTCTCAGAAACAAATCTTGTTACTGAATACATGTCAGTGTGTTCAGTTTGTACAGGGCTTGTTCAGGTTTTGCTTTTTTTTATATATAATATTTATTTATTTTATGCATATGAGTATGTTGTCGCTGTTGTCAGACACACCAGAAGAGGGCATCAGATCCCATTACAGATGGTTGTGAGCCACCATGTGGTTGCTGGGAATCGAACTCAGGACCTTTGGAAGAGCAGTCAGTGCTCTTAACCGAGGAGCCATCTCTCCAGCCTGTTGTTCAGGTTTTTAACTTGGTGGAGAGGAAAGGCATGCCATTTTTACTTTTCTTGTCAAATCCTAAACATTCTTCTTGTTTTTTTAGTCCAATGGATGGGATCCCAATGAGATGTTCAAATTTAATGAGGAGAACTATGGAGTGAAGACCACCTATGACAGCAGTCTGTCTTCTTACACGTAAGCATTTTGGAGATTTGAGGGTGGTGGAGTTGGGTGGCTCGTGGGTAGGGCTTACTGGTTAGTAAGGCAGACCTCTGAATGAAACAGTTGTATATAGTATTTTTCTTGATTTATGACTAGACCTCCCTCCTGGTTTGCCTGTTGAATTGATTTCTTGTGGATGGAAAAAACTTTTGTTAATCTGAGAATGTAGCTCAGTTTTATTTATTTATTTATTTATTTATTTATTTGATACTTTATTTACAGTTCCAATGGTAGCTCAGTTTTAAAGTGTGTGCTGTACAAGTATAAGGACCTGAGTTCTATCCCCAACAGCCCTTTAAAAAGTTGAGTGTGATGGTCAACCGTGTAGTTCTGCTGGAAAAGCAAAAACAAGCTGGGTGGGGGTGTGCTTGCTGCTGGCCAGCCTGACCTAATCTGAGCCCCCAAAATATCAGATTCAGAACATATCCTGGTGCTTAGCCTAGGTTTTGGCAGCTGTCAGTTGAATAAATACTGACTGAATTGGGGTTAAGTTCAGTAGTGGAGCACTTGCCTGACATTTGTAAGGCCCTGGTTTTCAGCCTTTAATGCTACTAAAAACAAAAACACTCTGAAGTATTAGATGGAATGACTTGAACTGGTCATGTAGTTACAGCAGTCTGTCCTTTCATTGTTTCCGCCAACTGGGATGGTGATCTGTTTGGGTGCACTCTCAGGGTTCCCTTAGAAAAGGACAACTCTGAAGAGTTTCGGCAGCGGGAGCTTCGAGCAGCCCAGTTGGCTCGAGAGATTGAGTCTAGTCCCCAGTACCGTCTACGGATTGCCATGGAAAATGACGATGGGCGAACAGAGGAGGAGAAGCACAGCGCGGTTCAGCGGCAGGGGTCTGGGCGGGAGAGCCCCAGCTTGGTATCCAGGTAACTATTGGGGCAGCCAAGACTATTTGGGGCTTGCAGTAGGGTCTTGGCCTGGGCCAAGAGTTTTTGCACACAATTGTTAAGCTTCACCACCTGAGTGTAGTGGTTCCCTGTTTTGAGGTTTAGACTGAACCCTACAAAGTTGGTAATTTGCAGCAAGAGTCAAGGTTACTGGGTTTTTAAAAATGTATTTGTGTGTGTGTTGTTTCGTCCATCACAAAATGAAGTTGTGTATGCTCAGCATCTCAGGTGTGCCCTTGGCCTTTGTGAAGGTGAAGAGTAAAACTATGCCAGACGCTCTTGGCCTCTTGGGTGTGGGTGGAGAAATAATGTCATAACCCATTAGCTATGTTAGATTGTGACAGTCAGGTGTGATAGTGAACACTGGGGTTGGGTGTGGGGGTTGATGTTGTTAAAATGTGTGGATTTGGGGGTCTCCAGTCCTTACTTAAGCCTTTCCTCAGGGAGGGGAAGTATATCCCTCTGCCTCAACGAGTTCGGGAAGGTCCCCGGGGAGGAGTTCGATGCAGCAGTTCTCGAGGAGGGCGACCTGGCCTTAGCTCTTTGCCTCCTCGTGGTCCTCACCATCTTGACAACAGCAGTCCTGGCCCTGGGTCTGAGGCACGTGGTATCAATGGAGGTAGGTTATAACATACGCTTGTAGCAGAAGAAAGTGGGAAGGGTGATTAACAGGATTTTAAGTGGTTAGCAGGATGAAGTATTGTGTTCCTGTAATGAGCAGATGTTTCTTTTTCTTCACATTGAAAAAACCAGGTCCTTCCCGCATGTCCCCCAAGGCACAGCGGCCTCTGAGAGGTGCAAAGACCTTATCTTCACCCAGCAGTAGGCCTTCTGGAGAAGCTTCTGTTCCCCCAACATCTGCAGGTAGAGAGCTTCAGTGAGGCTGGCTGCAGGCTTGGGTAGTTTGTGGAGGTAGGCGGTAGTGAATGAGTCAAGTTGTGGAAATGCTGGGAGTTAGTTTGTAGATGCTTGGTGTGGGGGTAGAGTCTTGGATTTTATCTTTCCATTTTTTGTTTTTGTCTTTGTCTTTTTCCAAATTGGGGTTTCTCTGTGTAGCCCTGGCTGGCCTGGAACTCTGTCAACCAGGCTAGCCTCAAACTTAGAGATACACCTGCCTCTGCCTCCCCAGTGCTGGAATTAAAGGCATTCAGCTGGATTTAATCTTTTTGAGAAAGAACTTTTTAGTTTTCCTGGGTTCGGACCTGTCAGTTCATGGGTTATAGCTGGTTGTCGGGTGTTTTGTTGAGACTAGTTTGTTTCTTTAACCAACATTTTAGAACAGGAGAAGCTATAGCATCTCTAATCTTTTTGTAATACCCCACACCATTTGCCTGCTTGTGTTAACTTACCTGCCCTGCTCTTAACACAGGAAGCTATGGCTCTAGGTGTAAAAAAAAAGCTTATAAATTTTCTTTGGGTTTTCCCCCTATATGCACAACTTCCTGGCCAGCAGTAACCATTGTATAGCTCTCCCTTTTCTTCCAGTGGGCCGGATGTACCCTCCACGGTCTCCCAAGTCTGCTGCCCCTGCCCCAGTCTCTGCTTCCTGTCCTGAGCCTCCCATTGGTTCAGCAGTGGCGTCCTCTGCCTCCATCCCTGTGACGACATCAGTTGTGGATCCTGGAGCAGGCTCTATTTCCCCAGCATCT
>CM052703.1:70768993-70783824 GCA_028551405.1 Uromys caudimaculatus
CCCCCCCCCCCCCCCCCCGACAGGGTTTCTCTGTGTAGCCCTGGCTGTCCTGGAGCTCACTCTGTAGACCAGGCTGGCCTCAAACTCAGAAATCCACCTGCCTCTGCCTCCCAAGTGCTGGGATTAAAGGCGTGTGCCACCACTGCCCGGCAGGTGAGGGCAATTTTACTCTGTAGTCCAGTTTACTTGGAGCGTTTCCTTTTGGACGTTCATTAGGATTTGAAAGCCGTGCCCATCTGCCCTTGGATTTCATTTATCTTTTAACAGCTCATCTTTGGTTTCTTGTTCTGGACTACTACTAGCCTTATGTGATCTTTCACGGGGGAAAATGTGTATTTTCTCATTTCACTGTTTTCTTAGTCCCTGGCCTTCAGAATGAACAAAAACGATTTCAGTTGGAAGAACTGAGGAAATTTGGGGCCCAGTTTAAGGTAAGTGAAGCATGGGAAGGAGCTAGGAGTTAAGCGGGTTGTGGGATGTTCAGAGGCGAAGACCAAGTGGGTGGGAGAGCTACGATTAAGCAAGAGTGAACGTAGGAGGTACAGCTGGGCTCTGGATGGACAGTGGATACATGAATCATTTCTTCTCCCAGCTTCAACCTAGCAGCTCCCCTGAGACGGGCCTGGATCCATTTCCTTCCCGGATCTTGAAAGAAGAGGCCAAAGGAAAGGAGAAAGAGGTGGATGGTCTATTGACTTCAGATCCCATGGGATCCCCAGTCTCCTCCAAGACAGAATCCATATTGGATAAGGAAGACAAAGTGCCCCTGGCAGCAGTAGGGGGGACTGAGGGGCCAGAGCAGCTCCCAGCACCTTGCCCCAGCCAAACTGGCAGTCCTCCAGTGGGCCTCATCAAGGGAGATGACAAAGAGGAGGGCCCTGTAACTGAGTAAGTGGTGGTGTCGATGGTGTTAGGATCTTTGGTGCTTATCAGCTGGTGAAGAGCATGGCTCAAGAACTAGCTTTACTTTCTCTTACAGACAAGTAAAGAAGTCTACTTTGAACCCCAATGCCAAGGAGTTCAATCCAACAAAGCCTCTGCTGTCTGTGGTGAGCTGGGACGATTTTGTGTAGACTTTGGGTCTCCTTGAGGGGACAGTAGAGCATTACAGACTGTCAGGATAGCATGCTGTCGCATAGTGTGAGATGGCACTGTCAGTCTGGACAGGAGCAGTTGGGCTGCTTTGGGAAAAGCAGTGATATCTCCAGGGTTGAGTGATTGGCTGCTTATTGATTCTGGCAGGTTACTTTTGTTCTTACTATTTTGGCATGTCAGGTGTGTGAGGGTTAGAACCATGAGCTTCAAGGAATCAACTGACATGGCTCTAACTGGTGTACTCATGGGGCTTCTAGATTTCTGACAACCACTTAGAGCTCTCTGAATTTGAGAATGCCCATCTTGTGAATTGCTATAAAGCTCTTAGGAAAAAGTGTAGGATATATTTGGCACACAGCATTCCATGGATTTAAAAAGGCTGAAGTGGGATTACAGAGATTAAATGTCTCTTGTCTCTTACAGAACAAATCTACCAGTACTCCAACTTCCCCAGGGCCCCGTACTCATTCAACACCTTCCATACCGGTGCTGACAGCAGGCCAGAGTGGGCTCTACAGTCCCCAGTACATCTCATATATACCTCAGATCCACATGGGACCAGCTGTACAGGTAGGAGAGACTTAAGTGATCCCAAGGAAAGTGCTGATCGTCCAACTCAGGCTCTTCCAGTGTTGTTGAGCACTGCTGAGCCCCAGTTCTTATTCTTAGGCGCCTCAGATGTATCCATATCCTGTATCCAACTCGGTGCCTGGGCAGCAGGGCAAGTACCGGGGTGCAAAAGGTGAGCAGGGTTGGGAAGGACAGTTGGGGCTGCCTAGTGCCTCTTGGCAGATGAAGCCTGAGCTTTGCACCTTTACCCTCCACCCACAGGCTCACTTCCTCCCCAGCGCTCTGACCAACACCAACCAGCCTCGGCCCCTCCCATGATGCAGGCTGCCGCCGCTGCTGCTGGCCCACCCCTGGTGGCTGCCACACCTTACTCTTCCTACATCCCCTACAACCCACAGCAATTCCCAGGCCAGCCTGCTATGATGCAGCCCATGGCACACTACCCTTCACAGGTACAGAACACAGCTGAAATCCATCTGAGCGAGGGAGCAGTGTTATTCTGAGGAGTGGTAGCTAGCTGTGGGATTGGCAGTGTCGACTTGGTTATGTTAAGATATATAATTCTTGGGGCTAAAGAGATGGCTCAGCGGTTAAGAGCGCTGACTGCTCTTCCGAAGGTCCTGAGTTCAATTCCCAGCAACCACATGGTGGCTCACAACCATCTCTAATGGGATCTAATGCCCTCTTCTGGTGTGTGTCTGAAGACAGCGATGTACTCACATTTTAAAATAAATAAATATAACAGGACATTGAACCTCTGCTCTCAGTTTTTCCCTCTAAATTAAGGTGGTTACTGTCTTACTTTTAAGTAAGGTAGCTATTGAGGTTCATGCTGCTATGCACACAGAAGCTGACAGGACATTCCAGGCAGGTGTACTTACTAGCATTTTGCTTTGTTTCTTCACCAGCCGGTGTTCGCCCCTATGCTTCAAAGTAATCCACGAATGTTGACATCGGGAAGCCATCCCCAGGCCATCGTGTCATCTTCCACTCCTCAGTACCCCTCTGCAGAGCAGCCTACCCCCCAAGCCCTCTATGGTGAGTTCTGGCACCCACTGTGTCACGGGGATGTGTGACTGGTATATCCATTTGGTGTGCTCAGCACTAGGTCTCCCTTCTTTCCTGCTGCAGCCACTGTTCACCAATCCTATCCACACCATGCCACACAGCTCCATGGCCACCAGCCACAGCCGGCTACCACACCTACTGGGAGTCAGCCACAATCTCAGCATGCGGCCCCCAGTCCTGTTCAGGTGCCTGTAATGTGGGAGTGGGTTGGAAGGTCTGAGTGGTTGAACCAGGAGTGGGTGGCTGGAAGAAGGCTTAGAAAGAGCTGGGTCATTCTTCAGCAGAGAAATGGCATGAGCTATTGGTTTGCCTGCATAGCAGAATGGGTGACACTCATACCTCACTTCTACTTGCAGCACCAGGCGGGGCAGGCCCCACACCTGGGCAGTGGACAGCCACAGCAGAATCTGTACCATCCAGGGGCCCTAACAGGCACGCCACCTTCTCTACCACCGGGACCTTCTGCCCAGTCCCCTCAAAGCAGCTTCCCCCAGCCAGCTGCTGTGTATGCCATCCATCCCCACCAGCAGCTGCCCCACGGCTTCACCAACATGGCCCATGTTACCCAGGTAGGAATCCAGGGGTTTCCTGCTTCTGTGTCTTTGCCAGAGGATGGGCTGTTGCAGGGTGGTTGTAGTGGTTCAGGTAGTGATGTCTGTTCACTCAGCAGTGCTGCTTTGATAGAGGATCTCGGAACCTCTCATCAAGCTGGGCACTGAAGCTAATTCTCCCTACAGGCCCATGTCCAAACTGGAGTCACAGCAGCCCCGCCCCCACACCCTGGGGCTCCCCACCCGCCCCAGGTGATGCTGCTGCACCCTCCCCAGGGCCATGGGGGGCCCCCCCAAGGCGCGGTGCCCCCGAGTGGGGTGCCTGCACTCTCAGCTTCCACACCCTCACCCTACCCCTACATCGGACACCCCCAAGGTGAGCAGCCTGGCCAGGCGCCTGGATTTCCAGGAGGAGCCGATGACAGGATTCGTGAGTTCTCGTTAGCTGGGGGAATTTGGCATGGAAGAGCTGAGGGGCTGCAGGTGGGGCAGGATGCACGGGTTCTGGGTGGGGATTGAGGGGTCTTGGAGGCAGGGCTGTCCCAGAGGGCGCCCGCCGACCCACACCTGTCTGTGAAGTATGTAGGGTGGGCAGAAGCCACAGTCGCCGCCGCCAGGGGCTTGCTCCTGGCTCTGTCCTTTGCTTCCCTCCGTCCTCGCTCAGTTGTGATCCAGCAGCCCCCCTCCCCACTGCCTCCCCAGCTCTCAGTGACCCCGACTGTCTCCTGACTTAGCCGAGGTAAGGTCAGCGCAGCAGACAGGGCCAGACTGGGGCGTGGGGGGCTGAGCTGGGCAACTGAGTAAGGGCTCTGGCCTACTGGGAAACAGCGATTGACCTGTGCTTCTGACAGCCCCCTGAGACTCCTCGAGGAGGCCGCTCCTCCCCACACCCCTCACCCCTGGACGCATTGACAGAGGGACAGCTGCTCGGGTTCTAATGCTCCTGCTCTCTCTCTTTCCCCTCCAACCAGTTCAATCTCATCCCTCCCAGCAGCTCCCCTTCCACCCCCCGGGGAACTGAAGATTGTCCTGGCCGCGACCTGAGACCTCCATGAGTGGAGGGAAGAGTGATCTATGTCTCTTCCCCCAGCAGCTGGGACCAGTCCTAGCCCCGCCCCCAACCCCTTTCCCTTGGGGAGTTGGGGAATTCCTGCCAAGCACCTTGAATGGGAGGGGTCCTTCAAGTGGGCAGGGCTGGGGTCCAGCGGGGGTGGGGGAGGTTCCTGCTCTGCCCCTGCTGGGTCCCACCCAGTCTTGTCCTCCCATCCTCTCATCTACTCCCTCCCCAACCCCCGCTGGAGACGGAAGATCTTTTATTTTCTATTATTTATAACCTCAGACTTGGGCCCCCTGTTCTTCTCCATTAACTTGAGTGTCCTGTGTGAGACCGACAGACAGATGCCTCAAGGACTTTTACTTTTTATTACATAAAAAAATTTAAAAAAAATAAAAAAATAAAATTTTAAACTAACTTAAACTGCCTACAGGTTTTATTCTTAAAAGGGCTATTTTTTCCTCCTCCTTAAGGAGACAGTTTGGAGTTTTGTAGCCCGAGTCCACCAAGGACTGGGATAGTGGCCTGCAGGACCTTTGGGCCATAATCCAGAGAACATGTGCTGTGGGGAGAGGCTTTTTCTGCCGTCCAGAATCTGGGCATGACTGTATTGGGTGAGAGGAAGGGACAAGGGAACTAGTAAATGAGTAAGGTTGACATTCTATAAATTTCTCTCAGGACATGGTACGGGGAAGCAGTGTGGGAAGCTGGAAAGCCATATGCATAGGACTGTAGAGTACTGCTGCTGTTACTGTCCTTTAACACTCATGGGAAGATTTGAGTTTTGTCATTTTTGGGTAGGTACCTCAAAATTTGGAAGGCAGTTTAGCTCTTAATGACCTCAGTAATTGCCCTGGATGATATTGTGGTTCTTTCACCTATCTCCTTATCAGCTCCTTACAAGCCACAATGCCTAGCTAGCAATGGTTTTGGGTTTTGGTGGTGGTGGGGAAGCAGCTGTTTTTGATTTGGCGCCAGGAATTGAACCCAGAAAAGTATACACACTAGGCAAATGCTTTACCACTGAGATGAACTCTAGCTCTTAAAAGTCTTTGCTTGGAAGCAGTGTTGACCATCAAGCACACAATATAAGCCATACAGTTAAGTAACCTATAGTAGACACAGAAGGGCAAGGACACAGCTGAGCCCATAGTGGCTCCAAATGATAACCAAACTTGTTCCCAATCTGGGAAACAGTTGTATTTTGCTGGAAAGCCACATAAAGTTCATTGAATTGGGTACTTTTTCTCAAGTTGTCTCAGCACTGATAACGGCTTTTGAGTTTGAGCGTGTCTGGTCTGCATGCCAGAAATGGACGTGATGTTAGAGCAACTCAGATGGCTCTGCAGTACTCCAAATCCAGGGCTCCTCCACCATCTACACAAAAGGCACAAGACAGGCTGAAGTATCCATGGAACAGTTTTATTTGCCTATCTCTCCTGGCAGGCCACTCCCTTGTGAGCAGGAAAAATGTCCATAGTGTACTCTGCTTGGATGCAGCTTATGTCCACAAATGGGAATGCTGACCAGAGCAGCTTTAAGCTCAACAACCTGAGCAGAAGTTCAGACTCAGCTCCATTTAATGTTCTTGTCCTCCTCAGTCATGGCAGGTACATCAGTGACAAGGCCAGTGCCAATGGTCTTGTTGCCATCCCTCAAAGTGAAACGCTGGCCTTTCTCTAAGATCATGGGCTGTCGCAAGATTAGGCTAAGCTTCAAGTCCTCTCCAGGCATGGCAAGTTCCTAATAGAAGAAGCACAAGGCAGTCATCAGGGTACCTTCACTGTGTGCCTTCAACTGCTGGCAGCCACAGGGGAAAGTCATGGGGAACGCAACAGGTGGTAGAATCCAGGAAGTTTCATCTAGCTGCTAGGCACAGGCAGACAGCATGGAAAAAAGTAAAGGGGACCATAACCCGGAATTTGGTATTATGCAGTTTCAGTCAACAGGACTTTTCTGACCCCTTCATGTTTCATGAATCTAAACAAAACACATCTGTTTGAGACAGGGTTTCTCTGTGTACCCCTGACTGCCCTGAAACTAGCTCTGTAGAGCAGACCGGCCTTGAACTCAGAGATTCACATGCCTCTGCCTCCCAACTGCTGGGATTAAAGTCATGGGCCACCACAGCCCAGTTGTATTCCTTTTATATCCTCCCAGCCCCAACATACCTTCCCTGGAGGCAAGATGACACGACAGGCCATGTCCCAGGTCAGGGAGAACATGACAGGCATGAAATGAGATACAAAGGGTTTGTGGCGGCCACCCTCCTCCTTGCTGAGGATATAAACCTAGAGGAGAGGAGCAGTAAGGATGGAATGGCTTGGCTAGAAGTCCTGCTTCTATGCAAGGGAAACTTGGCTCAGCCTTACCAAACTATCACCTGGAGCTCACCTGGGCCTCCACCTTTTGGTGGGGTTGGATAGAGCCTGGCTTGACCATGACCAAGCCACGCCTCAAATCTTCCCGCTTTAAGCCTCGGACCAGAGCGCCCAGGTTATCCCCTGCCTCAGCCCTCTCCAGGCTCTTGTGGAACATCTCAATGCCTATAAGGAAGAACAGGAGAGAAGGTGGTCTGAGGCAAAATGAAGGTATAAGCTCTACATGGGAGAGGATCATTCTGACCACGCCCTTGGATCTGAAACCTTTTTATACCTGTCACCACAGTACGAATGTTCTTGTTATGTCCCAGCAACTCACACTCATCTCCTTTCTTCAAAATGCCACGCTCTAGTGTACCTGTCACCACTGTGCCCCGGCCTGGAAAGAAACAGGACGGGTTATCAGGGACCCAGGGTTAGATGGCCGTTATGGGGAGGGGTATAAGTAAGCATGGGCCTCACCGGGAATCGAGTAAACTGACTCTACAGGGAGCAGAAAGGGCTTCTCCAGGTCCCGGGTGGGTACTGGGATGTAAGTGTCCACAGCATCCAGAAGCTTCTGCACTGACTTCACACCTAGCTCAGGATCACGTTGCTGTTGGAGAGAGATGACAAGATCCTGAAACTTCTACTCCTATCATAGAATACTAAGTCTCCAGGTACAGAGCAAGGCTCTACCCCAGTCTCTACCAACAGGAGCCTGTGCCTTCACCTCAAGGGCACAGAGAGCTGAGCCAACGATGACTGGGGTTTCCTCTCCTTTATAGCCAAACTCGGTGAGCAGCTCCCGGATCTCCAGCTCTACTAGCTCCACCATCTCCGAGTCCTGGACAGCGTCTGCCTTGTTCACATACACCACAACATGCTCTACCCCAATCTGCAGGCGAGATAAGAAGCTGAGAAACTATGCTAAGTCATCTAACTTCTCACTTAATTTCCATCCCACTCAGACCCCAGTACCTGCTTAGCTAGCAGTAAATGCTCTCGGGTCTGGGGCATGGGGCCATCATTAGCTGCCACCACCAGGATGCAGCCATCCAGAGGGGCAGTGCCTGTGATCATATTCTGGGTAGAAGAGGAAGGTCAGCTTAGTTCAAGGACCTCTCCAACTGTGCATCACCTAACTAGCTGTGAAGGAAGATCCCCAACTCTCTGCCATGTCTACACCACCCACACCATGGCCACAAATTCTTGTTCTTGTATCCAAACACCGCTACTATCTTATAACCTCCTCCCCTCACACCTCCACTGACCGGAAGGAAGCAGGTTCTGGCTGTCCCAAACAACCCTCACCTTAACATAATCTGCATGACCAGGGCAGTCTGTGTGGGCATAGTGTCGGGCAGCAGTGCTATACTCCACATGAGCGGCATTGATGGTGATACCCCGAGCACGCTCCTCTGGGGCATTGTCTATCTCCTCGTATTTCTTGAACTTAGCTCCACCTCCCTCGGCTAGAACTACCGGAGGAAGAGAACACACTTCTCAACTCAGGTTCAGAGCTACAGACGAGGCTCGGAGCCCACGCCTGGATACATAAACAATCTGGACAGATAAATCTAAAAAAATTTCAAATAATTCTAGGAAAGATAACTTTGGAAGAGGGTGAGCGACAGAAAATTTCCAAGGTGTCTGCTCGTCACAGACGCTTCAACTTCTTCACTGACAGCATCTCCTTACAGACCACTCCTCCACACAGGATAGAAACCATTCACACTGTTCCAATTTGTGACTCACAGAATTCTTCTTGTACAGGGAAATCTGTCTCCTGCATCTTCCAAACCACCCCTCGTCGGAAGTGTCTTTTGGCGCCAGGCTAAACTTCAGCGGACTACAAGACACCCTACTCCCTGGTTCTGGCCCTTCCAGCTGACAGGGCACTGCCAGCCGCCCCCAACCAAATCCAACCCAACCCTACTCACTTTTCGTGATGGCCGCGGTCAGGGTGGTCTTGCCATGGTCCACATGCCCGATGGTACCCACATTCACATGGGGCTTGTCTCGTACGTAAGTCTTCTTGGCCTCCACAGCTAGGCCGCGACACAAGAAGGGTGATGCCGGGGCCTTCAGCGGTCGCAGCCGACCTTGCAGAAATGGGGTCGGGCTGGCGCAGAGACCTGCGGGGAAAGGCTCTTGGAGTCAGGGAGTGGATACGAACCCAGCTACCCTCCATGCCCCTCAGGTCTCCAGGGTGCCTGCGTCCAACCCGCCCCCTCACCGCTGAAGCGGGGCGTCGCTCGTAATAGAGTGGCTGCCGCCATTGTAGCACTCCGCGACCCGGACCGAGAACTAGGTACCGGGAGCCCGCGCGTGCAGGGAAGGACGGGCACTTGGAACTGCAGCTCACTTCCGGCGGAAATGAGGGTAGGGACCGCGAGTTTGGGAGTCTCTAGCAAACAGTTTCTATGGCCACGGCCACTGATATCCGGGCATGGAGCGGAAGAGGAGGTTTCTGGTGTCTTGCGGGGGATGATGGAGAATTTCCGCAGTTCAGCCTGAGGGGCCGCTTTAGGAGGAAAATGCGGAGCGCCCCACAATGCACGAGCACTCCCGAAGGCTTATGGGTGTTGTAGTTTCCAGGGCAGCGGGCTTGGGGTTAGTTTGCTCGGGCTGGGTTCGGTCCAGAGGGAAGAACTCCCAGCCTGTAAGAGGCAAAATTAACTAGAGTCAGGAATGGAGTCCGGGGAGTTCCAGTCCTTGGCCATTAAATAACCGCCCCCATATCTCTTGTAGGGATCCTGTGCTTTCTAACATTCCGAAGTCATACCCTCCTTCCCCAATAGTCCTTTGGCCGCTTGAAAAGCAGTTTTCTTTCCTTTTTCTTCCATCCTTCCATCCTTCCTTCCGAGACAGGGTCTCATTACATATCCTTGGCTGCCCTGGAACTCGCTATGTAGATAAGGATGGCCTTCCAACTCTAGAGAAATCTCCTGTCACAGTGCTGGGATTAAAGGCGTGCACACCCTCGCCCAGAGAAGTTTTTTTTAGTGGTAGTTACTCCCACCCTATTTTGTTCACGTGACATTGAGGATGCAGACCAACTTTGGAAGCTTCTAATAACCTAAGTCTCCACAGTGAAACGCATGGTGGATACCCAGGAAATGCTTGCTCCCTAATGAATAAGTGTAAGTGTAGAAATGACTTTTAACTGTCACATTCATCTTTTCGCACAGCTTCTTCGACTCTTCAAGAAGCCTCTTAACTCTTTCTGAAATTCACCCTATCAGCTTAATTGACAGTATTTGTTCCAAATGCTGTAGATTCCCCAATTCCATCCCTAGAGAGATGTCTAGGCACAAACAAGCTACATCACATCTCTTCTAAAAATCAAATGGAGATACAGGTACACACTTACGAGCCCAGGGCTTAAGACACTGCAGCAGGAAATCCAGTCCTAAGGCCTGAGCACAGATTGAAACTCGGAAAAGGCAAAGATAAAGGGACAATAAAGTGTTACTAGAATCTTGTGCTAGACTCCCCTCAGTCTTTGTGATCTTTTTTTTTATCTAAAGAATCCAGATGAGGGGCTGAAGAGACAGTTAAGAGCACTGGCTGCCCTTGCAGAGGACCTGAGTTCAGTTCTCAGCACCTACATGATAGCTTATAACTGCCTGTAACTCCAGTTCCAGAGGATCTGGCACCTTCTTCTGTAGACTTCATACAGTTTACTTACATACATGCAAACAAAACACTCATACACATAAAATAAATCTTTAAATCAATTTCAGAAGAGACATGCAAAGTGTGCTTATAGAATAGAGCTGGAGTTCATTTACACAGCAAATTGGAGCACTTCAAGAGGTGAAAGTGGACAGTGTCCAATTTATAAGTCTCATGTCAGTGTTTCCAGAGGTGATTAGTGTTCTGATCAGATGAGTAGGCTAACCCTGTGATGGATGGTGTGGGTCTAATCCTCCGTATCTTGCTGAGAGTTCATCTTGCAGCAAGATGCCATTTAGCTTTTCTGTAGCTGGACTTTGGCTACCTTCTGGGTTCTGTGAACCCTGAGATTGTGTTATTTACTACGACTACTACTACTACTACTAATAATAATAATTATGATGATGATGATGATGATGATGAATAAAACTGTTTCTAGTTGTGGTGTGGCTTAGCCCTTAGCACACCTTTAGTATCTCTGGCTAGAATACAGATATGCCCCTCATATATACCTTTAATCCCAAACAATGAAGATAGAGTTAATTTGTAAAAGGAAGCAGCCATGTTTGAAAGTGATGTCTAGGGGGCTGGAGAGATGGCTCAGTGGTTAAGAGCACTGACTGTTCTTCCAGAGGTCCTGAGTTCAATTCCCAGCAACTACATGGTGGCCCACAACCATTTGTAATGGGATCTGATGCCCTCTTCTGGTGTGTCTAAAGACAGCAATGTACTCACAATAAATAAATAAACACACAAGCAAATCTTTTTTAAAAAAGAAAGTGATGTCTAATTGAGTGGCAGACAAAATGATGAATCAGAGAAAGATTTGACAGACTAGGATATGTCCAACTCTCAAGAGAAGAGAGAGGAAAGGGAAGCTACTTAAGAGAGCACAGAGAGAGAAAAGGGAGAGAAAAAATGAGGCAGTTTTACAGGGAGAGTTGTACAGAAGTAGGTTGGAGAGAGAGAGAGACCAACTTAGACACAAGTGAAAACAGAATGAGCGGGAGAATGAGAAGGAGCCAGAAGTTCAGAACAGATTGCCAGAGTTAGTTTGAGGCCAAGCAGAACAATTCAGGAGAAACTGAGAGAAGCCAGAGTGAATCAGTCAGCTTGATGAGGAACTTGAGCTAGAACCGCTACCAGCCAGAGTTCAGAGAGAACTATGAAGGGGTGAGTTTATTCAAAGGTTGAAGACACTCTAGGCCTAGATAAGATTGCACAGAGGCTAGACACTCCCAGGATTAGGTTAACCCCAGCGTGGTGGGCACACTTGGAATCCCAGCACTCAGGAAGTGGACCAGAAGCTCAAGGTCATCCTCCACCTCTTGTAAAGTCAAGGCCAGTTTACAATATGAGACCCTGCCTCCAAAAAGTCCAAAGAAGCTGGGTAGTCATGGCACATGCCTTTAATTCCAGCAATTGGAGGCACAGGCAGGCAGATCTCTGGATTCTGAGGCCAATCTTGTTTAAATAGTGAGTTCCAAGACAGTCAGGGCTACACACAAACAAACAAACAAACACCAAACAAATAAAAAAGGTCCAAGGAAGGAATACAGAAAACAGAGTCTGGTTTGTCAGTGTCTCAGATTGCCGAGGCTCACATCTGCAGCTTTAATACTACATAGATCCTGGACCTGGGTTTGCACTGATTTTGCTTAGAGCAATTTGGTGCTGGGCCATTTGTGGAGCTTTTGAGGCCACTTCTAGAAACTTGGCAGGAGTTTGATTTGGGGCTAGAACAAAGTAGTAGGCTTCAGGCAAAAATTTGACTTTGATCTGGGACAGGGAAGTAGGCTCAGATACGTTGGTCATGCTGATAAGCCCTTAGAAACAGTGATCACAGGACTTTGTTTATTGCCTTGCTTGTATCTCGATTATTTGTGCTTATTGTCTTGCTTGTTCCTTAACCTAGAACTCATTTTATTATCTGCATGTAATTAAAATGGTATAAAAGCAGACTGGGAAAAGATAAACCCACCTCAGCCTCCGAACTGGCTGGGGTCATGCTACAGTGTTGTCTAATTGTCTTTTTTCTTTTTAATCCTCACTCATACCCTGGAGAACCTTTTGATCGACTGAGCTGGGTTAGTCAACCAATGCCTGAAATCCCAGCACTTGGCATAGCACTGATGGGCAGGAACACATTTGGTAAGCAGGAACAAAAGGGTTGAAAGTTTAATGCCATCCTCTGTTATATAGGGAATTTGAGACTAACCTAAGATGCAGGAAATCCTGTCTCAAGAAAGCCAATAAAAGCCGGGCAGTGGTGGCGCACGCTTTTAATCCCAGCACTTGGGAGGCAGAGGCGGGTGGATTTCTGAGTTCGAGGCCAGCCTGGTCTACAGAGTGAGTTTCAGGACAGCCAGGGCTACACAGAGAAACCCTGTCTCAAAAAACCAAAAACCAAAAACCAAAAAAAAAAAAAAAAAAAAAAAAAAAAAGGAAGAAGAAGAAGAAGAAGAAGAAGAAGAAGAAGAAGAAGAAGAAGAAGAAGAAGAAGAAGAAAAAGAAAGCCAACAAAAAGGTGAGGTCCTGGTGAGATGGCTCAGTGAGTAAAGATAATTCCACCAAGCCTGATGACCTGGGTTCAATTCCTGAGACCCATCTGGTTGGAGGGAGAGAACCAACTTCCACAACTGTTCTGATTTTCATGTGAGCATCATTGTGTGCACACTTACACACACACACACACACAAATAAAGACATATATACATATGTAAGTAAATAGAAGAATAAACTAAAACTTTTTTATTTATTTATTTTTATTTTTTTGTTTTTTCAAGACAGGGGTTCTCTGTGTAGCCCTGGCTGTCCTGGAACTCACTCTATAGACCAGGTTGGCCTGGAACTCAGAAATCCGCCTGCCTCTGCCTCCCAAGTGCTGGGATTAAAGGTGTGTGCCGCCACTGCCCGGCTAAACTAAAACTTTTAAAAAGGTTTTTGTGAGCCAGGCTAGTGAAAGCTTTTAGTTCCAAAACTTGGGAAGCAGTCTCCAAGTTCAAGGCCAGCCTAGTCTACAGAGTAAGTTCCAGGACAACCAGGGCTACTCAGAGAAACCCTGTTTTGAAAAAACAACAGAAGGTTTGTGTGTGTGTGTGTGTGTGTGTGTGTGTGTGTGTGTGTGTGTTTGCAGAATCATTAACATTTTTGGAAGATGATCTTGAAATGGAATGGCCTTCCATCCCCCACCCCAAGCAATCTATTTATTTAGCTATGTGGTAGACACCTGAAATAATCTTGTGTGCAATGTGGAAAGGTATTTTCAGTGTTTTGTAAACATCTCCTTTTCCTTCTCATTGATTTAATAAAGAACTGAAAAGGTCTAAAGCAAAGCAGGAGAGTATAGGCGAGACTTCTAGGCAGAATTAAGAACTCTGGGAAAGAAGCTGAGATTTGCTAGTCAGATTCATCATCCAGATGTGGAGGAAGAAGCAGGTGCTGGTATTGAGGAGAGGTAAAGAGCCACGTGGCAGAACATAGATTAGTATAAATGGGTTAATTTAAGATATATGAATAGTTGGGAACAAGCCAGCTAAAGTCAAGTTTTTTTTGGGGGGGGGTAATGGGGGTGGTTGGCAGTTAGAGACAGTCTGGTGATAATTGGCACATCGAAGATGGAGCTAGAAATCAAAGCGTAGAGCCTGAGAAAAGTCCTGGATGGAAAGCTGGGAACAAGTACTTCCTGGAGCCAGATGTGTCGCGGCTTCCCAGTGACACAGTCTCTGAGGCAGGCACAGGATGAGAGTGGGAAACCCAAAAAGGCCACGTGCTGAAGGTGGCTCCCCTAAGACCCCATGCTGAGCAGCAAAGCCGACTGCCAGGTAGGGAATAGGGCGCCAGGCGCGAAAGAACGGACTGAGCCATGGCCCAACTAGAATAACTTCCCAGAGACCGCAGCCCAATTCAGGTCTGCTGCATCCTGGTGCAGCTGCTGGCATCACCTTCCTGGAGCTGGAGTGGGGCGGACGACCTTAGAAAAAGTCTGCAGCCACGAAGAAGCACAGTGGGTTGGAGAGGCTTGGCCAGGGCTGGCACTAGGCGGAACCAGTAGAGTAGCCCGCTAGACCGAGCCGAGGGGCGGAGCCAGCAACCAGTGCCAGGTGCTAGCTGAGCAGCAGAAGGAGCACCAGGGACAGCAAGCAGAAATCCAAGCCCAGACTAAAAGGCTGAAGTCCCAAACTTCTAAAAGGGTAATGAATTAAATTTGAAAACAGTAAAAGGGAAAAGAAACTAAACATAGACGATCATAGAAAGAAATCCTGAGTTTGGATATAAAAAGTCTCTGAAGAGAGAGAACGAGATAATAAAGTCTCCGAAGGAAGAAGGGAAATAAATAAAAATGTTCTGTAAATGTGCATAGTCTCTAAAGAAAGGAGAGCAAAGGGGATATAAATAAAGATAGTTTGTAAATGTGCATAAAAGCTAAAGTCTCCGAAGGAAGGAGAGAGT
>CM052703.1:70800518-70852003 GCA_028551405.1 Uromys caudimaculatus
ACATAGGAGTGAGCACAGGGCCCTGGCTGGGGGCTGACATAGGAGTGAGCACCAGGATGCTTGGAAAGTGAGCTAGAGTGAGTAAAAGGAAGAACTCGGGTAAAAGTCACATGGATCTGGCCTAAAGGAGAAGGTTTGGTTTTTCCCTTTGTCACTGATGATTGAACCCTTGCTCCAGCTAGGCAAGCACAAGAGCACAGCCACTGGAGCGTGTTCCCGACTCTTCTGTTGCTGTAGGCTGACCTGCAAGCCTGCAACCTCAGCCTTTGGAGGCCTTGGTACAGGAATGTACCTCCTGACAAGAATTTTTGATGTGCCTCAAGTTGGTAGTTTTTCCTTCTAGTCTAAATGAAACAGGGCTCCTTTCTAACGTGGACATTTTTCAGGGCTTCTATCCCTCACACCACCAACCATTGCAATAATCTTTCAGCTGTTGATTCAGAAAAGACATAGGCACATTTGGATTCTAGGACCTCCTGGAAATAACCATGGTCCCTCAGCAGTACAACAGTGTAAGTCAGAACCATCGTGAAAATCCAACAGGGTCACTCCTCCAGAGGCGCGGGGGTTGGGCACACAAGTAGACAGCCAACGGGGAGATGGCAGGAGCCCGGGCCTGTAGGAGCAGAACCTGTGTCATTCTCAAGTTTGACCCCTCTGTTTTCTTTCAGGAGCTTATGGAGGCCTCTCAGACCGGCCATCAGCATCCTTCTCACCTAGTTCTGTCTCCATTGCTGCCTCCCATTTTGATTCAATGGAACTGCTTCCTCCAGAATTGCCCCCTCGGATTCCCATTGAGGAGGGGCCTCCAGCAGGGACAGTTCATCCCCTCTCTACCCCCTACCCTCCCTTGGATACTCCAGAAGCAGCCACAGGTATCGGGTGCATGTGTATTTGTCTCTAGTTTGTGGTCCTGTACTGAAGCTGGAGGGATCAAACTGGAGAAGAGCCAGTGACCTGGTGTCTGTCTCCAGGGGAAAACTGAGCTAGGGAGAAGCCTTTGACACCTGCTTTTCCCTCTCTCTCCTTCCTGAAGGGTCATTCCTGTTCCAAGGGGAGTCAGAGGGGGGTGAGGGGGACCAGCCCCTCTCAGGCTATCCTTGGTTCCACGGGATGCTCTCTCGACTCAAAGCTGCCCAGTTAGTGTTAGAAGGAGGCACTGGCTCCCATGGTGTCTTCTTGGTACGCCAGAGTGAGACAAGACGTGGTGAATATGTCCTGACTTTCAACTTCCAGGGCAAGGCCAAGGTGAGTGGTCCTGAAGGAGCGCTCTGTTTGTCAATGCTTGGTTGGATCTGGGAATACCATTGTGCAGGGGAGGAGGGATTTATAACTGAGAGGAACGGTAACTCCCACCTCACTTGTCATCCTGCCCTTAGCACCTGCGTTTGTCACTAAATGAGGAGGGTCAGTGCCGGGTCCAGCATCTGTGGTTCCAGTCCATTTTCGATATGCTTGAGCACTTCCGGGTGCACCCCATCCCTCTGGAGTCTGGAGGCTCCAGTGATGTTGTTCTTGTCAGCTATGTGCCCTCCCAGCGGCAGCAGGGTGAGCAGAGCAGGTCTGCAGGGGAGGAGGTGCCCGTGCACCCAAGAAGTGAGGTGTGTGTGCCAGGAACACGGGGTGGGGGGTTGGAGGAAAAACCCTGTTAGTGGGGAGCAGGGCAGTCAAGGTACCTGAGCAGGGACCTAAAAGGGAAGCAGAAGGCTGACAGGATGCAGGCAGAGGCTCCTCTTGGGGCAGGGGCAGTGGAGAGCTGGGTGCTGCATCCCCATTCCATCAGACCCTCCGCTCCATCATTGTCTGTCTCCTGGACCCGTCCCCCTCCGCCTTGTCTTTGGCCTTTTGGAGGATTCATGGTCTGATCCCTCCTTCCTCCCTTGATGTCTGATGTCCCTGTCTGATCTCTCACTTTCCCCACCCCCCATCCCATCTATCCCCACGTTGCCCTCCCCCCCCCCCCCCAGGCCGGGAGCAGGCTGGGAGCCATGCAGGGGTGTGCGAGGGCGACCGATGCTACCCCGATGCCTCCTCCACCCTCCTGCCCTTCGGAGCGAGTGACTGTGTGTAAGTGTGGTCCTCTCACCGCCGCCCATGATTCATCTTCCATGGAGGGGGGTTGCTCAGGAGATGGGACATGGGGGAGATAGCACATGGCTCCTTGGGGAGGACAGCAGAGGGGAGTCCACCATAAGAACTCACTTCCTTCCACAATCAGTATCTTCTTACCATTCCTAACCAGAACGGAGCACCTCCCGTGACCCAACCCAGCCCTCTGAACCCCCTCCATGGACAGGTCCCCCACATCCTGGGGCAGAAGAGGCGTCGGGGGCGCCAGAAGTGGCGGCAGCCACAGCCGCAGCAGCCAAAGAGAGGCAAGAGAAAGAGAAAGCGGGCGGTGGAGGGGTCCAGGAAGAGCTGGTCCCCGTGGCTGAGCTGGTCCCCATGGTTGAATTGGAAGAGGCCATAGCACCAGGCACTGAGGCTCAGGGTGGTGCTGGCTCTAGTGGGGACTTGGAGGTGTCCCTAATGGTACAGCTCCAGCAGCTACCACTAGGGGGCAACGGAGAAGAAGGGGGTCACCCCCGAGCCATTTATAACCAGTACTCATTTGTGTGAGATACCTGCCCACCCTCCATTTTCCTGCTCCCAGCCCTAAGTTGTGAGACTGGGCTGGGTGGAACACAGAGGAAAGTGGGAGTCCCCTCCTTACATGCTTCCTGACCCTTGTCAGCCAAGGGTGTATATGTTGGTATAAGTAGAGGTTCAAGAGCCCTGTTAAGTCCCCAGTTACTACACTACAGGTGCCCTTGCCCCAGGCTAAGGACTTGGGCTCCGTTACCTCCCTGAGGGGCTCTTATGGTCAGCCCCATCCCTGGGGGCTGTTTCCCCACTAATAACCCCCAACCCAAGCAAGGGTGAGGGGGAAGGGCTGTCAGTTATATTAAGGTTGTTGTTGTTGTTTTAAACAAAATGGCAAAGCATAAATAAATAAAGGGTTTATCTCAGTTCCATCATGATGGCTGTGGCTGATATTTGGAGTAGGACCTGGGACAGGCGGATAAAGCTGTCTCCTGAGCTCAGGCCAAAGATCTGGCCTGGGTCCAGTCCTTTGCATCCTCTAGTCCAAGGCCTTCAGAGCCACCTCCTCTGTAGTCCCTTTGGTTTGCTGAGTGCTGCAGTGCAGAGCTCAACTTCTTCCTGTGGGTTCCAGCATGGTCTGTTTTCAGGGTGATGGTATCTTTTAAGACAGTGTCTTATGTAACCCAAACTTACGATCCTCCTGCTTCAGCTGCCTGTGTGCTGAAGGGATTACACTGCCACACACTGCCAGTTTGTTCTTTTATTGGGACGAGACAGGGAAAGATGGGGTTCATGGTCACCAAAGGCCTTTTCTTCATTGAATTGTTTTGAGTGAAACTCTTACCAAGGAATAAAATAGGCAGGAGATGCTGAGGTCATGGAGTTGGGTGGAATTCACTGTAGCAGTGCAGTCTACAGAGGGGCTCAAGACCAGGTAAACTGACCCCTTTGTCAGAGACAAGCTGGAGACCGATGACAGTCCTGGCTGAGAGTCCTGGTGCTGCCTCCCATTAGCTGTATGGACCTAAGGGCAAGGCAAGCAACTCCGGGCCTTGACATCCTCTGTGAAGTGTGAAGTTTCATCTTAGTTGGTGCTGCTGACATGGTTTGGCCCTAGTGTTTCTGTCTGAGTTTCATATATGTCTCAAGGCTTCCCTTGAAAGTCACAAGTTCCAGTTGCCTGGGTCCATACTACCTCACTTCTCTGAGGTATGAACTGTTGGTTGGCATGGAGTGACCCATCACTACCACCACCATCAAACTCCCATTTTGAAGTACAGACCCTACCCTGAATGCATCTTTCTGCACTGCATCTATGTTCTCCAGTGGGGGTGCCCTGGCCCCCCAGCTTCAGGGTGGGAGGTACGTGTGAGGCAGGCAGGATCTGAAGACTCCCACCCACTGTGTTACCTGCCTTCCACCTTCCAGTGTCACTCTCCTCCCCTGGGAAAGTGGAGCAGTCGATCTTCTGTCCCTCAGCTTCTGCCCCACCTCCAGGAGGTCCTACCCACGCTCATGACCTTGCTATTCTGGGCCCGTGTCAGTTCTGTGGGGAGATGGACAGGAGACAGCTGAGCTCACAGGCTACCTAGGATGGGGGTTGACTGGGGGAAGCCTGCTGGCTCTTATTTTACATTATCCTGGGGCTCCCCAAATCTTGGCCTTGACTAGGGATTGAATTGGCCCTGTTGTGGAGGTTGGGTGAAAGGCAGCTGGACACCTGGGTGCTGTGTTCTCCAAGTGAGATTGTTAGAGATAGCCAATGGCCAGTGAGGGCTGTAGCACCTCAGTGGGAAGGCCTGATCCTCTCTCATAATCTCATGGCAACTGGTGTTCAGCTCCCCCCATGCCTTTCCACCTTCAGGGACTTGCCATCCTGAGGTGGGCAGAAAGATACTCCTAGACTACTCTGTCCTGGCTAGATCTTCTAGGAGACAATGAGACTCCCCATAAGTCTTTGTGGAACTCAAGAGTGGGCCAGGCTCTGTCCTCATGCCCTTCACAGCCAGTCTCAGAATTCAGGAGCAAGAACACCCTCAGTCTTGGCTGAGTGGAAAGTGGTCTGTAAAATTGCTCTGTCTGTCCTTTCCCACCACAGGTAAAAGGTGTCCTCCTGCTGATCTGGGCTGGTAGCTTTCTCCCTCTAGCCTTCATTTATCTCTCTGGGAATGGGGAGGGGTAGAAACAAGTAACCTCAAAGAGCCTCTTTGGCAGGAGTGTCCTGTAAAGCCTGCCTCCTTTCCTCACTCAACTGCTTTGAAGCTCTATGTCCCTACTCCCCCTCTCCATGTTTGGGCATTCCTGCTGCTGGAAGACTGTGCCCCTGTCACTCCTCCAGGTGCTGCTGGGGAAAAGCCAGCTAGGGCCCGAGCCACCATGGCTGCTGAGCCTGCCTCTGGCCCAGGCAGAGATGTCTGTTTATGTGACCCTACATTCTTATTGTCTAAGCCCCTCCACCTCAGGTCACAGCAGGACTCTACCTCAAGGGAGGGGTTTGTGGGAACTGTGAAAAGAGGGCGGGAAGGAATACCTTGTCCTCACTTCACCCCTCCCCCAAGTCTGGACAGAAGGCAGGATGACTCCGTGGCTCAGCCCTTCATTTCTATCTATCAGTGTTGGCCAGCCCTTACCCCAAGTGGGGCTTTTTGTTCTGTGGGCTCTGCTGTTTTATCATCCTGTCTGTGCTGGAACCCCTGTGTGGGATTTTCTTCTTGGTTCTTTTCAGGGAAACTGAGGCCTGGGTAGGGGTGGGACCTGTGTTCCAGGGCTGCAATGCTGCTGGCCCTGACTGACCTTTCAATCTCTAGTCCCATGGAAACTTCTCTGCCTCAGTTTCCTCCCTGCTTGCATCCTGGCTCATATACCCCGTCTGCTCCTCCAGCAGCTGCCTTGGTGGAAATCAAAAGATAGCCCAATGGTGAAGCGGGTGGGGAAGGGTGGCTCAGAGCAGCTGCTCTTCAGAGGAAGCTGACACCCAGGCCAGTCCTTCAGCAACAACTTGTGGCTTTGCACCCAGCCTCTGAGGCCCCGCCCACACGACTACCACTGCCCGAACCCTGCTGTTTCTTTCCCCTCTTCTCTTCAGGCATAGGAAGTCTGTGCTGTCTCTGCTCCTGTCTCTGTTCTGTCCTCTTTTCTTCGTCCCTCCCTCTCCCTCTCTCTAGAGCCTCTGCTTCATCCAGCTTCAGGGGTCCTGGCCTTGGTCACTGGCATGGGGCTGGCCCAGCTCCAGAGCAGTCCTACCAGCCCTGATCCCCACTCCCTCTTTGGTCTGTTGCATCAGGGCCAGTGCTTCAGAGAACCCCACACCTCTGGGGGATCACCATGAAGGCCAGTGTGGGGTGAGGAGATCCTTACTCCCCTGCCCCACCCTGAAACATTGATCCCTCCCCCTCTGCCATCAGCACATTCTGTAGCCTCTTGGGTTACCTGGCTGCCTGGGTGTCCCATTTTTCTTCGGGGGTATTCCCTGCCAGTTTCATGGGGGAGCTAAAGGCTGTGTTCCCAGAGATTGAGCTAAAGTGGTAATGGTGGGGGGGAGTTTAGGAGAGACAGACAGTCCTGGCTTTGCTTACCAGGGCCTGGACACTAAATCCCTTGTTGATGGCTGCAGCAACCCCTCCCTAGGGTAAGGTTACCATCTGCACCATCCCCTTGACCGGCTCCCTTCCCTAGTTCCCTGTATCTCTCTAGAGCTGCTTCCTCTGTCCCCCAAAGATGCTCTCCCCTCTCCTTTGAGACCCCAAAGGCTTGGAGTACCTCCTCTGTTAACCAAACACACAAGCAGGGGAGGAGACTGTGACAGAGGAAAGGGGTTCAGGATGTCAAGACAAGGCTAAGGAGTGATGAGGCCTAAGGGCCAAGAGGGCTTACGAAAAGATCT
This sequence comes from Uromys caudimaculatus, assembly GCA_028551405.1. Lineage (NCBI taxonomy): Eukaryota > Metazoa > Chordata > Mammalia > Rodentia > Muridae > Uromys > Uromys caudimaculatus. Next base: position 70,806,985 of record CM052703.1, read on the forward strand.
GCTCAGGCTGAGCTTGGAAATGAGCAGTTAGTGTAACTGGGGAAGTTGAGGTAGGTGGGCTTGGGGTCAGTAGCAGATAATAGAAAGTGACTTTACTCCCCCTCCCCTCTGGGGCCCGGGCCACCTTTGTGTCCCTTATGAGTGACACCTCAGGCTGCAGCCCCACTGTTCCTCTCTGTCAGCAGAAACCTCTCTCTCTCCTGACCCCTCCTGTTGGGGTCTCAGCCAGCCAATCCCTGACCTGGGGGAAGGGGGAGCCTGCCCCCCCACTCCCTCATAAGGACCAGCTGGGGGCTGGGGGGGTGGCCGGCTGCTCAAGTAGTACTGGGGTCAGAACTTCGTGGAAAGGAGAAGAATCTGGGGGGGCAAGCAAGAGAAAGGAAGCCCAGATTAACAGGCAGGTGGATACGCTGAAGAAGTCTCCCCACAAGTGAGAGGCCCCTAAGAAGGAATACATCACCCCCTGGCCCCCAAGAAGGGAGCACAATGGAGACCGCACACTCCAAGTCCACAGAGGAATGTTTGTCCTATTTTGGGGTGAGCGAGACCACAGGCCTTACCCCAGACCAAGTTAAGCGGCATCTGGAAAAATACGGCCCCAATGGTAAGTATCCCTCAGAGGAGAAGCTGGGATGACTGCCCTTCTATCCCTGCCAGTGGGAGCTGCTTCTTCCAGGGTGTGTAAGGTCGAGCAGGGCAGTGGTCTGTTTCTTAGAGGAGATGAAGTATACTAAAGAAAAGTTTTAAAATCTGGGGTTTGGGGAGGTTTCATAGGTGACCTTGAACCTCATGGGACGCCCTTCTGATACCTGATTCTCTCATGTTAACCACAGAGTTTGGGGTGTGGGAGACATGAGGCTGGGCCCCTACTGAATTTGTTCTTTTCTTCTTTTTTCCTGGGTAGAGCTCCCTGCTGAGGAAGGTAAGTTACCCGGACCCCCTATGTGCCTCATTCCTGACTCCCTGCCTTCTCCTTATGGAGACCCCGTAGCCTTTACCCAAAAGGCAGAGACCCTTCCTCAAAACGTAGTGTCAGAAGTCTCCAGACACTTTCTCTGAGGCCTCCCGCCCTGGAATAGTTGCCACAGATTTGAAGAGTCTTTTTGGCTGTTTCATCTCTTTCTCTCATGCCAAGCTGGGCTGCCTATCAACCTAGAGGACCAGGGCACTCTAGACTCTGGACCCCAGCCCGCCCAGAGCTGCAGACATTCATCTCTTGGATCTTAACTCCTGGGACTCCTCTTCTTGCCTTTCTCCCAGGCAAGTCTCTGTGGGAGTTGGTGATAGAACAGTTTGAAGACCTGCTGGTGCGGATTCTTCTCCTGGCTGCCTGCATTTCCTTTGTAAGTGCTGTCTGAAGTGTGATGTGGGGTTGGGATCTGTCTGTGGCTCTCACCATCCTGGATGCCCTCATCCAAGCCCTAAACACCCTGTTTTCCATGCTAGAGCTGGGGGTGGGGTGCTGATTTGCTTCCTCCCCTGCAGAGAGGTTTTATTTTAAGCCCTGAGAGTGTTCTCAGCCAAAACACTGAAGCTAAGCCACCCTCCCAGCTTCAAGGGCTTCAAGAGCTCAGGTTACCCCCCCTTAAGCATAGAGCTCCCGGCTTTCAATGAGGGCTGCAATGTCTACTGTGGGGCCACTATCACTCCCAGCCTGTCCTGGTTGGTCCCTGCTCTGTTTCACCAATCCTGCTCTGCCCTCTCCAGCTTGGAATGTTGATTGACTGAAAGAAAGACTTGCTTAGAGAAGTGGAGAATGTGTTGTTGGTACCAGGGTGGCTGCCAGTGTGCCCTCCAGATCTTACTAACCTTCCACACCCCACCCCTCAACCATCTCCAGGCTTCCCCACATCCTACTTCCATTAGGCCGGGAGCATGGTGTCTACTTCTCTTTATCCAGCCTGATTCATCCTTACCTCTTGGTGTCTCCAGTTCCCTCAGAGCCTTAGGTTACCCCAGCCCCTTGTTACATCTCCAGTGTTCATAGCTCCTGCTGCTGGCTGCTTGTCGCCCTCCATCCCAGTAGTCTATTTTGTCTTTTAGAATTTCTTTAGCATCTTAGTTGGAAAATAAGACCTAGGAGAGGAAAAAAAACGAACAACCCCAAAACAAACAAAATACAAACAATAAAAAAAAAAAACAAAACCAATACTGTGGAGGCCCCATGTGCTCCTGTGCCTAAGCTGGCAGAGCCTCCCTTCTCTCTCCTCAGATTTGCTCCTTGACATTTGCCTGTGGCTGCTGCCTGGCAGTGGTAACAGCTGGGGTGGGGTGGGTGCAGGAGGCCTGTAACCCTACCTCCCTCCTGTTCTCTCATGAAATCGGAGCTTCCATGCCTTGGTGGTAAGGGAGGGCTGTGGGTGGGCTGGGACCTTCCAGGACCATAGGGATTTTCCTACTGGGCTTGGGTCCCTGTGGGATGGATGTGGCTGTAGGGATAGTTGACCCTGGGTGTCCCCAGAGGTTTGCTTACAAGCCAACAATTTGGTCAGGGAAACCTGAAAGCCTTCCCAGGTAATCCCCGAGTGTGCGTGGCTGCAAGGCCGATCTGTACAACATCCCAGGGATGGCTGGATCTGTTTGCTTGGGGCTCTGTGGCAAAGGGAAGAGCCTCACATAAATGTGGGGCTTCAGCATCGCACAGGCCTCTTAGCTCCTGACCACCATCTGACCTCTGTAGCTGGCTTCAAAAGCCTTTGGATTCCTTTTGTCATTTAGGGGCTTTGTTACCATCCATTTATTCTTCCTTCCCCTCTCAGGTGCTGGCCTGGTTTGAGGAAGGTGAAGAAACCGTCACTGCCTTTGTGGAACCTTTTGTCATTCTCCTGATCCTCATTGCCAACGCCATTGTGGGGGTTTGGCAGGTTAGTTTTGACCCCCTCCTCCGACCTCATGTCTCAACACTGAGCAAGGGGCCACGGTTCCTCCCAGTCTCCGACATCGGCCTCCTAGCCTTGCACACTCCTCTGATCCTCTCATCGTGCTTGGGGATAGTAGGGAGTGTTTGGAAAGAGCTGAGAGACTCAGTTGCTTACTATGTGACCACGTCCCTAAGCCTGTTTCCTCATCTGTAAAATAGGGCTAGCAAGCTAAGTGTAGTGGCACAGACCTCCAGTACCCCGGAGGCAGAGGCAGGAGTCTCTCTAGTTCTAGGCTACCGGGAACTACAATGTGAAGGCTAGCAGGGTGGCACACACTTATAACCCCACTACAAAGAGAAAGGAAAGGGGGCAAAGTCAGATGTGGTGACACACACCCTTAGTCCCACAATTGCAGGGACAGAGGCTGGCAGATCTCTGTGAATTTGAGGCCCACCTGGTCTACATAGAGAGTTCCAGGTCAGGCAGGGCTATGTAATGAGCCCCTGATTTAAAAAAAAGAAAAAAAGGAAGAGAGAGGAAAAAGAAAAAGAAAAAGAAGAAAAAACAGGTCTCACAACTGTGCTCCTTAGGCTTGATGCAATTGGTAAGGAACTGGAAGTTCATGGCACATAGTAGAAACTCAGTAAATTACTGCTTGGTTTCCGTTTCTACTTTGCTGTCTGTTCTGTTTTTTGTTTGTTTGTTTTATTTTGTTTTTTCTTTCTTAAATTTCTTTCTTCTCGGCCCAAACCCCTCTCACTTGTTTTTAGCCACCATGTGACATTTTCTACAACAAACACACCCCTGCTGTATGTGGGGTTCTGTCCACCCCTCCTGCCAGCTGGGCCTGCATAAGCCAGTCTTTTCTCCACTGTCCCCTCCTGCTAGGGTCCCTATTCCTCTTCCTCCATCCGTATGTCCCTCACCCTTCCTGCATGCACCCAGACCAGCCTCTTGCTGTTCAGGACCGTCTCTCTGATTCTGCTCTTTTCTGCTCTCTTCCTCAGGAACGGAATGCAGAGAACGCCATCGAGGCGCTGAAAGAATATGAGCCCGAGATGGGGAAGGTCTATCGGGCTGACCGAAAGTCAGTGCAAAGGATCAAGGCTCGGGACATTGTCCCTGGAGACATTGTGGAAGTGGCCGGTAAGTGCTGGTATGGATGGCCAAGAGGGCAGACCTGGGTCAGGGGACCTGTCAGCCCTAATCCTGCTATCTGTGAGGATGGTGGCTTTGCTTCTCCTTCCCAGACTCCTCAGGGGTCACTCCGGGACATGCAGGCCTCAGCACCCCTCCCCGCTAGAGTCTCAATAGGAACAGCTAGTCCTGTCCCTGAGGCAGCAGACAGACCCCTTGTCCCCCCTCCCCTCAACCAACACTTGCAAGCAACAGGTGGAAGCCAGTCCCTGCCAATGTCCCCATCTCCACCCCTTCCCGGGCCTGGCTCCCCTCTCCTTCCACCCACCAGTGGTCAGCTTTCAGTCTTGACCCCTCAGTGTCCTTGAGGCCTCTCAAAGGGGAAGGAATGAGAGTAGAAGGGAGTGGGGGTGGGGTGGGGTGGATGACTACCCTAACCACCATGTAAGGGTAACTCCTAGTTCTCTCCCAGCTAGGAGCACGGGATCTATGAGGAGGGTGCTCAAGGAGGGCCCTGCCCCCTCAGGGACACTTAATGCCGCTCAGGGAGGGGTGCGCCTGGGTAGCTAAGATTACTAGGATTCTGCCCCCTTCAGCACTTTTTATATTTGCCCTGAGTAGGACTTTCCACCTCTCTCGGTCCCTAGCCTGGCGATTGTGTATTTCTAAGCTTCTGTCCCTCATACTGTGTCACCTTCTATACCATGTCACCACTAGGAGAAGCATAGGGTGGGAAGCTGGTGGGCTGAAGACCCCTCAGCTCCATGACAGGGCAGCCTGCTATGGTGACAGTTTGGGGTCAGTGCCATGAATGTCTATAAATACCACCTGGGCTTCAGTGACAAGTGTGTCGGTCTGACTCCATTGCTGACCTCCTCCCTCCTCCTGCTTCCTCTGGCACTGGAGGAGGGACCTTAGAAACCAAGAGAAAGGAAAGTAAATGAACTTTGCCCCAATTCCACCCATGGGACCAAGGTGGCTTTAGGCAGAGACCTGAGGAGGGGTGTGTCCCCCCCAAAAGGTCTCTAGTCTGGCAGAGTGTCCTCCTCAGTACCTCCCAAGGTGGGGCTTTCATAGTCTGGTTTCCCTGTCTGTGAAGCCCTACACTGCAGTCAGGAATGCTCCCTCACGCGTCCCTGTGCACTCTGCAGCTTCAGGCTCCACTGTCACTCTCACTTGGCCTGGATTTTCTCAGCCTCGCTCACTGATCCTCGAGTCACCCTCTTTTCTCTGAATTACATCATTATGTTTCCTTCTTTACCTTTCTCTGGCTTCTCTTTCTCAGTTTCAGCTGGCTTGTCCCTAATGGTCCTTTCAGTTGTTGAGAATACATTTAGTGAGCACACACTACACACCAGGAATTCTGGGGGCTTCCTTCACAGGCTTGCAGCCGGTGGGAAAAGACGCATTCAATGGCGGACAGTGGAATAGTATCTGGGGTGGGGGTAGAGCAGGATGGGGAATCTTGTGCTGAAGGCCTATGAAAGGCAGGGCTGGATGCTGGAGGATCTGAAGGGTGGATGATGGGAAGGAGACAGAGATTGTGAAGGAAGTGAACTCTGTTCCCAGCTGAACTCACTCCTCTCTCTGCAGTTGGGGACAAAGTCCCTGCAGACATCCGCATCCTCACCATCAAGTCCACCACCCTCCGGGTTGACCAGTCCATCCTGACAGGTAGGCTGACCTGGTGGGAGGGCACAATGAGGAAGGAGCTAGGTAGGGGGAGAACAGGCCTTGGGTGGGTGAAAGAGGACATCCTGCAGGAAGGACCTCTTTCTGGTTCTAAGGTAGCATTATGGGTGTGGCTTGGCTGTCATTCTGTCACGGGCATGGGAGAGGATGTTTGACTATATTCCATATAGCCTTTGCCCTACACCTTCTATATGGACATAGGAACTCAACCCTGCCGCAAATTGTCCCATCTTCTCCAATGTCCCGAAAAGCTCTCATATGAGGGATTCTGGGATAGAGTGTGGACTTTGAATTCACATTAAACTCTGGGAGGGAAACAGTGCAAACTGGGCCCAAAGCAGAGGATCTGAGCCCTTGGCCTTGGTGGGGAGGTCACACGGTAGTGAGGGCTTCTGTCTCCCAGGTCCGTGTAGTACACAGATGCTCACACCCACCAGCTTATTTGATTCCCACCAGGACATGGGGAGCAAAGGAAGCCAAGCTATCAAAGTCACACAGCACACCAGGCTTGCTCAGTGTCTGTTAACTCTAAAGACAACGGACTTCCTACTTGTCCCAAGCACCTTCCTCCAGAGGCAGACCTCTCCCGAGTGCTTGCTTGCTGTTGGGAGGGGTCAGGATGTTAAGGACAGGCATATGACAACACCCGAAAATGCTGGCCCTTTCTCCACAGGAGAATCTGTATCTGTCATCAAGCACACAGACCCTGTCCCTGATCCCCGAGCTGTCAACCAGGACAAGAAGAACATGCTCTTCTCAGTAAGCATTCGTACTCAGCCAGAGGACCTGGGTGTAGGAGAGAGGCATGGCAGAGGAGGAGGAGAAGAGGCTCCTAGCCTGTGCCTGAGGACCATCTCTCGCCTGACCCTACCCCTTCCTTCCCTTCCCAGGGTACCAACATCGCAGCCGGCAAGGCCGTAGGCATCGTGGCCACCACTGGTGTGAGTACTGAGATTGGCAAGATCCGAGACCAAATGGCTGCCACTGAGCAGGACAAGACCCCACTGCAGCAGAAACTTGATGAGTTTGGGGAGCAGCTGTCCAAGGTCATCTCTCTCATCTGTGTGGCTGTCTGGCTTATCAACATTGGCCACTTCAATGACCCTGTCCATGGGGGCTCCTGGTTCCGGGGGGCCATTTACTACTTCAAGATTGCTGTGGCCTTGGCTGTGGCAGCCATCCCAGAAGGTAAAGCAGTCATTCCTTATTCATCTTCTATCTCATGGCAAAGAGTATTTCCAGATAAAATAACTATGACAGGTCCCACGGAGAAGGGCCTGATAGCTCTGGTGACTGTTATGTAGCAGCCACAGTGGGCTTTGATCCTCCTGTTTTGTTTGTTCATGATATCTTTGTCCTCATAGGGCTTCCTGCTGTCATCACCACCTGCTTGGCCTTGGGTACCCGCCGGATGGCAAAGAAGAACGCCATTGTGAGGAGTTTGCCCTCTGTGGAGACCCTGGGCTGTACTTCTGTCATCTGTTCTGACAAAACAGGGACCCTCACCACCAACCAGATGTCAGTTTGCAAGGTCAGGAGAAGCATGGCTGTATGGCAGATTGGAGCCTGCCTGGGGGGTGGTGTGTGGCCTCTCACGATGGGTTTCTTAGCATGGCCTGGGAGATGCCAGAGGGTAGATTAAGTGCCGCCCTTTGATCAGGGGAAGAGCCATATTAGTTTGTCTTCTGTTCCTTTGTAAAACTCTAAAACCAACTTGTTGAATTGAGGGTTTATTTGGCTTACATGTCCCAATGACAGACCAGCATTAAGAGAAGTCAGGGCAGAAACTCAGGCAGGAGCAGAGGCAGGGGCCATGGAGGAGCGCTGTCCACTAGCTTGCTTTCTGTTGTTGTGATGAACCATGACTGAAAGCAGCTTTGGGAGAGAAGCTTTATTTCTTATAACTTACGGTCTATCACAAAGGGAAGTCGAGGCAGGAACTCAAGACTGAAGCAGATACTGTGGAGAGACAGGGGAGCGCTGCTTATTGGCTTGCTCGGCCTGCTTCCTTAACAACCCCAGGACCACCTGCCTGGGGTGGCCTTGCCTACAGCGGTCTGAGCCCTTCCACATCAGTCATTAATGTCCCTACGGGCCAATCTGAGGGAGGCAATTCCTCAGTGGAGTCTCATCTTCCCAGGTGACTCTGATTTGTGTCAGGTTGCCAAAAACAAACAAACAAAAAACCCAAAAACAAAACCCAAACCCAAGCACCACAGCCTGGTCCCTAGGCAGTGTGTCTCTCTGATCTTCACACTAGCCCATTCAGGGACATTCTCCTTTTTTTTTTTTTAAAGATTTATTTATTTTATTTATATGAGTACACTGTAGCTGTCTTCAGACACACAAGAAGTGGGCATCAGATCCCATTACAGATGGTTGTGAGCCACCATGTGGTTGCTGGGAATTGAACTCAGGACCTGTGGAAGAGCAGTCAGTGCTCTTAACCGCTGAGCCATCTCTCCAGCCCCAGGGACATTCTCTTTAACCTCACTTTTCAGAAAAGTAAGCTGAGGTTTAGGGAGATTTAGGGGTCCACCAAAAGATATAAAGTTTATAAATAGCAGAGCCAGGCACAGCACTGAGCATGCCTGTAATCCCTGTCCTCAGGAGGTGAAGCATTGTGCATGTGGCCTGCTTTCACCTCCTGAGGACAGGGCCAGCTAGAGCGTGCCTCTCCTATCTGAAGTCCCAACTATGGGGGAGATTGGGGTACACAGATCACTTACATTGATGAGTTCAAGGATAGCCTGGCAACAGTGAGATTTTTTTCTCAAAAGAGGGGAGGAGGGAAGCAGAATTGAGTTCCAAACCCAAGTATGTGTGGCTCTAACTTCTTGTAACCTCTGTCTGTGCAGCCAGCACACTCCCCTCCCCCCCAGTGGCCACTGCATGACAGGGTCAGCAAGCCTGACCATGCTAGTTCTGAACAGCATTTCTTTAAAAAAATTTAAAAGCCTGTACCTGTATTTATTTTATTTTAATTATTATTATTTTTCTTCACTTAGGTTTTTTGTTTTGTTTTTGTTTTTGTTTTTCTAGACAGGGCTTCTCTGTGTAGCCCTGACTGTCCTGGAACTCACTGTGTAGACCAGGTTAGCCTTGAACTTAGAGATCTGCCTGCCTCTGACTTCTAAGTGATGGGATTAAAGGCGTGCGCCACCACTGCTCAATGCTAAATTTATTTATTTATTTATTTATTTATTTATTTATTTATTTATTTATTTATTTATTTATTTTAGAGAGAGCATGTGTGCGTAGTATGTGTGTTCATTCTCTTCTTTCACCATGAAGAAAGGAAATGCTACACATCAGGAAAAAAAAAGAGAAAGATTTTACTTTTTTTTTTGTCATCCAAGAATATACCCCCTCCCTCTTTCCCTGTCTTCCCATGATGAGGTCTTATGCAGCCCAGGCTGAGGCTGGCATTGAACTCCTAATTCTCCTGCCTCCATCTCTCAAGAGCTGGGATTGCAGGCCTATACTACCATGTTGGGCTTCAAGAGCTCTTTTGGACGTTATCCACTGATGCCTCCACCCCTGCCCTAAACAGAGTTCTGTGGAATAATGTGCCTTTGATGTAAACATGACTTTTCTGTAGGGCTGGGGCTTTCGTTCAGTGGCAGGGAGCTAGCCTGGTATGCACAAGACCATCTGTTCTAGCTCCAGCGCTAAAGAAATGAATGAATGAATGAATGAATGAATGAATGAATGAATGCCTGGTGTAAGTAATCGTGCCTAACTCTTGACAGAGTTTCAGGCCAGCCTTGTGAGTTCCAGGAGAGATGTTTCAAAAAATAAATGAACAAAACCTAGGAAATAAATACAATGTTTGAGAGGTGAAGACCAAAGAGTTTTAGTGGGAAGGAGGTGAAGGGGACTGTGTGGGCAGAACGAGTTGCTAGCCTGAACATCATGTCCTCCACCTCTCTCTAATACACAGGCTTCATTTTATAGGATGTGGCTCTTGTCCTCCTATAAAAATGAGTTAAGGCACAATGTCATAGCAAAAGAACCCACACTCTTCCTGCAGGAAGCTCCAGCTGGTGGCTAGAGTGGTAATGGAGCGGCTGCTCACAGGTGCATTTGGCCCCAGGCCCACCACACCTGTTAAGCACATCTGTGGGCTGACCTGAGGAGGGCCTATATAGCCCTCAGTAACTATGTTGTTATTTTATTTTGTTGAGACAATGTTTCTCCGTGTATCCCTGAATGTCCTGGATCCAGTTCTGTAGACCAAGCTGGCCTAGAACTCAAAGAGCCACCTACTTTTGCCTCCCAAGAGCTGGGACTAAAGGTGTGCGCCACCACCACCCAGCTTGGTAACTTTTTATGGCCACTGATGAAGAAGATGAAGAATTATTGCAAAACAAGGAGTGACAGGGACAGTACAGAGAGGGTCAAGGAGAAGGGAGTTGGGGGGAAATGTTGGAAATTCCCTTAGTCTGGACTTAGAGATGGGGCTGTGGAATATCTGTGTGTGGTCCTTCTCCCCTGCAGATGTTCATCATTGACAAGGTGGATGGAGATATCTGCTCTCTGAATGAGTTCTCCATCACTGGCTCTACTTATGCTCCTGAGGGAGAGGTGTAAGTCACCCAGGAGTCTCGTGCTGTGTGTATCCCCCCACGTCTCTCCCTGGATCTGGTTCTCCTTCCTCCTTCTCTCCCTACTTTCCCAACCTTTATTTCTCCCACCCAATCCTCAATCTCTCCTTCCTGATGCCTGTCTGCTTCTCTCTGCTCTCTGCATCTCATGCTCTGTTCTCCATCGTTTCTCTCCTGCCTTCCTCCCCACCTCGCTGCCAGCTTGAAGAATGATAAGCCAGTCCGAGCAGGGCAGTATGATGGGCTAGTGGAGCTCGCTACCATCTGTGCCCTCTGCAATGACTCCTCCTTGGACTTTAATGAGGTAACCTTCCACCCCACCCCATTCCCCAAAGCCTTACCCCTTCCATTCCTGCTGCCCAGAGTCTGTGCTTCCTTCCTGGGCGGTCCAGTGGAACGCAGTCTTAGGAAGCGGACATAAATGCAAGAAGGGAGTGGTTGGCTTCTTCTTGTTCCATCCAGATGAAGATGTGTGTGTTGGTTGAGGACAGGGGACAGGAAATCAAGGTGCACACTTCCTCTTCCTCCTCTGCCCATTTCAGACCAAAGGTGTCTATGAGAAGGTGGGCGAGGCCACGGAGACCGCCCTCACCACCTTGGTGGAGAAGATGAATGTGTTCAATACGGAAGTGAGAAGCCTCTCTAAAGTGGAGCGGGCCAATGCCTGCAACTCGGTGAGTTGGGACGCCCTCCAAGATCCAGGCCGACCCAGACAGACAAAGCCTTGTGTCTGTGCTGGGACCCCAATGGCTTCACCCACTGCTTTTCCAATCCAGGCTGAGCTCTGGTGAAATCCCTCTTCCCCATAGTAATATGACTAGTGCTGTCTGGCTACAATACCCTGGGAGATCACTTCCTCTTGTTGTGACTCAAGGTTGGACAGAGCTGCACAGAAGCCATGGTGCCACTTGCTGGCCTGGCCTTGACTCTGGCCATGGCACCTTGGTCTCTGTCAGCTCTCAGGTCTTGGTATGGGTTATGGGCTGAACAGTCATCCAACCCACAGGGTGGTGAGGTCCACTCCAGGGGTCAGGGCCAGTGCTGGCACTCACTGGGCTCTTGCTGTGACCACTTGCTGGTCTCTTGAGTATAATGTTACCTATATACCTATATAGGTATACCTATAGGACAGTATACCTATCTCTTTCTTGACATTCTCCTGCCTCAGTCTTTAAGAGTTGGCATTAACAATATGTACCTCCATGGTTGGTGTTCCTCTCTCTCTCTATTTCCTCATTGGTCCTAAGAAATGGAGTCCAGAAACTTACATGTGCTAGGCAAATATTTTTTTTCTTTTTTCAAGACAAGGTTTTCGCCAGGCAGTGGTGGTGCACGCCTTTAATCCCAGTACTTGGGAGGCAGAGGCAGGTGGATTTCTGAGTTCTGAGGCTAGCCTGGTCTACAGAGTGAGTTCCAGGACAGCCAGAGCTACACAGAGAAACCCTGTCTCAAAAAAAAACCCAAAAAACAAAAAAAACCGAAAGACAAGGTTTTCTGTCAGTAGCCCTGGTTGTTCTGAAACTCACTCTGTATACCAGGCAGCCTTCCTTTCCTGAGTGCTGGGATTAAAGGCATGCACCACCACTGCCTTTTCTTTTAAATTTTATTTACATTAGTGTACTGCCTCCGTGTATGTTTGTGTGTGTCAAATCCCCTGGAACTGGAATTGCAGACAGTTGTGAGCTGCCATAAGGCTGCTGGGATTTGAACCTGTGTCCTCTGGATGAGCAGCCAGTACTCTCAGCCACTGAGCCATCTTTCCAGCCCTATTTCTTTCCTTCTTTCTTGTACTGTGAGATATACACAGCTGCTTTGTTTATTGTGACGTATGTGGGTTCATCGAGGGTGTGTGGCATGTGGGGGGGGCTCATGTACTGGGGTGTGTATGTGGAGGTCAGAGAACTTTTAGGAATTGTTTCTTGCCCTTCACTGTGGTTCTGGAATTCAACTCAGGCACCCATGGTCAGCAGACTGTGTGGCAAACGCTTTTTCCACTAAGCCATCTCTGCTTTAATATTACAAGCCGGGCAGTGGTGGCGCACGCCTTTAATCCCAGCACTTGGGAGGCAGAGGCAGGCAGATTTCTGAGTTCGAGGCCAGCCTGGTCTACAGAGTGAGTTCCAGGACAGCCAGGGCTACACAGAGAAACCCTGTGTGTGTGTGGGGGAGGCTGTCATTATTATTTTCTTTCATTTTGTTTTGTTTTGAGATAAAGCCATGTAGCACAGGCAGGATTGGTCTTGAACTCAGCACTACTGCAGCTTTAGTCTGCAGGCGCTAGCATTAGAGGTGTAAATCAGGCTTGGCCAGGGCTCTCACTTAGTTTTCACTGTGTGCTCAGTACTAGACGTACACTGTCTAATAATGCATGTGTTGTGTAAATTCAAATTAAATAGAGATGCTTGGGAAGCAGAAGCAGGAGAATTACAGTAAGTTCAATGCCAACCTGGAGACCCTGTTTTAAAAGAGTCTTGGTCACACTGGCTATATTTCCCACTGGCACTGCGGCTGATGGTACAGATTGTACATTCCTTTGGCTCAGTGAATATTCTATTGGGCAGCGTGTGCAAGGCCACTCTGTTTCTGACGTGCTTTCAACTGGACACTTGAACTTTGGGTGTGGACCAGTGGTAGTGCACCTGCCTAGAAGGTATGAGTCATGAGTTCTAGCCTCAGCACTACAAAAATGAAAATCAAACAGCCCACCATCAAAATGGTAGGCTCTAGTCCTGGACTTCTCTGTTTGTCCTGTCTGTAACAGACTTTCCTTTAGGCCCAGCCTCAATGTGGGGTTTACTCTGCCATAGATGTTTTGGGGCTTTTTAAAAGGGATCTGGTCTCTGCCTCCCAGGTGATCCGCCAACTAATGAAGAAGGAATTCACCCTGGAATTTTCCCGAGACAGGAAGTCTATGTCGGTCTACTGTTCCCCAGCTAAGTCTTCCCGGGCTGCTGTAGGCAACAAGATGTTTGTTAAGGTCAGGAACCTTGTCTCTCTAACGCTGGGGTCCTTCCTATGCCTGCCCTCTGAACTCTGGAAGGCAGGCAAGGATCTCTGAACGCTGTTCTGGTTTTCTAGGGTGCCCCCGAGGGGGTCATCGACCGCTGTAACTATGTGCGTGTTGGCACGACTCGTGTGCCATTGACAGGCCCTGTGAAGGAGAAGATCATGGCGGTGATCAAGGAGTGGGGCACTGGTCGGGATACCCTACGGTGCCTGGCGCTGGCCACCCGGGACACACCCCCCAAACGGGAGGAAATGGTTCTGGATGACTCAGCCAAGTTCATGGAGTATGAGGTGAGCCAGGAGAGGTCTCTTTTTGTCCTGGGACTTGTATTGAAACAGTTTTCCCAATGGCTCCCTCTTGCCTGCTGCCAGGATTCTCATCCCCTAGTACGCCAAATTAATGGCTGTGTCCTATGGATCCCCAAATCACAAGGCATTAAGGTGTAACAATTTCATGAAACATCTAACCCAGCCAGATTTGGTATCATGGCCCTCAGTAGACTGAGATAGGCCAGCCTCACAATCAAGGCCCCATTTCAAAAACAACCATGAAAAGAAAAGCCAAGCAAAGAAGACAGGATCATTTAGTCCAGGGCTGCCCAGTATAGAGCTGGAGCTGGAACCCAGGACAGGCAGGTGTGCTCCGCCCCAGCAGCACTTGCAGCCACAGTCTGCATTAACCGTGCTCTGTGGGAATCATTGTCACCCATTGCAGTATCTGAGCTTGTTTTGAGGCAACTGATGCACTTCCTGCTGTGGACTCTGAACAGCCCCCAAAGCTCACTGCCTGCATTTATAGAGGGAGATTATGGCTCACCAGGTAACGGTGTGCTCAGTGACAGGCCAGGGAGGGCTCTCCTAGGAGACACAAGCTACTGTGCTAACATGTAGCTTTTCTTTGTTTTGTGTTTCGTTTTGTGTTGTGGTTATTATTGAGACAGGGTTTTGTAATGTAGCCAGGGCTGGCCCTCAACTCAGACTCACGAACTCCTCTTTACCTCCTGAGTGCCAGAACCACAGGTGCACCCACCACACCCAGCTCCAGCTCTCCAGTCTGTCTGTCTGTATCTATGCATCTACCTTTCTTTTCTTTCTTTCTTTTTTTTTTTTTTTTTTGAGACAGGGTTTCTCTGTATAGCCCTGGCTGTCCTGGAACTCACTCTGTAGACCAGGCTGGCCTCGAACTCAGAAATCTGCCTGCCTCTGCCTCCTGAGTGCTGGGATTAAAGGCGTGCGCCACCACGGCCCGGCTTTTTTTTTTTTTTTTTTTTTTGAGATAGGGTTTTTCTGTTTAACAGCTCTGGCTGTCTAGGAACTTGGTTTGTAGACCAGGCTAGCCTTAAATTCACAGAGATCCACCTGCCTATGCCTCCCAAGTGCTGGGATTAAAGGTATGTGCCACCACTTTCTGACTCAGCAGGCCTTGGCACTGCCAGTATATGCAGGCATTATAAAGGAAGGAAATGTTTCTTGGCCCTGTGCTTCCAAGGTCCTACTGTTGTCTAACACCTGGTCCCGAGGCAACAGGCCCCAGCTTGACCAAGAGTACTGCCACTCTTCTCCTGTTTGTGCCAAACTCCTCCCTGACCTGTCACCCACATCTTTCCAGATGGACCTGACGTTTGTTGGTGTTGTGGGCATGTTGGACCCACCCCGCAAGGAGGTCACAGGCTCTATTCAGCTGTGTCGCGACGCTGGGATCCGAGTGATCATGATCACTGGGGACAACAAGGGCACAGCCATTGCCATCTGCCGACGAATCGGCATCTTTTCGGAGAACGAGGAAGTGGCAGATCGTGCCTACACTGGCCGTGAGTTTGACGACCTGCCCCTGGCTGAGCAGCGGGAAGCCTGCAGACGCGCCTGCTGCTTTGCTCGTGTGGAGCCCTCACATAAGTCCAAGATTGTGGAGTACCTGCAGTCCTATGATGAGATCACAGCCATGGTGAGAAGTCCCAAAGGGCAGCCTGGGTTAAGGCTGAGTATTCCCATGCATGCCCAGAGAGGAGGGACTCTGTTTCTGCATGGTGTCTGGGGAGGGGAACTATAAGGCATCTGGAATCTGGAGTTTCTCACTTTCTCCTTCTGTCTTCAGACAGGGGATGGTGTCAATGATGCCCCTGCTCTGAAGAAGGCCGAGATTGGCATTGCCATGGGTTCTGGTACTGCTGTGGCTAAGACAGCCTCCGAGATGGTACTGGCTGATGATAACTTCTCCACCATTGTGGCTGCCGTGGAGGAAGGCCGCGCCATCTACAACAACATGAAGCAGTTCATCCGCTACCTCATTTCCTCCAATGTGGGCGAGGTGGTCTGGTGAGCAGCCAGGGCAGTCATCCAGGAAAAAAAGCCAGGGCTGAGGGGGGTGATCACGGGACTCAAAACAAATTACTGTACGACCTCCTTCCTCTGGCAGTATCTTCTTGACAGCAGCCTTGGGGCTGCCTGAGGCTCTGATCCCTGTGCAGCTGCTATGGGTGAACTTGGTGACTGATGGACTCCCTGCTACTGCCCTGGGATTCAACCCACCTGACCTGGACATCATGGACCGTCCCCCCAGGAGTCCCAAGGAGCCTCTTATCAGTGGCTGGCTCTTTTTCCGCTACATGGCAATTGGGGGTGAGCAAAGGACTCAACAACCTTTCCCAGCCCTTGGGACTGACCTTGTCCCTGATACCAGCTTTTCCCAATTCAAGCTGCCCAAAGGGGCCTCCTCCTCAGCCAGCTGTCTCCAGCTGTGTGAGGCCCTCCCGACTCCAGCTCCTTTTTCCCCTCCACAGGCTACGTGGGTGCAGCCACTGTGGGAGCAGCTGCCTGGTGGTTCTTGTATGCAGAGGATGGGCCTCACGTCACCTACCATCAGCTGGTAGGGAGGAGGCTGGGAGGTGGGCCCTGAGAGGGCAATGTTGAAGGCTTCTGTGACCTTGGGCTTCTTTCTGTCTCTTTCATTGTAGACTCATTTCATGCAGTGCACTGAGCACAACCTTGAGTTTGATGGCCTGGACTGTGAGGTCTTCGAGGCCCCTGAGCCCATGACCATGGCTTTGTCTGTGTTGGTGACCATCGAGATGTGCAATGCTCTCAACAGGTAGGTCCTGTCCACTTGGGTGGGCCCTGGTGTGCCTTCTTGTTCTCCCCACCTCTCCTCTCCCTACACTCTGCCTTACCACATCTTTTCTGTATCCCCGTCCCTCCATCTTCCTGGCCTTTGTCCTAGCCTGTCTGAGAACCAGTCCCTACTGCGGATGCCGCCTTGGGTGAACATCTGGCTGCTCGGTTCCATCTGCCTATCCATGTCCCTTCACTTCCTCATCCTCTATGTTGACCCCCTGCCGGTGAGCCATCACTCCTTCTCCGCCCCAGGGAGCCCATGCAGAGCATGTGTCCATAGTGTGCTCACAGGGTGTAGTAGTTCATGCCACCCTGGTCCCTTTCCTCCTGAGGAAGCACTTGTCACTCCTGATGCCTGCTGTCCCCTTCCCAGATGATCTTCAAGCTCCGGGCCCTGGACTTCACCCAGTGGCTCATGGTCCTCAAGATCTCACTTCCAGTCATTGGGCTAGACGAGATTCTCAAGTTCATTGCTCGGAACTATCTGGAGGGTAAGGGACGTCCCTTTTTCCTTGTACCCAGTCCTGAGCAGAGCCCCTGCCCTCTGCGCCGCGAACATACGCCACAAGTCATCCCCCTCTTCCTTTGTAGGTAGGTAGGTAAGTTCTTTTTGGCCCTGTTGGGACCAGTGTCCCCAGGGAGGGCAGCCCAAGCCCGGTCCCCACTCTATGACTGGTGGGATTTTTCCCCCCAATCTGCTCAGCCCTATGGCTCCGAGGGCCTCCTTCCCTCTTGATAACGGCCTCTCTCTGTCCTCTCTGGCCATAGGATAATCACCCCCCTCCTCCATGTCTTTGAACCGTGTCACAGGTATTTCCCCTACCCGCCCTGCCCCAGCTGCTGTACCCTGCCGCTCGCCCACCAGCCCATGCGCACGCCTGCGGTCACTTGCGCTCGCAGCTCTCCCTGGAGCCACTGCTGCTGTTGCCACTGCCCGCTTCCACATGAGGGCCGTGCCATTACTGTGGGCACTGGCAGCTGTGAGGCTGTGTCCTGGCCGTCCAGTCTGCTGGGCTGCGCTGCGTCGCGCTGGCTGTCTCTGCTGCTGGGGCTGCGGTGGCTGGGGTCGGGTTGGGGTCTGGCCCGTCACAGGTGAGTCGGGAAGGGGCCCTTAGGCCCCTCCAGGTGAGTGTGCAGAAGGAGATGCAGCTCTCCCTCCTGTGCCCACCTGCTCCATCCCCTGCCTTTCTTCTTCCAGATCCAGAAGACGAAAGAAGGAAGTAACCAGCCTTGTGCCCTGTCTTCCCCACCCTAATAGCAACGTCTTCAGCTAAAGCTGAGGCCCAGACCCTTCTTCTCCCTCAATTCTGTTTATAAATAATGTTCCCACCCCTCGTCCCCTTCAGCAACCTGCTGTCCCTCTGAACCTTGTAAATCCCCTTCTGACCTCATGGGGCTTGCAGGGACAAGGCAACTGACTAGCTGACTGCTTATTTATTGAAAATAAATGACAGAAAAGTCTGGCCTTGTCTCCTTCTACCTTGGAGCCCATTTCAGGTGCCTATGGACAAATACCTTAGTGTCTGTCATACAGTCCAGAAAGCAGCTGTGTGTCCCAGGGTCACTTTGTGAGGAGCCCACTGAACCCAACAGCTTCTAGCCATAAGCTGGGTGTGCTAGAGAGTGGGACCAGCTGCTGGCCTGAGGTGACAGGGTGGGAGAGCTGGATCCATGAGGGAGCATGGCAGCCTAAAAGCCACAGGGCTCAGCCTGCACTTTGGTTCTGGAAGGAGGCTGGGACCATCTTCCAGGTCTCATCCCTGAGGGCAGGCCCAGCCACCCTGGGTGGAAGTCGTGGCCCTAAGGACACCACCATCCAGGTTTGCAGCTGACGGACTCCATTCTGAGACCTGCAGTTCATGCCTCACAGTTCCGGTAGAGAAAGGGGCAGCTTCCCTAGCAGAGAAGCCTCTTGCCTGGCCCCTCAAGAGTCCTTAATGTCCCTGATATCCCTGAGGGGTGCCTCGTCCAGGATGCTACGCACTTGCTCCAGAGTCTCTGCTTGGCGGATCTGCTCCAGGCGTACCTGTGTGGTTGGGTGGGAGAAATGGAAAGCCCTGTGGAGCAAACAGTCCCTGCCTGACTAGCCAGTCCCTCAAGTCAGCTCTACAGAATCAAGCTGTGTTTAGATGGGGTCAAGGGAAGGAATGAGTCCCAGGAGGTAGGCTACAAGTCTGGGTGTTGCTGGCCATTGCTGCGGCTGACAGCATGAATGTTTTTGAGGAATAGCTGGGGGAGGGGCAGACCATGCCAGACTTAGAAAAAGGACCTATCCTAATTAGGGACCTATGAGATCCAGGACAAGTCACTCAGAGCCATACCAGTTAGGTAGGAAAGGCCTGGTCATACCTGTAGGGCCTGGGACAGCCGTACAAAGTCCCTCTGCACCTGCTCACTGGTCTCCAGCTCAGCCTGCAGCCGTAGTACCTTGGCTCTCTGTTCAGAGAGGAGATCTGTGAGCTGGGCCTGCAAGGACAAAATGTGGAGCTGGGACCTGACTCATCTTGGGTTAGATGAGAGGATGGGTAGCCATAGCCATAGGGTGACCCACACTGGTGTCCCTTCAATACCACCAGACTCTGGCCTCCTCTGGCTCGAGCCAGGTGGCTGCTACAAGGCTTCCTGCCACCTGGTCTGAGGGAGACATGAAGGGTGTGAGGGGAGCTATCACCACACAGCTGTATTACTCAAGCCAGGCCACCAGGGCCACTCACCTTGCGTTGCTCTTGCTGGACCCGCTCTGTCTCTATTCTCAGGCTGCACAGGGAGGCTGGGAAGTCAAGGTGTAAGGAGACTGGAAGTCAGGCCCACATGGTCCCAGACCCACTGTGGTAACCCTCTACAAGGCGCTGACCCCTACTCACCCTCCAGCACATCTGTAGGAGAAAGAGAGAGAGGTCAAGACTGGATTTCCAGAGCACCTCCTCATGATGCCCAAACCTGATCCAGGAGGCCCTGTGGCAGCTTGATCGTCCTCCTTTACCTGTCTCTTCTCGCTGCACCCTCAGCTGTCCCTCCAGACTGGCCTTGGCTGCTGTCTCCTCGTCTAGCGCCTCCCGCAGCTTCACAATTTCAATGCGCAGGCGCTCAGCCTCATGCTCCTGTGCCTGCTGCCTGGCCCGTGCCTGTTGCCTGGTGTGCTGTACCAGCAGATGTAGCTCCTGCAAGAGACACAGGGGCCTGCTGGGCACAGGGCAGAAGAGGGGGGCAGGAAACACTGGCCAGGTGGAGAGTGTGAAAAGGGGGCGGGAGAAGGGAGTTAAAAGAGCAAAGAAACCAAATGCCACAGTAGAGAGGAAAGCAGACTGTGGATTTACAGGGGGTTGAAGGAAGGGAGACTATGACTACCATATGACAGGGAAGACTTTCAAGAACAGTATAGAAAGCTCCAGAATACTTATAAGCTTCCAAACAATTCAAGCTAAACTCTCCATTTTGTATGTAAGAAAGGGATAGGGAGGACTGGGGGTGTGGCTCAGTTGATAGATAGAGTGCTTCCTCGAAGGCATAAGGCCCCAGGGTTGATCTCTAGCGCTATGTAAAAACTGAGGACAGTGCCAGGCGGTGGTGGCGCACACTTTTAGTCCCAGTACTTAGGACGCGGTGGCAGGTAGATCTCTGAATTCAAGACAAGTCTGGTCTACAGAATAAGTTCCAAGACACCCAGGGCTACACAGAGAAACTCTGTCTTAAAAACAAGCAAGCAAGCAAGCAAGCAAACAACCAACCCAACATCAAACCAACCAACCAACCACCTGAGGAAAGATGGTAGTGTAGACCTGTAATCCCCAGCACTCCTGAGGTGGAAGCGGAACAATCAGACATTTAAGGTGTCTTGGGCATACAGGGCATTCCAAGTTGTTTGAATTAAAGGAGAACATCTCAATAAACCAAACCAAACAAACAAGGACAGGAAAGTGAGACATCGAAGACATGGTCACACTGGAGTGGATGTCAGCCATAACCCTCAGGGTAGTAGAGGAACTAGGTAACCTACTAGTTTAGGAACAAATTATTTATATATAAAACAACAGAGCTCAAAGACTCTGAGGAACTCAATCTTCAGGACCCAATGTTACCGAGAAACAGCAAACAGCTGTGTGGCGAGCAGGCCCTACCTGTGATCCCACATTTAGGGGGCCAGCCTGTCGCAGAGAGAGACCCTGTCTCAAAAAAGGCAAGGGCTCAAAATATGGTTCAAGTGCACAGTGCTTGTCCAGCATGTGTGGTACAGCGGCTAACCCCAGCAGTGGGGACAGTATGGGTGGCAAGGGGTAAAAATGGCAAACATAACCACTGTCCCCTTCACTTTGGCCAGCACTTTTTAATTCTTTCTCTTCATGCCAATCCTGGAAAGACAGTATGGTTCTATTGATCAGATGATGAAAGTAAGTCTTAGATACAGCTATTACAAGAGAGCCAGGGTCTGTCCTCAGGTCTCCTTGGAGAGGAAACTGCCACAGGTTGTTGACAGTAGGCTTTTGTTGTGATTTACCTGTGTGGAGCTTGGTAGGGCCTCGTCCTGGTCTTCCCACTGCTCTGAGCCCTGGAGAGCAGAGGACGGAAGCTGCTCAGCCCGGAGCCCTTGATTTTCTTCATTCAGTCTTTTAACCTCTTGGCTCAGGCACTTGTGAGAAGTGGCCAGTTCTGCCTGGGGACAGTCCAAAGCACAAGGCAATTAGACAGATGACGGATGGGTGCCTCTGGTCCCAGAGGCTAACCCCAAATCCCATGTAGCCAGACTGACATCTAGAAAGCCCTGGTCTCCTGACCTGCTGAGAAAAGAAAAAAAAAAATTTTTTTTTTTTGAGATAGGGTTTCTTTGTATAGCCCTGGTTATCCTGGAAATCACTATATAGATGAGGCTGGCTTTAAACTCAGAGATCCACCTGCCTCTGCCTCCCAAATGCTGGGATTAAAGGTGTGTGCCACCACTGACTGGCTGAAGAAACTCTTTATTGCCCTCTCTGGCTCTAAGCTCTTCAGATTCTGTCTCTGTGGACACATTGGCAGCTTCAGACCACTGCAGGTATTTCATTTAGATGGCATTATTATTTTTTTGTTTTTGTTTTTCGAGACAGGGTGTCTCTGTGTAGTCCTGGCTGTCCTGGAACTCACTCTGTAGACCAGGCTGGCCTCGAACTCAGAAATCCACCTGCCTCTGCCTCCCAAGTGCTGGGAGATGGCATTACTTTTAAAAGACTTGTTTCATGTTCATGAGTGTTTGCGCGCGTGCGCGCGCGCGCGCGCACACACACACACACACACACACACACACACACGTATCCAAACACTACATGTGTGCCTGGTGTTCATGGAGGCAAAAAGAGGATGTCAGATCTCTTGGAACTGTAGTTACAGAGGGCTGTTAGCTGCCACATGGGTGCTGAGAACTAAACCTGGGTCCTGTGAAAAGAGCCAGCGGATTCTTTTAGGTACTTGGCCATCTCTCCAGCTGCCCTCCTCCACCTTCCTACCCCCTGCTTTGAGACAGAGTCTCACTGTGTGGCCCTGGCTGGCCTGAATGGGTGATCCTCCCATCTCAGCCTTCTGAGTGCTGGGACAGGTAGTACGAGCTACCTTCGCCACCAACACATCTTTTGTTTTTGTTTTTTAAGCCCAGGCCTCAAACCCCCGGCGTAGTGAAGAATGACTTTAAACTTCTTTTTTCAGGTTTTTAAACTGTTTTAAATGTATGAGTATGAGCACGAACGTTTGCCTGCACGTGCTATGTGCACCATGTGTGTCCTGGTGCCTGAGGAAGTCACAAGGGGACATTGAATACCCGGCAAATGGAGTTACATAGATGTAAGCCACCACTAAACTACTCCTTGGGAACTGGACTTAGGTTATATGTCAGAAGAGGGCATCAGATCCCATTACAGATGCTTGTGAGCCACCATGTGGTTGCTGGGAATTGAACTCTGGACCTCTGGAAGAGCAGTCTGTGCTCTTAACTGCTGAGCTGTCTCACCAGTCCCCAGCAAATGTTCTATTTCTCCATATTTCTTTGAGCTATTTCTCCAGGTCTTCTCTCCCCCCTACCCCCCGAGTGCTGGGATTACATGCATGTGCCAGCATACCTGGTCAGTTTACAAGGTGCTGGAGATTGAACCCAGGGCTTTATGAATGCCAGGCAAGCACAGTTCTGCAATGTGTTTTTAAAATATATTTTTATTATGTGTGTATGTCTGTGGGTACCCATGCACTATGGTGTGTGTGTGTGTGTGTGTGTTTACTGTGTAATGTAACATCTTGCCATAGTCCAGGCTAACCTCAAACTCACGATCCTCCTGTCTCAAACTCCTGCGCACTGGGCTCACACCTGACTTTAAATGTTTATCACAAGCATGTGTGGGGTTCAGAGGACAACCTGCCAAGTCAGTTCTCCCCTTCCACATGGGTCCTGGAGATTGAACTCAGACTGTCAGGCTTGGTGGCAAGTGCTCTTATCCACTGAGCCCGCCTGCTAGTCCCTGAATCATGCCTTTTTAAGCGCTAAACTAATTGCCAACTTTAAAACTGGGAGGCAACAGACGCATTTCCAGATCTCTGACTTCTCTTTAAAATCAGGTTGTCTGGCCGGGCAGGGGTGGCGCACGCCTTTAATCCCAGCCCTTGGGAGGCAGAGGCAGGTAGATTTCTGAGTTCGAGGCCAGCCTGGTCTACAGAGTGAGTTCCAGGACAGCCAGGGCTAAACCAAAAAAATAAATAAATAAAATAAAAATAAAAAATCAGGTCATCTGACCACATGGACCTCACACACTTCTGATTCTACAGACTAGACTCGATTAGTTCAGTTCATAGACGATAGGGAGCACACTTCACAGTTGTGGGGTTAGTTCAAGATTACACAGCTCTGACCAGTCAGGCCACCCCCAAAATCTTCACTAACCAAGTGAGAGCAGCTAGATGGGGATGGGGGAGCGCAGGACTGATATCCCATCTTTTCATGCCCTCTGGGGCCCCAAGAGGTCCTGACCTTTCCTCTTACCCCAGGCCCACTCACCATCTGCAGTTGCACACGCTCTTGGGCCTGGCTCACAGTTCCTTGTAGAGTTCGGAGCAGCTGCTCTGAATTCTGGACCTGGGCCAGGAGCACCTGCATCTGAGGAGGAAAGAGTGTGAAAGGAGGGATGCAGCAGGAGGCCAGGGGACGCTGTGGGGCTGGCACTGAGACTGAACTCACCTGCTTGGCACAATCCTCATTGCTCCGTCTCAGACCCTCCTGCAGCTCATCCCGTTCACGGCTGACACTCTCCAGATTCTTCTGCAGCTGCCGCCCCTGCCAGACCCAGACCTCAGACTTACTTTTCAGCTCTGCTGGCGGGGGACTGTACCTACTCTCCCTTCCCACCCATCCATCAGGAGGTCCTGCTGCTTCTCCAAAGGGATAGATGGAGAGATACATCTTACTTCTCTCATCTCTGCTGCTATCTGGTGAGGTTTTGTCTTTTACTGTGTATTGTAATGCTAAGTGTGGGCCCCCAAGACCTGAAGTCTGCACTAAACCTAAGTGACTCTGCCCCCCAAATTATTTCTGATTGGTGAATAAAGATGCCAACAGCCAATAACTGAGCAGAAGAGACAGGTGGGGTTTAGGTTTCTCGGGTTTGGGGTCTGAGAAGAATCACGGGGAGGAAGAAGGTGCAAGAGGAAGAGAGAGAAACATGGGCTAGGTGAGCCATAAAAACTGTGGCCCTGAGGGCTGGCCAATCGGAGTTAAAAGCAGCCCAGATGAACACAGTAAGCAGTAGGTAATGCCTTGGGGTTATCGATAGGAAAGTAGACCCTAATGGTGTAGAAGGTAGATCACCACCCAGCTCTTGTGTTGTTTAAGGCTTATTGTAAATAAAAAGGCTGTGTGTGTGTGTGTGTGTGTGTGTGTGTGTGTGTGTGTGTGTGTGTGTGTTTTATCAGGGAACTAAAGGTTCAAAGGTGGGGTAGAAGCCCCAGGGTCAGGATTAAATAATTTCTACAGCAGTTATCTTCAGGGCTAGTGGCAATGCCCCTCCCCTGCCCTCCCATCTCCACGGGGACTGAATTCAGGGTCTTGCACAGGCTAGGCAAGTCCTCTACCACTGAGCCACACCTCCATCCCCTTTTCAGTTTTGTTCTTGATATTTCTCACCATAACATCCCTGTGCATGCTCTTCCCAAGTTCCTTTGCTGGGAGGGGACCTTCCTCCCTCCCACCAGCCTCTCCGCTGTAGTTTTAGTGCAAGCCCACATATACATCCAGGGAGGCAGGAAATGTCCGCAGGCCCTAGCCCCATCCACTCACCTCTACCTGCAGTTGCTCCCACTGGCTATCTGGAACAAGCTGGTACCCAGGAGGGGGTAGGTAGATGCCCTCAGGGACCAGAGTGCCAGTAGACACCAGAGAAGCTGTCTCTTCCTGTTCAGGGCTGAGGCCTTGGGGGCCTCGTAGGGAGGCACTCCTGGTGGCCCCACCAAGGGAGAAGGAAGAGATGGAGGCACTGTCATCACAGTTGTGGGCAAAGGCCTCAGCAGCTGGTCCTGCGTCTCCACTTGGCTCCTCCAGGAGTTCCAGTGGGGGTGAGGGATTCCTTGACAGTGGAAGCAGCTCTGTGGAGCCATGCAGGGAGGCAGGCTGCCTTGGTCGTCTCTAGGGGAAATTGCAGGGAAGAAGCTGGGAGCCAGTGTCCTGGGCACCCCTCCTTCCCCAGCACCTCTGGCCACCCCTCACCTGGATCTCTTGGATCAGCTCTTCCGCCCTCAGCAGCTTCATCTTCAGCTCTGCAATCTCTTGTTCCATGGGCAACACAATCTCCCGAAGCTTTTCTGAGTCTTCATGGGCCTGGAGGGATGAGGCATTGGGAAGTGACAGCCCCTGGATTATGAATGATGGCCACTAACTGTCCTCATCCTCCCTGAAGGTTACGCCCACCCATTCAAGGCTCCAGAACATGTGTGCTCTAAGTGCTTCCCGGGAAAGGAGCCAAGGCCGCGACTAGCTTCCTCTTGTTCTCTTATTCTTCGTAAGATTCCGCCCCAACACCCATCCTTTAAGACTGTTTTCACTTATTCCTTGAGAATTTCATAAATGTATAGAAGTGTTTTGGGCAAACCCACCCCAGTCCCTCCCTGGCCTCAACATGCATCTTTTTATATCATAGGACCTCAGATTTTTTTAACTGGGCACAGTTGAAATGGTTTCAGTTTTCCAATACCATCTACACCTCTTAGCTGCTCTGGAACTAAAAGTAATCACCTTAGTTCTTGATAATGAGATGTAAGCACATGCTCAATATGTGAATTTGTAGACCATCTCCTTATAAGAAGGTGAGTGAGTCTTGCTTGGCAGTGGTGGCGCACGCCTTTAATCCCAGCACTTGGGAGACAGAGGCAGGTGGATTTCTGAGTTCGAGGCCAGCCTGATCTACAGAGTGAGTTCCAGGATAGCCAGGGCTACACAGAGAAACCCTGTCTCGAAAAACCAAAAAAAAGGTATGTCTTTCTTTACACCATCTTGCTGGCTGGAATGGGGATATGACTGTTTGGCGTTCTTGGACCATGAAGCAACCTACTAGCTACAGTCAAACAGCAATACAGAAGCCTAAATTTCTTTAAAAAAAAAAAAATTCAATTTTTTATCTTCTGTATATCCTGTTTGGCTGGCATATATAATACACACACTGGATGCATATCTGGTGCCCTCAGAAGCCAGACGAGGGCGGCTGATCCTCTGGAAATACAGTTACAGACAGTTGTGAGCCACCAAGTAAGTGCAGGGAACTGAGCCTGGATCCTCTGGAAAACTAGCAAGTGCTCTTAGCTGCTGAGCCATCTCTGCAGTCCCAGACGCCTGGGTTTCTAGTGACTTGTGGAACTGATTTATCAGTCTGGACTACAAAGAAAAAAACAACTTCCTACTTCCTTAAGCCACTGCTGATTTAGGTTTCCAGTCCCATGCAGCCAGAGCCTGACACGCTTTCCCCATCATCCGGGTTGAAGGCTCGGCTGACAGGCCTTCCCCTTCCCTGTCCACCCGATTCCCATTAGCCTGCACACTCACTCTTGAGAGACGAAAAGTAAGAAATCAGATAAACAAACCCGTGTTATACCATGATGTTCCAAGTTAACACAGAATCAGGCAACCTTTCCTACATATTCTCATGTCACTTCTGACCCAATTATGACATTAATCCTCATTCATTTATAAGTTCCTCATGTGTAGTCCAAAAGCACTGTATTTTGGATGGACACCTAAAAATACTGACAGAAAGTCAATAAAACTACTGATATCTCTCTCTCTCTCTCTCTCTCTCTCTCTCTCTCTCTCTCTCTCTCTCTCTCTCTCACACACACACACACACACACACACACACACACACACACAAGTATTCAATAAAAATTAGTGGTTGTTATTGCTATTAAAAAAAAAAAACATAACCATTTCTTGGTTGTCTCCTTTCAAGCTTGGGATCCTGCATGGGGTCAAAATTAAAAAGCAAACAAACAAAAAAAACCGGTTCCGCCCCTGCCACATCTCCAGGTAACAGCCAGTCATGCTTCATCTGTTACCACCTTTCTCAACCGATTCCATTTCAACCTTTTGAATTCCCCCAAACTCTCCTTAGAAAAACTAAGGACCACTCCATGTGTCACAGACAGGGTAAGCCATCTGAAGTCCTGGGACATACACGCTGTGCACAGACATAATACACAGCCCAGCTGAGTGTGGGGCAGCCAGCATCCAAACCTGCAAACAGCACCTTCTAGTGGAAGCTGCACGTCAAAGCCTTTCTTTCCTGGGCCCTGGTTTTGTTTTGTTTTTTTAAGTAGGATCTCACATCCCAAGCTGGCCTTGAACTTGGGTTTCTGATCCTCCTTCCTCCACAATGCTCGGAGTATAGGCATGTGTCGCCATGCCCGCTTTTGTGTAGTGAGTGCTGGGATTGAACCCAGGGCTTCGGACATGCTAGTTAACAGCTCTAGCACTGAACCACACAGCCCTAGCCCTGGGCTCCTGTTGGATCTTTGTTTTCACAGGCAGGTAATTTACTCTAGCTCTTGTTTCCTTGGTTCTAACTAAATTCCTACCTCACAGAGCTTCTGTGAGATCAAATAAGGTAAGAGCACGCACTGCTAATAAGAGGGATCACATGGAAATATATGCACCCTAGAATTTAATTCTTTTTATTGTCTTTGAGATGGAGGTATTATTACGTACCCTTAGGCTAGCCTTAAACTCATAATTCCTTTTTTTTTTTTTGGTTTTTTTTGAGACAGGGTTTCTGTGTATAGCCCTGGCTGTCCTGGAACTCACTCTGTAGACCAGGCTGGTCTTGAACTCAGAAATTCGCCTGTCTCTGCCTCCCAAGTGCTGGGATTAAAGGCGTGCGCTACCACTGCCCGGCTAAACTCATAATTCTTCTGCCCAGATTTCCCAGTGCTAGGATTGTAGATATGTACCACAATGTGCAGGTATTAAAAAAGAAAAAAAAAAGTGCTTCCCTAGGACTCATGAAAAAAAAAAAATGCTTACGTGCATGTTTTCACACTCACGTACACACTCACACACACACATTTTTCCAGGTTTCTAGCTGGCTATGGATGTGCACTCCTATAAATACCAGCACTCAGGAGCTGAAGCAGGAGGCCTTTGCCAAGTTCAAAGCCAGCCTTGGCTACATAGCAAGATCCTATCTCAGTTAGAAGGGAGCAGGGGAAGAAAGGGGCAGAGAGACAAACACTAAGTGTCTTACTACATTATCCAGGCTGTCTTGAAGTCCTGGTCTCAAGTCATCCTCCTGCCTCAGCCTCCCAAATAGCTGGGACCACCAGTACCTGTCACCATACCCAGCTTCCTATTGTGATTAATGAGTGTTAAGAAAGCCTTAAACCACAGGGGCCGAGAACAAGACAGTTCACACTGGTGAGCACTCAACACAGTGTCTGGTACAGAAAGGGTTACTTTCCTCCCTCTGCATGACTGACCTTGTTTCTAGAGGTAAATAAATGTAGTCACTTTAGCAAGGATCCTGCTTAAGCTCTTAACAATGGGGAGGCTGTGTGTTCTACCCGGAATCATTACCATGTGTAATGACAGGCTATGGGACAACAACAATCACTATCATTTTCTTTTCTTTTCTTTTTTTTTTTTTTTGGTTTTTCGAGACAGGGTTTCTCTGTGTAGCCCTGGCTGTCCTGGAACTCACTCTGTAGATCAGGCTGGCCTCGAACTCAGAAATCCACCTGCCTCTACCTCCCAAGTGCTGGGATTAAAGGCGTGTGAGCCACCACTGCCCGGCTTAATCACTATCATTTTCAAACCCAGGGATAGGGCAGGCCATCCCACCCCCACCTTTTCCATTTGCTTCTCCAAGGAGTCCAAAGGGTGGGCCCGGGCCAGCAGCTGTTTGAGGTGGCCCAGCTCTCGCTCCTTCTCCTCAGAGTCCTGCTGCTGCTGCTGCCGCTCCTGTTTCAGGGCTGCAATCTGGGTCTCGTAGCTGCTGATGGAGTCTGTGGGCAGGAAGGGTGGGTACTTGGTGCCTGCCCTCTCCAAGGTGACCAATTGCAGTAGTTGTCATGGTGAACTGGGCAGAAATGGTCCCGGGCAAGACCTCAGCACCTCTGGCTCTAGGGTCCTCAGTGTTTTGAGGATGAAGAGGACATACTGAAGATGTCAAACATCCAGCATACAATAAGGACCAACTGAAGAATATGCTGCTCAGATACATCCCAAATGAAGAACTGACCATTGGATAGTTTTACTAAAAACAGGCAAGTATGAGGCCTTGTTATTATTATTTTTTTTAATTTCTGTTTGTTTGGTTTGGGTTTTGACTTTTGGGTTTTTTTCCCCCTTTGGTATAGCCCAATTGTCCTGGAAATTGCTGTACAGACCAGGCCAACCTCCTGAATGCTGGGATTAAAGATGTGAGCCACCATTGCCCGAGGCCTTGTTATTAGTTAAAACAAAAGAAGCAACACACCATAAGGGCCAAGAACAAAAACAGAATCCACACTGTCCAAACACAGCAAACACAAAACAAACTAAGGTTCCCCACAACCCAAGTAGAAAAGTTCCTTAGCAAGAGATCGTTTCTGGTGTGTGCAGGAGAGAAAATTCAAAGCGTTCCTTTCAAATCACCCATAACACATTCACTGAAATAAGAGAAAGTGACCATTGTGGTTAGCCTTGGCATAGTGGGAACCAAGAACAGACTAAATATCTTGAGACACAGCTTGGAGCTTGGAGCGGATGGGAGCTGACTAAAGAATGCTTTGTAGGATAGCCAAGGTGGGCAGACGGGTCACTGACAGTCTCCAAATAGCCAACAGCTGGTTGATGGGTAGTATCTAGGGTCCCCAAATGCCTAC
Source organism: Uromys caudimaculatus (assembly GCA_028551405.1). Classification (NCBI taxonomy): domain Eukaryota; kingdom Metazoa; phylum Chordata; class Mammalia; order Rodentia; family Muridae; genus Uromys; species Uromys caudimaculatus. The sequence continues at coordinate 70,836,749 of CM052703.1, forward strand.
TCCCTTCTCTCAGAACAGTGTGATATTATACTTGATTTTGTGGCTAAAACAAGGCCTGGACCCTAAGGCATGTCAGATACAGTTCAAGGCCCTGCTTACGCAGCCTATGACAGAAACTGCAGACACTGACTGCAATATGAGCTAGATTTTTTTCTTTGTTTGTTTATTTGTTTGTTTGTTTTGAGACAGGGTTTCTCTGTATAGGCCTGGTTGTTCTAGAACTTGCTCTCTAGACCAGGCTGACTCTGCTTCCTGAGTGCTGTGATCAGTGGTGTGTGCTGCCACCATCCAGCAAGTTGGAATTCTTGTTATGGCTGTTGTCACTTTCTCTGTGACTTATGCAGGGGTAAATCGTACAACTGAAGAATCAATCAATTGTGATAGCAAAAAGCCAGGCATGGTGGCTCCAGCACTCAGGAGGCAGAGGCAGGGAGATTTCTGTGAGTCAATTCCAGGACAGCTAGGGCCATGTAGAAAGACCCTGCTTCAACAAAACAAAACAAAACAAATCATGGTAGGCCTGTAATCTCAGTGCTGAGGCTAGCTTATGCTACACAGTGAGACCTGGCATCAAGCAAACCAAACTAAAGGAAATGTATCACAAATGTAGGGCTGGGAGCTGGCTCAGACAGTAAAGTGCTCACCTTGTTTAATATGGTATCCCAGGTACCATATTAAAAAAAAACAAGCTCAGAGGCTACTTCTCTAGAGAACTCGGGGTTCAATTCCCAGCATCCACATAGCTGCTCAACACCTCTAACACAGTTCCAAAGGATCCAATACCCCTTTGTGACCTCTGCAGGCACAGACATATGTTCAGGCAAAACACCCGTACACATAAAATACAAATAAAGGTTAATATAAACAAACATGCAAAATAGCATGTGCCTGTGATCTCAGGGGTCAGGAGGCAGACACAGGCTTGCTGGCCAGTCAACCTAGCTTAATCCTGAGCTTCAGATTCAGTAAGAGACAAATAAATAAATAAATAAATAAATAAATAAATAAATAAATAAATAAGGAAGAGAGCAACCGAGGAACTGACACACTGGCCTCAGGTTTTCACATGGAAGTGAGCACATGTACACAATGCACACATACACATATACACACACTTGTACAAATACATACAGAAAAAAAATGGACAAATCTGATCTGCAGAAACACAAATTGCCCAGTAATTTGTATAAATGCTAACAATCTAGTATCTATTCCTATTATTATGTCTGGAATAATCAATATTTGATAATAGTGATGGCCCTCACAGCTCAGTGAAGACAGCCATGACAACAGTAGGGTTGTGGGGTGAGAGGACCCACTCCTCAGCTGTGGATCCCAGAGGATGGGGTGGGGGTGTCCCGTGGGCCTAGAGAGGACAGGGTGCTGGCTAGAGAGAAAGAGGGGCAGACAAAGTGACAGGGTCAGCATGGGCTGGTGTGCCTGAGCACGCTGGCACGCCAGAAGAGCCCAAGTGTGAGAGTGTGCAAAGGGTGAAGGAAAGGGAGGAAGTGACACACAGCATGTGGCTCTCAAGGCGCCAACTCATGAGGTCTGGAAATTAAGCCACAGATTAGGGGCAGGTGGAGGTGATGTTCAGTAGACATTAACCTTTTGTGTTTTCTCAGCTACTTAATCGTTCATTTTGTTTTTTAAAAGCAGACCTGGAACTTGAGATCCTTCAGATTCTGCCTCCTAAGTGCTGGGATTATAGATATGCAATACCATGCCTGGCCAATATTTGGAGTATTTTTGCTTACTTGGTTGGTTTTTTGAGACAGGGTCTAACTGTGTAGCCCTGGCTGGCCTGGAATTCACTATATAGACCAGGTTGGTCTGAAATTCACAGATACCCCCCTGCCTCTACCTCCCAAGTACTGAGACCAAAGGAGTGCACCACCATGCCCACCCAGCTCATTTACTTATTTTGGATTTATTTATGGGCTGATAAGATGGCCCAGTAGATAAAGGTGCTTGCCGCCAAGACTGATAATCTTAGTTCCATCTCTAGGACCCATTCCTAGTAAAAGGAACTCCCACAAGTTGTCCTCTGTCAGGGACACACACACACACTAAATATAATAAACTTTTAAAAATTATTTTATTTCTGCCAGAGTGTTGGTGCAGGCCTTTAATCCTAGCACTCTGGAGGCAGAGGCAGGCAGATCTCTGAATTCCAGGTTAGCCTGGTCTACAGATGGAGTTCCAGGACAGCAAAGGCTACACAGAGAAACCCTGTCTTGAAAAAAATGAAACAAAAAAACTCACACACACACACACACACACACACACACACACACACACACACACACACGTATATTTAATTTTATTCGTGTATGTGTGTGGTCTTGTGCCAGGTCACACATGTGGAGATTGGAGGATAATTTTCAAGGCTTGGTTCTGTTTCTGCTGTTAAGGGTAGACATCAGAGACCAGCATGAGGGGCTGGCTTTCTCCTTCCACCTTGTGGGTTCCAGGGCTTGTAAAGTCATCAGGCTTTGCCCACAGAGCCAGCTCACTGGCCCCAGCCATTAACTTAACATGTACTAGAATTAGATATAGAAGTTGCCAGACTTCCTGGGTTCAAATCTGCTGCTATGTGGCTGTATCACTCTGTGCATGTTAGCCTGCCTGTGTTTCTGTGCTTTTTCTGTAAACAGTCAGCTAAGGACTCCTATCTTAAAGACTTTGTTATGAAGATTAAACACAGACAAGAGTGGTAGCTCCTACCCAAAGCCCTGGTACCTGGGAGGCTGAAGCAGGAGATTTGTTCACCTTTGAGTTTGAGGCCATACTGGACTGTAAAATGAATTCTAGGTTAACTTCAGTTAAGATCCTACCATTAAAAAACCAAAAAAAAAAAAGACGAAACAGGGCTGGGGATGTAGCTCGGTTGGTAGAGTATTTCCCAAGCATACACTGAGCTCTGGGTTAGATCTCAGCATTGCATAAAACCAAGCGTGGTAGTGCATGCCTTAATCCTAGCACTGGGAGGTAGGAGTTCCCGTGGTCAAGGGGATGGTTCAATGGTTAAAGGTGTTTGTCACGAAAGCCCTGATGACTGAGTTCAATCTCTGGAACCCACAAGAAGGTGGAAAGAGAGAACTGAATTCACAAAGTTGTCTTCCAGCCCAACATGTATGCTATGGCTTGGTATGACACCCCGCATCTCAACACACACACACCCCAAGCTCAATAAGAAGAGGAGGGGGAGGAGGATGAAGAGGAGGGAGAGAATGAGGAGGAAGTTGTCTGCATACAGAGCATGAGGTCAGCCGGGGCCTTGTCTCAAAATAAAATTAAAAAAAAAAATTACTTTATAGAGCATTTAGCTCTGTTTCTGGCATATGGTAAGGGTTCAATAAAGAACAGTTGCTGTTACAACTTAGAATACTCCTTTTTCTTTTGTGTGCGCACTCATATAAGCCAGAGGTCAGTATCGGTGTTTTCCTTATTTGCTCCATCTTATTTTTTGCAGTAGGGTATCTTACTGATGGAGCTCTCCATTTTGGCTGGCCAGCAAGCTGTTGGGGATATGTCAATCTCCAACCTTCAGGGCTGGGATTACAGATGAACTGCCACTCCTGGTAGGATGGGAAGGGAATTTTAGGCAGTTTACTATGGAAGCCAAGGTCAAGGGCAGACTATAGAGGGAGATCTGTGAGGGGCTGGGGCAGCAGTCCTCTAGAGCTAGCCATAGTAATACTACTGCCAGGACACAGAGTAAGGCAGGTCTGCCGTCCTTAAGGAGGCTCTGACCTCTGCCCAGAGGAGTAGGGACAGAGAATAGGAAAAGGTGGAGAACCTGAGACCAAGAAAGCTGGTGTCTACCAATCCACAGAGGCAATGAGACAGAGGGAGAGAAGGAAGGAGATGCATGTATTTGTGTAGGATGCTGTGGGGGTGCCTGGGAAGGAAGGAAACCACAGTACTAAGATCAGAGAGAACAGGCTGAGTTTTGAGCCTCAAGGTCCAGATAATAATGAGGCTGGTTCAGGGAAATGAGAAGTTTCGGGCTCATATTCAGGGCTGATCTGGCGTCAGCAAGAACAAGAAATGACAATCATGAGGGAATGGATAAATATGATTGCTACACTTAGCTGTGACTGACAAGAGTTGCTGACAACACTTGTATTTTTCTGCAAAATAGAAAGGGGTACTCAGATTCTGGGACACAGTCTTTTCTCTGTTAAGCTATCCGAAGCTCATTTGAAGCCTTCCTCATCCTGCATTCCCTGTTAAAGGGATGCAGGCAGACAGGCTGTGAGGTGGGTGTGTTGGGAGCGGGTTCCTCACCTTTCAGGATGGCCTGCAGGGAAGCCACCTCTTCTTGGCACTGTCTCTGCACTGCAGCCACTGCCTCCGCCTTGGTGCTCTCGCTCACCTCAGCTACAGCCTTCATGGTTTCCATTTCTGCCAGTGCACCGGCCAGTTCGGCACGAAGCCGACTGAGCTCACTAGACTCAGATGCATCCTTTTGCTCCTCTTGGGGCTGGGGATCCAGCGCTGTGGGAAGGGGGGGACAGTGACCAAGATTTTTTCCCCACGGTTCGCCGGTCTCACACATCAGGCCATCCAGTAGTCCAGTAACTCAGTCCCAGACTTCATAAGCATGGGCCTCATCCCACTCACCTGGCCCGGCTCCTCCCCGAGTCCCAACTAACTTGGCTGAGTGTCCAATCCCTCCCAGTAGCCCCGCCTCGCCCCCTTCCCTGCCCAACCCACCATGCCACGCCCCTGCACAGACCACGCCCACCTGGTGCGCTCTGCGCCCCGCCCCCTTCCCAAGCCTCCGCGCTGGCCGGCTGCCCCCAGCAGTCGCATTCGGCTCCATCCCCAGCCCCTTGCTCGCCACGTGCACGGCGGCGCCCTCTCGCATTGATCCCTGGCCGCCCGTGCCGCTGGTTCTCACCTAGGGCTGCTGGCGCAGCTGCCATCGTCTCAGCCCAAACGGCGAATTCCCGCACTCACTGGTGATGGCACTCCCGCTTCCGGGTCCGCTCGGCTGTTTCCGGATCCGCTCGGCTGTTTCCGGATCGGGTCTGCAGGAGCCGCGGGGGGTGACGGGGGGGGGGTTGGTATGGTCAAGAGCCGCCGAACGCTTTCGAGTGGACGCCAGGCTGGGTCCCGCCTTTCTTTCGGCCGCGAGGGACCGCCCCCGCGCTCCCTCTCTCCTTGCAAGCTCCGAGGGCTTCGGGTCTGTGGTGGTCGTCTCTGGTGCCTGAGAGTCTTCTGAGGCTCCACTCGAGGCCACCTCCTGGAACGCCTGGCCTTAGTCCTGGAGGACGCAGCGCTCGGCCTCTCCCTTCCCTCTGCCCGGCCGCCCTTCCTCCGTAACCCGGCTCGCGTTACAGCGAAGCGCGCTGCCCAGCCCGCCCAGCATCTCCGCCCCGCGGGCTAGGGCTGGGTTGGCGTTCTGAAGCCTGGCGCAGTCAGTGGCAGAGGTGCGAAACCTGCGTGTCTCCACCCCCATTTTCACACGGCTTCCTGCAAATCTCTTTCTCCACTCCCAGGGCTGTAAATCTTTCAGCCTGGGTCTGGGTCAATCTCTCATTATGAATGACCTCTCGCTTTGGAGGGTCACAGCAATTCACACAAGTACAGAATCTGGGTCCCTCTGCCTCCAAACCGGTTTTCTATAAAAGACTTTGAACCTGAAAGTCCTTGATTCTTTGTGGTCTCTTTGGAATGCACACCAATGTAATTACACCAGGATGCGTTCCTCATTTCTCCAGCGCTAACACCCAGTCGTAGTACCTATCACTCCTGAACTAGCAAGATAACCTTTCTCTCCTCTTCCTATGGTGGGCTTTTAGTGTTACAAGGAGCCCACCACAGGCGATCACCCAGACAGTCTGTGGTGGTTTGAATGTGCTTGGCCCAGGGAGTGGCACTATTTGGAGGTGTGGCTTTGTTGGAGTAGGTGTGGTCTTATAGGAAGTATGTCACTGTGGGTGTAGGTTTTAAGACCTCCCTCCCGACCCCCCAACTGCCTAAAATCTAGTCTTCTGTTTGCCTTCAGAACAAGACGTTGAACTCTCAGCTCCTTCTGCACCATGCCTGCCTGGGTACTGACATGCTCCCACCTTGAAAATCTCATGAAAGAGATTTATTGGGGGGACCAGGGTGTGGAGGAACAAATTCAGGAATGGCTGTCCTTTGTTCCCAGGAGCAGACAGCAGGGAATTAAATAGAGGGCAGAGCTTATGTAGGATTTCTTACGGGGTGGAGCTTCTCAGGCCAGAGATTTCCAGATTGAGGGTTGGTGGGATTTCAAGTCCTGACCTGAGCTCAGGGGATGGTGGGTTTTCCTGTTCAAGGGTTTTGTAGGAAGCTCAGGGATTGGTGAGTTTTTCTGCTTAGGGATTGTTGGCTTTTTTTTCACTCTCTTTTTTCCTGCACCTAGGCTATGGGTTAGGATAGGAAGTCCTTCCTGGCCACAGCAACTTTTGCTAGGCGCCATCTCTGTGGGGCTGCTGGCGAGGCTGGAGAGCTTCTGCAGTGATATTTCACCAAGGCTGTAGGCTGAGGCAGGAAAAGTGTTGCCACTGTGGACAGCTCCTGCTGAGGTGGGGGCAAGGGTAAGGAGATGCATCATAGTGGACAGCTTCTGTGATGGCTGCGGGCTGAGAAGTCTTCCTGCCTGCCGCCATTTTGACAGGAGCTGCCAATTTTTGACAGCTTCTGTGAGGGCATTTTCTTGTGGTCGGGGCTGACTGCAGCTTTGACATCTTTTGCAGGATGCTGCTTAGGGACTACGTTGTGGGTAAAAGTATTTGCTGTGAAAGCCAGAGGACATAGTTTACAGCTTCAGTACCCACATAAAAGCTAAATATAGCCAATAGTGCCTCTAATGTAAGCAATGGGAGACAGAGGCAGGCAAATTTCCTCTTAGTTACAGGCTAGCCTTGTAGAGGAATTTTAACCCAGCAACCTGGCTGCTCTGGCAAGGGATCACATCCAAAGACCTAGGTGTAAGTTTTAGTCTATTTTTTCTGTATATTCAGCGACTGTGTGTGTGTGTGTGTGTGTGTGTGTGTTTTCTTCATGGATTCCCCTCCTGTCTCCTTACAATATCTGCTCTGCTCAGCTCTGCTTCTTCCGTCTCAGCTGTCACCAACTGTCTTCTCACTTAGCTCTCTGATCCTATTTTTCTGCCTACTGGAACCTTCTCTCTGCTATCCCTGAATCCTATTCCTGAGTCCTATTCCCAGTTCTCAGCCCCTGCTGGATTTTTATAACCTCTCCTGTTCCCAGAATTCTAAGAGGCAACTGACACTGAAGGGCATAGGGTCCTTTAAAGGGTCAGGCACACAAAATAAATCATGCTACACCTAGGTCTGTGTGATCTGGCTGGAATGGCACACCTTTAATCCCTCTGGCTGGAATATAGTCATACCCTTAATATACATCTTTAATCCCTAACAGTATAGAGAAGGTTTGTAGAAGGGAACAGCCATGTTTGAAAGTGACATCTAATTGAGAGGCAAAGTGCTGGATCAGAGAAAGATTTGACAGAATGAGTCAGATAGGATATGTCCAACTCTTAAGAGAACAGCACAGGAAAGAGAGGCTACTTAAGATCAGTGCAAAGAGCAGAGAGTTGGATTGGTTCTGTGAGTGCAGTTGAGTTGAGTTCAGTGCAGTTGGTGCAGTTCAGTTGGATGTAGTTGAGTTTGTGCAGTTCCATTCAGTTTGTGTGGTCAGCAAAGTTCAGTCTGTGGAATTCAGAGACAGTTTTTCCAAGCAGAGCAATTAAGTCAGAAGCCAAGAGAAGCCAGGTTGAATCAGTCAGCTTGGAAGATTAGACTGTTCAAAGGCTAGAAGCTTCCAGGCCCAGGCCTAGGGATAGTGAGTACAGAGAAAGAAATGCTCTGGCTCAGCCCAAGCAGTATATAGGCACAGCTTGGGTATGGCTCTCATCTCATCCCTTCATCTGAGGAGATAAAAGTTACTTTTACAAGCCTGGTCTACATTACAAGTATTCCAGGCCAGCCAAAGCTACATAGCAAGTCACTGTCTCAAAAAATAAACAAAATTATTAGTTTCCTTTAAAATCAAATATGCCAACAGTTGCAGTGGCGTAGGAATGTAAGATCCCACTTGGAAAGCTGAAGCAGGAGAACTGGAAGTTCTGGTCTAGCCTGAGTTACATAACAAGACCCTGCCTCAAAAACAATCCCCTTCCCAAACCCAAATGTTTAGTAGCTCAGACCTATAATTCTAGGACTTGGAAGACAGTGGCAGGAGGATCAAGAATCTAAGGGCATTATGAACTACATAGGGAGTTTGAGGACAGCCTGGGTTACATAAGATTCTCTCTAAAAAAAAAAAAAAAAAAGAAAGAAAAAAAAAGAAACAAACAAAAAATTTAACAAACAAACAAACAAACAAAAACAGTCTCTTGGCTTATTTCTACAATCTAAGCATTTGGAAGATGGAAGTAGGAGGATTGCTGAGTTTGAAGCTATCTTGGGCTATATAGTAAGTTCTAAAACAGCCTGGGCTAGCCCTATACACCAAAAAACAAAGACCACCACCACCACCAAAAACAAGCAAAACCCACAACTATGTCAATGAAGAATTAAGTCTAGCACTTGGGAGGTGGAGAGGCAGGATGATCCAGAAGTTCAAGGTCACTCTAAGCAAAATAGCAAATTTGAGGCCAACATGAACTACATGGAACTGTATTTTAAAAACAATATAAGAGGGAAGCAGTTAGGCTCTGTTCATCTCTTCCTCCTCGCTTCCAACTCCATTCTCCTAGTCTCAGCCCCAGCTCTATAGCAGACTACCTGTTGTGGCCTTTCCTAACTCTGTCCTCATTGCCAGGGGAATAAACAGTTCCTGGTGGAACACCCTGCTTTCCTCCCTCCTGTGGACCCACTAAAACCCCCCACCTCCTTGCCCATCCCCATTCCTAAGTGTCAGCTCCCAATACATAGAAATACATTTTACATGAATCCCCCAGTGGCCACACCTAGTTAGATCCCAGAAAAATTTCCTACCAGCAACAACACAGATACACAACCTTCTGAGAACTGGAGGGAGCAACAGAAACTAAGGAATAAAATAGCCACCCAACAAAGACAAGACCAGATATCAGTGTCTAGAATTACAATTTTCTAAGCCTAAATGCCTAGACATGATCATACAAATACATTAACAACTAGGGCAATCTGTCTCCACTAGAGCCCAGCAGCCCTACCACAGTGGGCTCAGAAGACAGCGACATAACTGAAGCATAAGAGAAGGACCTTAATATAACCTTTATGAGTATGCTAGAGAGTCTCAAAGAAGAAATGGATAAATTCCATTAAGAAATCTATGAAAACACAACAAACAGTGGAAGGAAACAAAACAGTCCAAGACCTGAAAGTGGAAGTACAATCAATAAAGAAAACTCAAACTCAGGGAAATCAGGAAATGAAAATGTAGGGTCTTGAACAGGAAAGCTTCACTGACATAATACAAGAGATGGAGGAGAGAGTTGTTAGGCTGGAACCCCTGCTCAGCCCCTGCACAAGCTGGGAAACCCCATCTGCCCTCCTTCCCCCCAGTCCCACCCACACAGAGGAAATGCCCTCATCTGCTTGGAAAACTACTCTGGGCTAACATGTAACTCATCTCTGTATTTCCAGCAACCCACCCAAGAGTGCCGGCTCAGGGGCTCAGTTTTGACCACGTATGGATACAACCCCAGCTCCTAGCTGGCACATCATCACTCCTCATCACTGCTCGCCTAAGCTCTATAAAACCCCCTTGCTTTAGCCCAGATGTGTGATGTCACTGACCTCCACCTGTGAGATCAAGTAAGCCACTAAGAACTGTCTTCTAATAAACCTGCTTTTATTTACTTTTAATCTGGTCTTATTTGGTCTATATCTGTGTCATGAGGGAGAGAAAGTGCCTATCAAAAATCTTAGGCATTAAAAACATGATAGTATCACAAGGCCCAATTTAGCACAACTGCCTCCATGATGGAAGTGCCATTCAGGTTGTGAAACTCAGCTTGTAGACAGCACCACCTGCCAAAGATGAAAACAAAGACCTAATCCATCAAAGTTCATAGTTCTGGGACAGTCTCTGAATATACTAACTGTTGTGGATTTGGTCTAATGCTCGTATTATGTTAATTGGGTCCCCAAAATTGCACAAGAATCTTCACATAAAACACTGAGGATCCCTTCCCCAACTGGTTTTGATTGGTAAATTTGCCAGCAGCCAGTGGCTGGGCAGAGAGACAGAGGTGGGACCTTTAGGATCCTGGGCAAGGGACCAAGGGAGGGGGAAGGAAAGAGCCGCCATGCTGGGAAAAGAGTAGCTGCCACACCTGAGAAGTGCAGGACAGAGAGACAGCCAACAAGTAAGAGCTGGAGACCATGGCGCAGGAGGGCTGCAGGTCTGGGTCTGGGGCAGCCAAGATGGAATATAGGTTTTAGTAAGTGATAAGTTGGATTATCAGAAAGTACATCAGCCATGTGGAGTTTAGGAATTGGCCCAGCCATTGAGCTGTTTAAGGCATATTACAAGACTACATGTGTGTGTCTGACACTGCTGGGGTCAATCTGAGTAGAGATTAATTGGCTACTACTACAACTAACCATGCTTTTTGGCTTCTATAGTTCTGCTTCTGGCTAACTGTTCTTGTTACTGAAGTATGTCAACACAGGGCGTGTTTTTTGTGCTTAAAAGCTCATGCTGAGAGGTTGGATGGAGGGTGGCACATGCCTTTAATCCCAGCACTTGGGAGGCAGAAGCATGTGGAGTTTGAGGCCAGCCTGGTCTACAAGAGAGAGTTCTAGGACGGCCAGGGCTACATGGAGAAACCCTGTCTGGACAAAAGAAAAAACAAAACAAAACAAAAAGTGTATGCTGAGAAATGCTCAGTGCTACACTGAGGTACTAAGAGCACCCAGTGTAGTGTCCAGCCCAATAACAAAGACTTTCTAGCCGGGCAGGTGGCACACGCCTTTAATCCCAGCACTTGGGAAGCAGAGGCAGGTGGATTTCTGAGTTTGAGGCCAGCCTGGTCTACAGAGTGAGTTCCAGGACAGCCAGGGCTACACAGAGAAACCCTGTCTCGAAAAACCAAAAAAAAAAACAAAAAACAAAAAAAACCCCAAAAAAACCCAAAGACTTTCTATGGGTTTAAACCCATGTTTGAGCAGTCTTTTCTGGTCAATACCCCACAATAATAGTAGAAATGGATACCTCAGTCTAAGAAAATTAGTCATAAAACATCCAAGAAATATCAGACACAATGAAAAGACCAAATCTAAGAATAGGAAGAACAGAAAAAGGAGAAGAAACTCAGTCACAGAAAATAAGTTTTTTTCTTTCTTTTTATTTTATTTTATTCATTTATTTTTGTGAGACAGTGTTTCTCTGTGTAGGTCTGGCTGTTCTAGAATTTTGATCTGTAAACCAGGCTGGCCTGGAGCTCAAAAATCTGCCTGCCTCTGTCTCCCAAGTATTGGAATTAAAGGAGTATGTATGCTACTACATCACAACCTTTTTTTTTTTTTTTCGATTTATTTCACTTTATTTTATGTATATATGTAGGGATACTTTGTGTAAAGGTGTGTCTCTATATATTGTGGAGAGTTTTTTGGGGGCTGCTTGGTAGGAATTTGACATTGGGCCATGACAAGAAAGTAAGTTCAGGCAGGAATCTAATTTTAGGCTAGAACAGGGAAGTAAGTTCAGGCAGGGATCTGATTTTAGGCTAGAACAGGGAAGTAAGTTCAGGCAGGGATCTGATTTTAGGCTAGAACAACGAAGTAGGCTTCAGGCATGAATATGACTTTGGGCTAGGACTGGGAAGTAGGCTCAAATATCTTGGTCATCCTGATAAGCCTTTAGAAACAGTGATCACAGGACTTGTTTATTTCCTTACTTGTTCCGTGACTATTTGTGTTTATTGTATTGCTTGTTCCTCAACCTAGAACTGACCTTATTACTTGCATGTAATTAAAATGGTATAAAAGCAGATTGGGAAAAAATAAACCTGCCTCAGCTTCAGAACTGGCTGGGTCATGCTACAATGTTGTCTAATTGTCTTTTTTCTTTTTACTCCTCACTCCTGCTCTGGAGAACCTGTTGACTGACTGAGCTGGCTTGATCAATATATTCAATGGTTAATTAATTGGCAGAGAGCCAAACACTTGCAGGATTCTGGGACTGCCATTTCTATGGCCTGTCACCAGGTTTTCTATTTTGTAAATATTCAATATTCGTTCTTCCTCACCTGCTTACGGCAATCTAGAAAGTTTCAGAGATTGTCCCACTACTGATTGGCTGCAATAAACACCTGACAGCCAATAGTGGGGCAAGGAGTGGAGGGCAGAAGGAGGGAAAGACGCTGGGAGAAGAAATCAGTGCGAGAGATTTTCCAGCAGACACAGAGGTGAGCAGTTGGACCAGCCCAGAGCAGAGCCAGCCACGTGTGGATGCAATGCCAGGATTAGTCGGGTCAAGCTAGATATCTGGCTGGGAGACTGCCCTAGCTAAAAGTCCTCCATAGTGGGTGTATTAGTCAGAGTTCTCTAGAGTTACAGAACTTAGGGAATGTCTCTCTATATTAAGGGAATTTATTTTGATGACTTACAGTTTGTAGTTCAACTAACCCAACAACAGACAGCTGTGGATGGGAAGTCCAAGAATCTAGTGGTTGCTCAGTTCCAGGAGGCTGGTTGTTTAATCTGGTCTTCTGTAGAAGTAGGTTCCAACAGGTGTGCTGGCAAGTAAGTGCAAGCAGTCAAAGAAGAGTGAATCTTCCTTCTTCCAATGTCCCTATGTAGGCCTCCAGTGGAAGGTGTGTCTCAGATTAAGGCGTGTACCACCGTGTCTGAGTCTGGAACTTGCTTTGTTCCAGGTTGACCTTGAACTCAGAGATCTCCTTGCCTCAGTCTCCTGGGATTAAAGGCGTATACTACCTTGCCTGAGCCTAAGCATTTCATGGCCACTATACCTCAAGATCTCCATGTCAAGATCTAGGTCAGAAAATTATGTCTTTCAGACTCGAGATCTGGATCACAGGTGTGCCCTCCAATTCTGGATCATAGTTCATTCCAGATATAGTCAAGTTGACAACCAGGAATAGCCACCACAGTGGGTCTGAGAAATTCCCACTTATATGTGTGCTTTTGCCTTGCATGTACGCATCTTCTGCCCAAGGAGATAAGAAGAGGGGGTCAGATCATCTGAAATTGGAGCTACAGATAGTTGTGAACCACCATGTGGGTGCTGGGAATGAACCTGGGTCCTCTGCCAGAGCAGCTGGTGCTCTTAACCATTGAGCCATTGTTCCAGCCCTCAAAAAAATTTTTTTTAGCAAAACCATAGAAAAATATTTCCCTACCCTAAAGAAGGAAATGTCTATCAAGGTACAAGAAGCATACAGAACATCAAATAAACTGGATAAGAAAAGAAATTCCCCTGGGCACATAATAATCAAAACACTAAATGTATAGAACAAAGAAAGAATATTAAAAGTTACAAGGGAAAACACCAAGTAACATAAAGGTAGAGCAATTAAAACATCATCTGACACCGAGCAGTGGTGGTGCACACCTTTAATCCCAGCACTTGGGAGGCAGAGGCAGGTGGATTTCTGAGTTCGAGGCCAGCCTGGTCTACAGAGTGAGTTCCAGGACAGCCAAGGCTACAGAGAAACTCTGTCTCAAAAAACCAAAAAAAAAAAAAAAAAAAAAAGAATATCATCTGACTTCAGTGGAAACTCTAAAAGTCCGAAGGGTTCTATAGACTCTAAGAGATCTCAGATGACAGCCCAGATTACCCAGAAAGACTTTCAATCACAATAGATGGACAAAATAAGACATTCAAGGATAAAAACCAAATATAAGCAATAGTATCTACCAGTCTAGGCCTACAGAAAGTGCTAGAAGGAAAACTCCAACCTAAAAAAAAATTAACCACACCTAAGAAAACACAGAGAATAAGTAATTCTAGAATCAAAAGAAGGGAAATTGAAGTGGAAACTTCTAGTTTTTTTTGAAAATCAGTTATGTCAAATGTTTTGCTGGGGCACACAGGTGAAAGGATATCTTGCTAAAGTAGACACATGAAAGAATGTTTTCCTGAAGCAGACACAGGTGAAAGGATGTTTTTCTAAAGCAGACACATGAAAGGATGCGTGATGAAGGACTATAAATATGACCTCACGGACAGTGGGAGATGAGCATCCAGCATTGGTTTGCCTTGCTCCACCTCACTGTTCTTCACTAACTACACACATATATTGGTTTGCCTTACATAGTGTTGTTGAGCTCCAAAGAACTGCTTGGGTGTGAGGTTCCTGTGGCAGTCAATTGGCTAGCCTTGCAGTTTCTTTGAGATTGAACTACAGCTGCTGGCTCCTGTGTGGTGTCTTCCTGCTGAGAGGACTGCACTGTGGCTGCTGGTTCATGTGTGCTGTCTGCCTGCTTAGAGGATTGGTCTGCAGCTGCTGATTCATATTTGGTGTTTGCTACAGAACTGAATTGCTGACAAAGATCAAGCTTGCCCCCAAAGAACTATTGCTAAACAGGTCCACTTCCCTCATATCCTAATAACTTTTCTCTTCTATTACCTCTGGTGGGTGGTGAGCTAGAGAAGAGGTTGAATCCTCATTAAAGGTGGGCTGCAAAAAAATGTATACACACACACACACACACACACACACACACACTACCACCACCAACAACAACAACAACAAAATCAATAAACACAGCTCATTGTTATCTCTCAACACCAACGGTTTCAATTCCTCAATAAAAATACATAGACTAACAGAATAGATGTGGAAATGGGGTCTATCCTTTTGTCATATTCAAGAAACACACCTTAATATCAAGGATAGACATCAGCCTAGGGTGTAACGTTGGAAAAAGATTAGATTCAAGCAAATGGACCTAAGAAACAAGCAGGTATAGCCATTTTAATATCTGACAAAATAGACCAAACCAAAACTAATTAGAAGAAATAGGGAAGGACAATGCATACTCATCAGAGTGCTGGGACCTAGATAAAATATTAAGACCTAGATGGAATGTTAGGGCCTAGGTAGCAGTTACCTGGCTGGCCTGCCATTATAAGGAAACTTTCTCACATGTTTTGCTGTTACTAGGAAACTTTCTAATGCCAAGACTGATTGCACATTCTGTTCTGTTCTGTGCCCTTGGAAACAAATCACTATAGAAGTCAGTAGAACTGTTTTGTATAGTTACCAACAATAGGCTTGCCCCCAAAACAACC
>CM052703.1:70852503-70915167 GCA_028551405.1 Uromys caudimaculatus
CCTAGTGCCAACCAATGGGAGCAGGATAACAACAAAGACATGTTCCTAAGGAAATCCCCTATCCCTAAATCCTGACTGGTGGAATAACTGACATGGATGTTTATGGATTTTAGGCTTAAAAATTATGTAGAATCTTAATTTGGGGTCATGCTTCAGTTCCCAAATCTGGACCATAGCCCTGGTCAATCAGTCCTGGGGCATATGCTCAGTAAACTATCCCTGTCTGACTGAGATTGGTGTTTGTGTGGTTTGTGAGGCAATTCCTAGACCCCAACAAGAGAAAAAAAAATCCACCAAGAGGACATTGCAATTCTTAACTTGTATGTACCAAACACAACACCCAGTTCATAAAAGAAACACTACTACAATTTAAATCACATATTGATAGTGGAAGACATCAATACCCTACTCTCACCAATAGACAGGTCATCCAAATAAAAACTAAACAGAGAAATGCTGGAGGTAACCAACATTTTAAACCAAATAGACCTAACAGCTATTTATAGAACATTTTACCCAAACACAAAATGTAGAGGGCACAAGGTCCTTGTATTCACACGTAAGCACTGGGGAAAGAATGTTAAACATACTGGGGTGTCTTCTCCATGGGGAAGATAAAATACCTGCATTCCACCCAGAAAGCTGAGATCGGATATTGTTAAGGACCTTCTGCTATCTGTAGAGGCAGACCTCATCCAAAGCCCCCAGAATGTTTATCCCAGACTTTCCCCTCCTTAGACCCTTATCTTTATCTTCCAGCCAATAGGACCCGTCCTTAGGAAAGATGTCACTTGTACTTTATAGCCTGCTAACCTCTATGCTATTTCAGTCAGAAGCCACACCCCATTCTAGGCCTGTCAGCTATAGAACCCATCTTCAAGGCACATGTACTTTGCAAAGGAAGGTCTATGCAGTCACACCTCAAGCTTTTCTATGTACCTGGAATTGGAATGATGGTTGCCTGGAAATTTTTTTCCAAATTCTATTGTGTTTATATATGCTGGCAATAAACCGTCTGGCATCAAACTCTTTAGAAATTTGGTCCAGGGCTGGAGAGATGGCTCAGCGGTTAAGAGCACTGACTGCTCTTCTGAAGGTCCTGAGTTCAATTCCCAGCAACCACATGGTGGCTTACAACCATCCGTAATATGAGATCTGATGCCCCCTTCTGGGGTGTCTGAAGACAGCTACAGAGAGTGGGATCTGAGTGAGTAGAGCCGGAGAAAGAAGAAAAGGTGTCCGAAGACAGTGTACTTATATATAAATAAATAATTCTTTAAAAAAAGAAATTTGGTCCATTTTCATGAAGTCATAGAGAACTGGTCTTTCACTCTTACCTCTTAGCAGTTTATCTTGTTTGGTAGCTGACCATGATACTTGCAAGTACCCCCTCAGCAGAAGAATATAACTTCTCAGCATGTCGTAAAATGTTTTCCAAAATTGGCCACATACTTAGACACAAAGTGAGTCTCAACAGATACAAGAAAAGTGAAATAACATCCTGCATCCTATCTGACCACTGTTGCCCTGCTGTTAAGATCAAAGTCTGATATACCAGGAAGCCCCAAGCTTTGTGCAAAATGGTGGACTCCCTTTGTCAGCAGGGCTTCTCCTTCTCTGACCTTGCTTGGGGAGTTTGAAACCCCTATATCCTCTACCTACAGATATGTCATGGAGCCTTGGTTAGATTACAGATTCAACTTTCTTTCTCTCGATTGGAACCTGATCAGCAAGCACCTGAGATTCCTGGAATGCCTCCCCATGCTAATGAGGTATCTCAGTACCTTAGCCTTCAGCCAATGATCTTTGCCCACCCTGGATATTCCTACCCTTCTTCCCCAAAACTACATAAGCTTTGATTCACCCCTCTCCCCCATAAAAGCTGATCTGTCAGGGGCTGGAGAGATGGCTCAGTGGTGAAGAGCACTGACAGCTCTTCCAGAGGTCCTGAGTTCAATTCCCAGCAACCACATGGTGGTTCACAACCATCTGAAGACAACCATGTCTAAAGACAGTGTACTCACAAAAAGTAAATAAATCTTTTTTTTTTTTTTTTAATTGATCTGTCTCCCCTAAGCTGATTCTGGAATAATGTCATTTCCATTCATACTCATGAGTCTTCCTAAACCCTGTTCATCAACTCTGCTCTCTTAGTCCTCCTGGCCAACCACCCACAGACAACCATAGGTCAAAGGTGAATATCATCAACAGGAGCAACAGAAACGTAATATACAACATAGCCAAACTTACAGGACATAGTAACTCAGGCCTGAGAGGAAAGTTCTTAGCATTAACTGCCTACATAAAACTCTGGAGAATTCTCACACAAACAACATAATAGCTTTCCTGAAAGCTCAAAACAAACAATCAAACAAAAAACCCAAAAGCAAAAATAAAAAAACAAAACAAAACAAAAAAACCACTGGACAAAACTTCCCCGTGACTTATCTGCTTCCAGGGCTCTACACAAACTGTGGGCACTTTTGGGTTGATTGCCCTCTTTCTGGGCCTGGCAGCCAAGGCCCACTGCACTCTGTGTAGCAGCTGAAAGTTAAATGTTCTGTAGAACAGGCAACAACTGACCACTGCCAGCCACATAGAGACCATGAGAGCCTAGGGCAAGTAGTGGGTACATCTCTGTCATTTTAATTGGTACATAGGCCATTTGAAATATACCTCCTGCTATAATTTATCCTTCTCAGCTTTCTGATGGTATTGACTGGCTAACGGTAACCTTAACAGCAGAAAGCCAACCAGCTCCTGCCCCAAGGCCATAGCCGCCTTCCCTTCCTATGTAAAAGTCAGGCCTCAGGCCTCACTTTCCTAGAGCTACTGCCTCCAGCTGAGAAGATAGTTTACCTTGCCCAGACACTGAAAGGAGATAAACTCAGAGAGGCTTTTTTTTTTTTTGGGGGGGGGGGGGGGTTCGAGACAGGGTTTCTCTGTGTAGCCCTGACTGTCCTGGAACTCACTCTATAGACCAGGCTGGCCTCGAACTCAGAAATCCACTTGCCTCTGCCTCCCAAGTGCTGGGATTAAAGGCATGTGCCACCACTGCCCGGCTCTCAGAGAGGCTTTTAACCCAGAATCATTTTGGGTTCCCAAGCTTTTACTAAAACTCCAAGGCATGAGTCTACTGCTCTTTCTACAATGTGGATTTCAGTATAGATTACAAACAGTGGTAATGCTAACATATCTAAAATTTTTATTTTTTGTAAACTTAAAAAATTATTGTAAGCTTCAGGGGGTCAACTTGGATCCATAAATCAATCAGATTCCAGATAAGTACTGTCAATCAATAGCCTGTTTCCCCACCTGCCTATTCCACCCATTCCTGACGATGGGTTCTTGCTCTTTCTCTCCTGGTCTTAGGACTCCCCTCTCCTAACTACCAGGACCTGGTGGGCCTGGAAGTTTCAAGTGCACACCCAAGATAATTTCCCCCTAAACCCCTTAATTTTATCTTCTGTCTCTAGTTTATCTGTCCCAGCAGATTTCAAATCTACTGCAGACTGCTCCAGCTGCTCAACAGCCCCCAGAATCTGCATCCCAGACAGCTCCAAAGTGGCTAACTGCAGCAGGTCCAGCATCGGATTGTTGTACTTCCCTAGCCTGGACAGCAAGTGAAACAGCTCTCCATCTCTCCCCCCTCCCCTCTCTGCCTTAGGCAGCATTCCAGCTTTTGTGGATCCCCAACAATGATTCCTCAAAGTCAGCAGGAAGATAGAAAAGATTACATCACTCCTTATCACGATAGTCCTTACAATCAACAAAAAGGCTGAGATGTTAAGTCTCAAACCTGAGACAAAAGGCTGATGTGTGTATTTAACACACATCAATATCAAATAATATCAAAACAGACCTAGTCCCCAGGTTCTGCCAGCAACCCTCTGTCCCTGCCCGCTACAGGGTGTGGCTGGCATACCCTGTCTCCTACCTTGAACTCTCCAGTCCAGGGGCTGGGTTGGCCTTCCCCCAGCTGCTCTTCTGCATAGAATCCAGCCATTCGGTTATGCAGTCCTTTTACCTTTTACTCTTTTGGCCTCTTGGTCTCCTGGCTTTCCCCTGTCCCCTCCCCCTTTTCCTCACATAGTCCAGCTCAGGGTCACGTTCGCTCTAGACTTTCCCAGAGTCTCTGCCTCTGCCTCTGCTCTCCCTCATGTCTACAATAAACTTTCTCCTCCACCATACATAGGGGCAGTCACATGCTCCATTTTTATTTCTTTTATTCATTCAGGCACATGTGCGTATGTGGGGGTACATGCGTACAGAGGCTGCATGTAGATGTCCAGAATTACCCTCCCCTGCTCTTCCACCACACTCACTGAGTCAGGGTCTCTCAATCAATACTAGTCAGTGTGTTCTGTGAAGACTGGGATTACAGGCAGGCTACTTGGCATTTATTAGGCCTCTGGGGACTGAACTCTGATCCTCACACTTGTGCACTAAGCCCTTTACCCACCCCGCCATCTCCTCAGATCATGCCTGGCATTTTTACACAAGATTCTGGGGACTGGATTCAGGTCTTCATGCTTGGAGGTAAGCTATCGCTCCACCTCAGGGAAAGGTTTTCTTTACTCTTCCCAACTTCTTTTCTTTCTCCAGTCAATAAATACTTATTAAACCTTTACTAAACCAGGGCGCATCTAGGGACAAAAAAGATCTCTGTTAGCTTGAGCAGCCTAGGGCTCTGGGTCCTCCCTCACTGACAGAGCTCACTTAAGGTCCTGGGTTCTATTGCCAGTGACATAAGACAAGGAGAGGGCAGTCTTCATTCTGATTCAAGATGTAAATAAGGAGATTAACTCCTAACAAGTGTAATTTAAAACTGAGGCAAATGCTAGAAAGGAAAGAAAACAAGGGTGTGAAGTACCGGCAGCTCTGGGCAGGCCCTTCTGAGGAAGTAACATTTGAACTGAGAGCTAAATGATGAAAGGAGCTAGCCAAGTGGAAAAGCGTTGTGTACCAGGGCCGGTGGTGGGAGATGCTCAGTAAGTTGAGTAAGAGAAATGAAGACAGAGGTGGAGGAATGAATGGAGAACAGTGTCATTTCCTCCGGATGTGGACTGGAGGGTTTTTTCTTTGTTTTAGCTGGATAAAAATCCTTTGTGGGGTCTTAAGGGGGAAGCACTGCTGGGGGTCAGGCAAGTGGGGGTCTGCCTACTGTTAGAAGTCTCTTCTTCCCAAGCCTCCTTCTTTCCCCTTGGCCTCTCAGCTCAATCAAGGGAAGTGAGGGCCCGCCACCTGTGGTGTCCCCTGAGGTTTGCCTGTGGCAAACAGGAAGTCACAGCCCAGTAGAGATAGGCCTGGGACTCAACTGAGAAAGCAGGTCTCTTGGGTCTTTCCTCTGAGTGTTGTCATCAGTGAAAGGTATGCACACATGCTCGGGCACACGGACACAGACACACACACAGACCCACAGTCTCACAGGCACACACAACACACACAGGCACATACACACACACACACACACACACACACAGGCACATGCATGCATGCCTAGACACTATACTACCTCTGTGTGACTTTAGACAATGCTCTTCCAGTCTTGAGGCCTAAACCCAATGTCTATGAGTCTTCTTAATAAGAAGCATTTCTAAAGACCACTGCAAAGCACATGGCTCTTGCTCCCCATCCTGCTGTCTAGCTCCCTCCCAGCTCTGATCGCCATGTCCCCAGAACAGTTTCGGGTCTGCTCTCTTACTAACCTGCTTAGAAACGAGGAAATTTAACCATGGTTTTTCATGCAGCTGAGTGGGTGCCACTTTCAGCCATAAACTGATGATGACTCTCAGGAAATGAACTGTAAACTAGGCCAAAAAAGCCACACATACACACACATAAACACACACACACACACACACACACACACACACCACATACAAACTACATACACACACACCACATACAAACTACATATACACACACCACACACACATACACACCACATACAAACTACATATACACACCCCCACAGACACACCATACATATATACTACACACATAGAGACAACACGCACATACCACAAACACACACACACACTACACACATATACACACATCATACACACCACACACTTTTTTTTCTTGTGCTACAACTCAGGGAAATGTATATGGTAGGCAAGTGTTCTACCATTGGGCCACATTATCTATCCAGCTCACAATTCCTTTTTTGGGGGGGTGGGATTAAGACAGAGTCTCACTATGTAGCCATGGCTGGTCTGAAACTTACAGAGATCCACCTGATGATGCCTCCCAGTTGCTGGGATTAAAGGCGTGTGCTACTGTGCCTGTTTGGCTCTTCCTTTTTTGAGAGGGAGGTCTTGTTATGTAACCTAAGCTAGAATAAAGTGTGTGTGTGTGTGTGTGTGTGTGTGTGTGTCTGTGTGTCTGTGTGTCTGTGTGTCTGTCTGCCTGCCTGCCTGTGTCTATGTCTGTGCGGTAGCAAGGATTAAATCTAGGGTCTTGTATATACTTTAGCACTGAACGATGTCCTCAACTTTTTAAAAAATAAATATTTTTTAATTTTTAGAAAAGGTCTCCCTGAGTACTTTAGATTGGCTTTGAACTCACTCTGCAGTCCAAGCTGGTCTTGACTTTTGTGATCCTCTCCAGTAACTGAAATTATAGGCCTAGATTACCAGACCCAATATAAAAATCCTAATGCTATCCCCAGGTGATAGAGAAAAATAGTGGAAGCCAGGCATGGTGACATATGCCTTTAATTTCACCAGCTGGGAGACAGGTATAAAATAAGGTCAGAGCCTGGAGCCTGGAGAAAGAAGACCCTAAATCTGTATCCACTCATTTGACAAATATTGACCAGGTGCCACTATGTGGAAAGCACTGTGTGTACAGTAGTGAGGATGTTAGCCTTACCCTGAGGGACTTCCATGCCAAACCATACATAAGATCACACACTTGGGTTAAGTACTGGGTGACAGGGAGGGGACAAGTGTTGTGGATTTGGAAGAGTGCCTGCAAAGGGGGGCCTAAGGTGTGACCACCCCTTTCCTCTATGCGGGGACTGCCACCACCCTCACAGACACCCATGGTTCATTGCCCACTAGGCTCCTGCTTGCCCCAGCATCCTCTGCGCAGGCCCGCAGAGGCCGGGTGCCTCAGGGAGCCTGGCTACCATGCCATCTCCACTCCCTGTCTCCTTCCTCCTCTTCCTTACCTTCGTAGGAGGCAGGCCCCAAAAGTCCTTACGGGTGGAGGTAGAAGGTATGTCTGTCTGTCTGTACGTCTGAGGGGAAGGAGCTAGGGTTTAAAGCCTCTGTTCTGGGTTGAGTAACTGGCCTTCTTTGAGCCTCCATTTTCTTACTTGTAAACTTCTGGGAGGAGTCAGAAAGACCCTTAGAACTTCCCATATGGTGAACTTCTGAGGTCCTTTGATTTATGAGGAGGGAAGAGGGGCTGGGGCTCCCCTTTTCCTCTTCCCACAGAGGGAGGCAATGTTGTGCTGCCATGCCTCCTGGACCCTTCACCTGTCTCTTCTGAGAAGCTGGTCTGGTATCGAGGTAACCAGTCAACACCTTTCCTGGAGCTGAGCCCCATGTCCCCTGGTCTGGGTCTGCACGTGGGGCCCCTGGGCGTCTTGCTAGTGATTGTCAATGTCTCGGACCACATGGGGGGCTTCTACCTGTGCCAGAAGAGGCCCCCTTTCAAGGACATCTGGAATCCTGCCTGGACAGTAAACGTGGAGGATAGTGGTGAGTACCTGGCAGGGCTGGGTTGTGGGGATTGGTTGTAAGAGGGGATCTCCGTGGACAGAGGAAGTTCTTTGGTCTGGTGGGGCTACAGCGACAAAGAAGGAGTTAGTTCTAGGCACTTAGTTCTTATGGCTTGGTAACTGCTCTGAGCTACTCCATGTCTCTGTCTCGCTCGTATGTTAGTCATAGTTGCTTTCTCCCTGTATCTCTGGCTCTGCCTTTCCGGGCCTCTGTATCTCCCCCTTCTCCTGATCTGTGTCTGGTCTGGGGTCTCTTCCCAGGGGAGCTGTTCCGATGGAATGCTTCAGACTTGGGGGACCTGGACTGTGACCTAGGGAACAGGTCCTCAGGGAGCCACAGGTCCACTTCTGGTTCCCAACTGTATGTGTGGGCTAAAGACTATCCTAAGGTTTGGGGCACAAAGCCTGTATGTGCCCCACGGGGGAGCAGTCTGAATCAGAGTCTAATCAACCAAGGTAAGGGGACAGTGCCGTGCAGATGCTGGGAAGTGGGGGCTCAAGGATAGGGATGGTGCTGGAAACACGGGGCTTGGGGGAGATGAGACCCCCCTGGGCTAGACTTTCTTTACCTTTTCTCTCCCTGCCTTAGATATCACTGTGGCCCCCGGCTCCACACTTTGGCTGTCCTGTGGGGTACCCCCTGTCCCAGTAACCAAAGGCTCTATCTCCTGGACCCATGTTCATCCTAAGAGGCTTAATGTTTCATTGCTGAGCCTAAGCCTTGGGGGAGAGGACCCAGTCAGAGAGATGTGGGTTTGGGGGTCTCTTCTGCTACTGCCTCAAGCCACAGCTTTAGATGAAGGCACCTATTATTGTCTCCAAGGAGACCTGACCATCGAGATGCACGTGAAGGTCATTGCAAGATCAGGTAGGGTTTCTTCCAATTCTGGGAATCTGTGTGGGGCTACTGGAAGAATTGGAAGGGTTAGGGGTGTGGTTCTGTGGTAGAGTGTGTGTTTAGCATGCATGAGGCTCCGTTTCCATCCTTAGAATTGTGTGTGTGAATGTGAGTGAGTGAGTGTGTGTGTGTGTGTGTGTGTGTGTGTGTGTGTGTGTGTTGTGGAGAAAGACAGACAGACAGACAGACAGACTAGGACTGATGGTGTACAACTGTAACCAAGCCGGACTTGGAACTGGCATCAGGACCAGCTTCAAGCCTCATCTCAAACTCCAGTTTGTACACTGAATCCTAACTCCAGCTCTTTGCTCGTTGCTTCTGAGAACTCGTTTTTCTGGGTCTTCTCCCGTGAGCTTTGCTGGCTTCTTCCTCCACCACCACTCCCTTTTGGAGCCCTGGGCCTTGCACTCACTCCTATCCACGCCCTCTTCTCGTTTGGCATCCTTTACTCCCTTGGTTCCTAGGTTATCATGTCTTATACCTTCCCTGCCCTCTACACTCCCCATACCCAGTCATCTCCTGGATTGCCATTTCATGTCCCAAGAACATTTCAGGCTTGATATATAAAGTTAAATTGACATCTTTCCCACATATACTCTTTGGGTGGCTTTGCACAAATGGAGTACCCAGAAGAATATACACGGGTCCATTTGCCCAAGTTAGGAGCCTGACTATCTTCTCTTTCCTCACTCCATCCATCAAATTTGCCACAATGTCTTGCCTATGCTTCTACTTAATACAGTACTACCTTGCTGGCTACAACTGTTAAGTGCTACCTCAGTTTCCACTCCAAATTTGACGCCAACATGTGTTGGATCTCAACTGTAACTTGGAAGACTCGCTTTTGCCCTACATTATCTTTAACTGCAGAATTAATCCTCTCCTAGTCCTCACATTCCTAGGATAATATCCATGCTTTGGATGTGGTTTGTCAGTGTCTTGTGCTCTGGGGCACAATCCCTGTCCTCCTGGGAACAACTGGTTCTTCCTTAGTGGAAGGGAGAAGAGCCCCTGAAGAGATTAAGACTTTAAGTCTGTGTCTTGCTCTGGTCTCTCAGCCGTATGTCCCTTGAGGGGTTGGGGAGTAAGATGCATTGTGGGGTCCTTGTCTTAAAGCACTTTCCTCCTAGTAGTGTGGCTCTGGCTGTTGAGGACTGGTGGATGGATAGTCCCAGTTGTGACTATAGTATACGTCATCTTCTGTATGGTTTCTCTGGTGGCTTTTCTCTATTTTCGGAGAGGTAAGTCATGCGCCTGAGTTTCCTCAAATTCTACCCCATCTTTCTCAGAATAAACCTATGCTGGCCAATCTGACACATCCCACAGTTTCGTCCTTCCTTTTTTACTGTCTCTCATACTTCCTGGGGCCCCTGGTGTTTATACAACCATCCCCTCTATTGACCTAAGTGACCTCCCCATGTCCCCCAAATTCACCTCCTGCCTGCCAACCCCCCTCCTGATCCATCTCTTTAAATCCCGCCAGCCTTTATCCTGAAAAGGAAAAGAAAGCGAATGACGGACCCCACCAGGAGGTAAAGTAACAAGTGACCTTTTGCTGCAAGCTTTACACTTTCCTCTGTCCTGTGGGCCTTGGTGCCATCTCTATTGGTTGAAATACTGCCTGAGTTCAGAGGCCACCTTCAGAATCACCTTCCTTGGCATGGCCCCAAACTCACTGGGAAGGCGTCCCTACACAGTTAACTTCCAGAACAGACTGGAACTGGGAGTCCCTACTTGGTTCAGCCTTAAGGTACACCAACCCTTTCTCCCTCCAGATTCTTCAAAGTGACGCCTCCCTCAGGAAACGGGTCTCAGAACCAGTATGGGAATGTGCTCTCCCTTCCTACATCCACCTCTGGCCAGGGTGAGGGACCACCGGCCCGGGAGGCTTTCATCCCACACCCTTCCCTCCTATGCGTTGTCCTCATTTCTCCAGTCTTCTTAGAGCAGAGCCCAGGACCGAATGTCATCAGAGCAGCCAAGTCCAGCCCCTGGACCTTGGCTAGAGCCAGCCTTGTCCTAGAACTTGGGGCCAAGGCCCAGATTTTGATCCCTTTCCCATAGCTCAAGGCCAGTTATGCAGGCACACAGAGGCTTTCTGAAGCATTGTCTCTTTCCCCTCTGATGGCCATCTTAAAAACTCTCTTTTCACCAGCCCATGCTCAGCGTTGGGCTGCTGGCCTAGGGAGTGGCCCTGAGTCCTACGGAAATCCACGCATTAAAGTCCAGGATGTTGGAGCTCAGAGCCATGAAACAGGTCAGATTGAAGGGTTGTTCCTCACCTTGAGAGTGTCGGAGCAGCCTGTGGTGGGATTAGTGGACTGGGGGTGGAGGAGAAGAGATGTCGCTCAGTTTTTCACACTGGTCCCAAACTCAGGACTGGAAGAAGAAGGGGAGGCCTATGAAGAGCCAGACAGCGAGGAGGGCTCTGAATTCTATGAGAATGACTCCAACCTTGGGCAAGACCAGCTTTCTCAGGGTGAGGCCCCACCCTGAGTCCCGACAGTTCCCCAACTGTGGGCTGCTGACCTTTGCTAGAGATAGCCCTCTTTCTCTACCAGATGGGAGTGGCTATGAGAACCCTGAGGATGAGCCCATAGGACCAGAGGAGGAAGACTCCTTCTCCAATGGTAACCTGGGGTCCTTGTGGGGCTGGTGGCTAGGAAAGCAAGCTTGGTGCTTCAGAACTCCTGCCACCTGAGCAGCTCCCTGGCTCTCTCCCACAGCTGAGTCTTACGAAAATGCAGATGAGGAGCTGGCCCAACCAGTTGGCAGGATGATGGGTGTGTATCTGAGTGAGCGTGGGCTGTCACTCTTGGAGGAGGCTGGAGACCAGGAGAAAAAGGGACATCTTTGTCTCTCTTCTTCTTCCAGACTTCCTGAGCCCCCATGGATCTGCATGGGACCCCAGCCGGGAAGCATCCTCAATTGGTGAGAGGACTTAGGACATCCTTCTTTGGTCAATCTCAGATGATATAAACTTAGCTCTGACCTCTAAGCCCAGGCTTAACCCTGGCCTTAGACCTGATTCCTGACTCCACCCTGTATCCTGTTTCCCAGTGTTTCTGCCATCTCTAACCTTGAAGACCAATCTTGACCCAAATGAACCTGACATAGTTGTTCATGTCTAGAATTCCAACTTGTGCAAGGCTACGGCAGAAAGAGTCATGGACTTGAAGCTAGCCTGGGGTACTTTGTGAATCCCAGGCCAGCCTAGACTGAAGCTTTATAACTAAAACATTGACCTCAATGTCTTCTCCCCTGGAGTTTGACCTTTACCTCACCCCAGTCTAATGCGGACTTCAACCTTGACCCCAGCTGTCTGTATCATTTCCTATGACCTTGACTTTGGCTCCTCTCAGTTCTGTTCTTGACCCTTCCTTTGGTCTTGGCCATCTTACAACTGAGTAGGATCTTGATGCTGACAAATCATTCCTAGTTTGACATTAAGAGTTTCTATTTCTTGCCTAGCTCCTCTCTCATGGGTTGGCAGCACTTTCCTTCCCCAAGCCCCATCAGGATTTCTGGGTCTCTAATTTTCCATCCCATGCCTAAGCAGGGTCTCAGTCCTATGAAGACATGAGAGGGATCCTGTATGCAGCTCCTCAGCTCCAATCAGTTCGATCTGGTCCCAGTCATGAGGAAGGTGGGCGTGTCTACACTGTTCCTGGTTGTCCTCTGGACACCTCCCTCCTCCAGAGCTTCCTTCTCATCCTGTTTACACTTTCCTTTTCCTGGTCTTACACAGATGCAGACTCTTATGAAAACATGGATAAATCTGATGACCCAGAACCAGCGTGGGGAGGAGGGGGCCATATGGAGACTTGGGGAACCACGTGACTCCCGAGTGACTAGGTGAGCTGGATGCTGCCCCTGGGAGAAGGGAGGAAGAGGGAGATAAACAGGGATGGGAATGCAGCACTGGCTCCTGGGGAGAGAAAGGGGAAGGGTTCAGTCGGTGAGTAGGGCCTAGACCTCTTCCCATACTTGTTTGTTTGTTTGTTTATGTAGCCTGGACTTCCTTAGGTCCCAAGAACCATATCTGACTCTGAAATCTGGAGATCCCTGAGATCTGGAGATCCCAAGCAGATGGTGTCAGTCAGTGAAATAACCTTGTTTAGGATGTGTGTATAACGACACACACACTGACACGCATATACAAGCAAAGTTTCCTTTTGACCCTTTTTGCTTTCCCCAAATAAACTCAATTAGCCACTCAAATTCTCTGAAGCATGCCCTTGTGTGGGAGAGGAAGGAAAGATGGATCCAGCCCTGAATCACCCAGAGGAAGGAGAGCTGAGGTCTGAATACAGCCTGGCCCTAGCCTTCCCATGGCCGGGCATTTAGCCACCTAACATCCAATAATGCAAATATGTTCAGCCACTATTCCATGGTGTCCCACAAGGAAGAGACAGTGATGAGACTGGCAGTCTGTTTGGTTGGAACCCCTGCTCACCCCTACACAAACTGGGAAGCCCTGTCTGCCCTTCTTAACCCCACCTGCTCCGGGCTAACAGTTCAGTACCCCTCACCTCCGAGTTTCCGGCAACTCACCAAAGTGTCCACCCAGGAGTTCAGCTTCTGACCATATATGGATACCATCCCAGCTCTGAGCTTACATGTCATCACCCCTTGCCTAAGACCTATAAAACCCCCTTACCTTAGCCCAGGCGCGCCATTTCCCTGTCCCCTCCCCTGTCCCTGGGACCTGTGAACCTACTCAAGAGCTGCTCTCAATAAATCTGCCTTTATATTTCTTAATTCGGCTTGAATTGGCTTATTTCTTTGGAGGAGAAAATCTATTATCTTGGTGCTGAGAACCTGAGAGGAATTGCTCCCAAAGCCCTGTGTGCTTGGCCCCTGGCCTCGTGGGGACCGCTTCTTTCCTCTTCCCCCCTTCTTTCCCCAACCCTCATCTGCCCTGTCCCTGCACTCTTGTAGGACGATTCTTCTCTCATTCTTTTCTGACCATGCCCATCTGCCTCATGCCTTTACTTGGCTGTGATGTCCTCAGCTGCTTTGAGGTCACCCTCCTCGCTCTGGCTCCCATAATCTCTCCTATCTCTCATCTTATTCTTCCTCTGGTTGCCTCACAGATCACACCTGAGACTGAACTGTCCCTACCCTACTGGATCCGGCTGACTCCCAAGTACAGGGTATTTCAACCCTGGTGATTACTACTCATCACCAGATGGTCCTAGTTCACCTCAAGGACCCCTTTTTCTTCCTTTCCAGATCCTACTTTCCCGTTTCTGAAACCATCACCACAGTCTGAAGCCCATCCTTAACCGCCTCCTGTTTCAGGGACTCCTAATGCAACACTTCCATTCTTCCAGTAAATAAGCCTACCAGCTAGTACAGAACCTCCACCTCATTAACAAGGCAGTAATCCCAACCCACCCATGGTTACCAACTCCTATACCCTCCTCTCTAACACTCTTCCTACAACTTCCCACTTACTGTCCTGGTCCTAAAAGATGCCTTCTTTGCTGTCCCCTACACCCTTGTCTTAGTTAGAGTTTTACTGCTGTGAACAGACACCATGATCAAGGTAACTCTTTTTTTTTTTTTTTTTTTTTTCCTTCGAGTTAGGGTTTCTCTGTGTAGCCCTGGCTGTCCTGGAACTCACTCTGTAGACCAGGCTGGCCTCGAACTCAGAAATCCACCTGCCTCTGCCTCCCAAGTGCTGGGATTAAAGGCATGCGCCACCACTGCCTGGCTCCAAGGCAACTTTTATAAGGCCAACGTTTAATTGGGGCTGGCTTCCAGGTTCAGAGGTTCAGACCATCATCATCAAGGTGGGAACATGGCAGCATCCAGGCAGGCATGGTGCAGGAGGAGCTGAGAGTTCTACATCTTCATCTGAAGGCTGCTAGCAGAATACTGGCTTCCAGGCAGCTAGGATGAAGGTCTTAAAGCTCCTGTCCACAGTGATGTACCTACTCCAACAAGGCCACACCTCCAAATAGTGCCACTCCATGGGCCAAGCATGTTTGAACCCTCCTCTCTAACATACCTCCTGCAACTCCCCACTTACCATCCTGGACCTAAAAGATGCCTTCTTTTTTTTTTTTTTTTTTTTTTTAAAGATTTTATTTATTTATTTTATGTATATAAGTACACTGTAGCTGTCTTCAGACACACCAGGAGAGGGCATAAGAGATATCATTACAGATGGTTATGGGCCACCATGTGGTTGCTGGGAATTGAACTCAGGACCTGTGGAAGAGCAGTCAGTGCTCTTAACCGCTGAGCCATCTCTCCAGCCCCCAAAGATGCCTTCTTTACTGTCCTCTACACCCTGACTCATGTTTTCTCTTTGCCTTCACCTGGGAAGACCCTGATACACAGGCTTTGAGACAGCTTACATGGACAGTTCTCCTGAGGCTTTTGAGATAGTCTGCATTTCTTTGGCCAAGCCTTGGCCTGGGACCATCCCTCCCTTAACCCTAATCCAACTACACCTCTGCAATACATAGATGACCATCTATCTACTTTGCAGCCCTTCCCTAACTCTGTCCCAGAGGGCCACCTCTTTACCTCTAAACTATCTTGGTTCCCTAGGATACCGCATCTCATGTCTAAAGCTCAACAATGTTCTCCCACCATAATATACTTGGGCGTTCAACTTAGCCAGGGTTCTAAGACCCTCACCTCCAACCAGGTGCAGACTGAGGGACCTACAGCTCTAACTACAATGGATCAGATTCTTTCACTTTGGGGCCTGGTGGGGTTCTTCAGACATTGGATCCTCAATTTTGCTATTATGACTAAGCCAGGATACCAGGCAGCCAAGGAGGCCCCCAGTGGGCCTCTCACAGACCCGGCTATTTTCCCTACTCTTGGTTGCTCTTTTAATAGCCCCAGCTTTGTCCCTACTAGACTCTACTGACCCTACCACCTCTTTACCGATGAGAGGCTGGGAGTAGCAACAGGGGTCTTGACACAACACATTGGGCCCTTCTCCCAAATCATTGTTTTTCTGCCTAAACAATTGGACTCTACTGTGTACAGATGGCCCGAGCAGCAGTGGCTGAATTCACCTGTGAGGCACTGAAGATCACCCTACCAGTATACCCTACCACCCAGCCAGTATTCGACACTCACTGGCTCTCTGATCTCCTGAGTCACTCCCCCCACACACACACACACTCACTGTCCATACCTTTTATCTGTTATTCCTGGAAGACTCCTAGGCCACCTTGGCCCCTAACCCTGTTATAAACCCGCAACCCTTCTTCCTGTTCCACCCTCCTGGAATATCCCTTCCCAGTCCTGCCTAGAGGCTGTGGAGGTCCTTTGTTCACCCCAGCCCGGCCTCCCAGGCCTACCTCTCACAAACCCACAACTCACCCTTTTTGTGGCCGGAAGTTCCCTTATAGACAACACAGGAACCCACCAGGCAGCATATGTAGTGGTCACCTTGGCTGAAACAGTTGAGGCAAATCGTCTCCAAGTGGAACCTCTTTACAAAAGGCTGAGCTAATTGCTCTGATCAGGGCCCTCCATGTTGCCAAAGGACTGAGTTATCATCTACATGGTCTCGGAGTAGCTCATGGAAGGAAAGGGGTTCCTCACCTCCAAGGAGTAGAAAGGGGGTTCCTCACTACCATGGACACTCTTGTTGTCAGTGATCCCCTTATAGCCAAGACCTTGGAAGCCCTCCAACTCCTAGCAGAGGTTCCCACAATTGATTGCCAGAGGCACCAGACCTCCACAGACCCAGTGCCTCTGGGTAATGCCAGGGCTGACTCCGTGGCCTGGGGTTTCACTTCCAGTGCCTCTAGACCCACAGAGCAATCCTCTGCCTGACATCTTCCTACAAACTTCAGTACCGGCCAGAGGAAAAAACCCAAATTCCTTGGCAAAGAGGCCACACAGGTGAAAGATGGACGGCTTTTTCCGAATCAAAGGCCTTACTCTTCTCCAGAAGTAGATGTCTTCCATCACCTCTGACATCCACCAAAGCCTACACATTGACCCCCAATTTCTAGAGTCCCCTTTGACCCCACTGACCTTCAAGCCTATATTTTACAGGCCCATGCCAATGAGTGCCAATACCAACCTGCAGGGGGCTCTGCACATGCCTACCCACAAGAAACTCTGCTATCTCCTGTTGTTGACACTTTTGTGGGTGGATCTAGGTGTTCCCCACCTCCAGAGAAACAGCAGACATGGTGGCCCAAACTCTACTGGAACACATCATCTCCTGGTTTGGGCTGACAACAGCCAGGCTTTCACCTTCAAGATGGCTGACCTCCTGTCTGAAGCTTTCAACATCTGGAAACTACATATCCTTTATAGTCCACAGTCTTTGGGAAATGTAGAAAGAACCAACAGCCTCATGGAACAAGTCACCATGTTCTCCCTTGAGCTCAGGTTGTCCTGGCCTTCCCCTCTCCCCATTGCTCTCACCCACATCTGGTCCATCCCACACTCCCATCCAAACCTCAGCCCCTTTGATCTCCTGTACAGAAGGCTGTTTCTCCTCAATCACTGTCTCCCAGCCCAAACTGCCCCATTAGCTGGCTACTTACCTATGTTCCCTTCTCCACTGGCACACTGACAACTATCTCCCTACCCCCATGTCTAGCTGCTGCTGGCCCTCTCCCCTTTTCCCTGAGAAACCATGGAACTTCTAAAACAATTATGTCTTAAGTCTTCAGAGCCCCAGTGGATGGGACCCTACACTGTGAGCTCTTGGCCACCAAACTCCTGAGACATCAGTGTGGATACCATCTATCTAGGTTCAAAAGGGCCCTGGCCCAAGATGGATGGTCCATCCAGCATCTGGGACCCACTACTCTCAGGTTCTGCAGAGATCCTCAAAGACAGGTTGAATGGCCTGATGTGGCTGCATTCACACTCAACAGATTCACTTTCATCTCTTCCTGGGTCTCGTTATTTTTCTCTGTTGCCCCTGCCACACAGTGACATTGTGGGCCAGGCTGACTGTCCCTCTGTGGGATGCCAAGATGTTCTCTCCACCTTGGTGTCCCCCTTTAAATGTATAGAAAGGTTCTGTTACCCCATGCTTTGCTTTACCTAAGATAAGACGGACAAAGCCTGTCACACCCAATGGGTCAAAGAAAATGGGGGTTGCTGTGGGGCTATTGTGGAAAAACCAAAAACGCCTCCTAAGATGGTACACAAAAGTTCTGTGGCCAACATGCTTAAGAATGGGCCACAAAACTGGTTTGTTCTTTCCCAGTACAATACAATACACCCCAGATCCTTGTGATGATTGGTGGGCTCTGGAGTAAGAGGCAAGGCCTAGCAAAGGGAAACGGCCCCACATCCGTGTGAACAAATAGAAATCTGGAGAGCCTACATCAAGACCCCGCCCTCGTCCTTCAGAGCCTGGCAAACCTCACCAAGACCCACACAACAGCAGAAGTCCCTCAAACCACACCTGGGAGACTCTTCGATCTCAGGTTAAAAACGAATGAAAAAGAACCTTTCATCCAGGAGAGAGCAACCCTACTTAACCTCACTAAAATCTCCAACCTTAGCAACTGTTTTTTGTTTTTTTTTTTTTTTTTTTTTTGGTTTTTTCGAGACAGGGTTTCTCTGTGTAGCCCTGGCTGTCCTGGAACTCACTCTGTAGACCAGGCTGGCCTCGAACTCAGAAATCCGCCTGCCTCTGCTTCCCGAGTGCTGGAATTAAAGGCATGTGCCACCACTGCCCGGCTTAGCAACTGTTTTTTTCCCCGTGCTGCTTTGGGCTCCCCCTTTGACCACAGTGTTCTTACCTAGTCTGTTCATGATTCCAGGAGCTCACCCCCAACCATGGACAGCTACTCTACAACATGTGCCCCTCTTCCGGGACTCTCTTGGACACCGCTTCTCTTTCTGCTGCACAGTACCCCACTCCATTTGCAATACTACTAACACAACTTTGATGTCTGCCTGGTCACCCCCAGTGGGGTTCTTCTGATGCATTACTCTATATCAAAAAACGTGTCCCCTGGTGATCCCTCCTCTCTATGTATCCCAGGGATGTTTTAAGGAAAGGCTGAAATGGCCATGCTCTCCTCTCCTATTGACTCTTCACAGCTTCAGGCACTCCTTACTCAGACATGGCCCATGGTCCCAACTGTGGCACTGGCAAGGATTGCTTCAACAAAAGCAACCGGCTTAAATGTAGGCACCATGGGATACTCGGTGTTGGGATCAAAGGGGTGTCTGACCATCTCCAAAGGTCTATCAACAACTGAGAGTGTCATTGGCTTTTCTCCAGTGTCAGATCACTTCAGTGGCCCCAATGGCCATGCAGAACCAGAGAGCATTGGACTTCCTCACACAGACAAGGGAAGCACCTGCATGTTCTCAGGAGAAAAGTGCGGTTACTATATCAATGAGTCTGGCCTGCTGGAAACTAATATTGAGACACTCCACGAAGTGTCTGAAGAACTTCACCAGGAAACTAGGGCATATCTCCACTCCACTCTGGCAGTCCCCACTCTTCAAGACTGAAGGTAATAACCTATTTTTTCTCCTAGCACTTTGCCTCCTCTGATTTCTCCAGGAATGGAGCCCCTATACCCAGATAGGTTGGGATGTTTGGTTGGAACCCCTGCTCACCACCGCACAAGCTGGGAAACCCCATCTGCTCTTCTTCCCAACCCCACTTGCCTAGAGAAAACTCCAGGCTAACATGTCATCACCCATCGAACTCAAGACTGCTGACCCAGGAGTTCAGCTTTTGACCATATATGGGCACCATCCCAGCTCCGAGCTTACACGTTATCT
Organism: Uromys caudimaculatus; assembly: GCA_028551405.1. Classification (NCBI taxonomy): domain Eukaryota; kingdom Metazoa; phylum Chordata; class Mammalia; order Rodentia; family Muridae; genus Uromys; species Uromys caudimaculatus. Next base: position 70,871,889 of record CM052703.1, read on the forward strand.
CTCACCTAAGACTTGTGTGTGTGTGTGTGTGTGTGTGTGTGTGTGTGTGTGTACCTGTGCACACCAGTAAGTTGACTGATGGTTGGCAACACTGAGGTAGCTTCAGGATGGGAATGGTCACCAGAGAGACCAAGTGGGATTAGAGGATTGGGAATCTCAGCCCATCCCACCTCTAGAAAGGGGAGGGGACCTGAAAGGTTAAGCTGATGGCCACTGAAGCAATTCATTATGTCTATGTATAAATCTGGAGGGATGAAGCAAGAGGATCATAAGTTCTAGGCCAGCTTGGACAAAAGCAGAAAAGAGAGGAAGGGCTTGGAGAACTCCTGGGTAGCTCAACACAAAAGTGGATGCTTTTGGAAAGTGAATTGAGTCTTCGAAGGGGCTTGTGGGAGCCCTGGTTTGTATCAGTTTCTCAAAACCACAGTGTGGTGCACTACAGATAGTCTTAGGATTTACCAGGCTAAGGTAGGAGGATGGGGGGGGGGCAGTTGTGTTCAAGACCATCTGGTCTCAGAACAAAAACAAACACTAAAGAGCACAAGTAGAACAGCCTTGGGTCTGCAGCAGGGGCCAGCCTTGGGACTATGACCCTGGTCCTGTGGGATCTGATGTCTGCGGGTAGACATTGTCAGTACTCAACTAGATCAAAGGCTGTCACCTGGTGTCACTGAAAAGTTAGTTGGTGGGGAGAGATCTCCATGCCTTTTTGGGATCATACAGACCTGTGTTGATTGTTGCTCAGTGAGAGTGTAGGAGGAGAAGCATTTGAATGTATTTGTTCCTGTATTATCAGATTATGTTTATTAATTCATTCCCTTCACTGTTGGGAGCAGACCCCTGTCTCAGGGATGTTCTTCCTGCCTACCCTGTTTACTATTACCTTGCAGTTTGGTCCAGAGCACGGTAAACAATGAGTCATCTCCGGCCATGTGTTCAGCCTTGTCCTATGATTTGTTTACTTTCCCCTTGGTGGTTCCCCACCCTGGGGGTGGGGTGGGGTGGGGTGGGGAGGAGAGTATTTAAGGCCAAAGGACTAAACACGCTTCAGCATTCTGCTTGGACGGATGACCCGCGTCTGTGTCTTTTGTGTCAATCCCCCAGGCCTACTCTAGGTTCTCGGTAGCTAGGCGGTGAGGGCTCCAGCACTTCACAAAATCCCTCTAAGGATACTAATATGACAACTTCATGAATGAAGAGATTGAGGCAGGTGGAGAAGATCAATAACATGCCAAGACCTGTCTAGTTATCAGGTGGTGAGGCTGTTCAAGGTAGTTCTCAGTTCACATTCAATCTTGATGCTCTCCCTTCTGGTTCTTTATCTGTGTGCTTTGTGGTGTTGGAGACTACACGTTGGGCTCTGGGTATGCTTGGCCTGTGCTCTATCATGGAACTATAGCTCAGCCCCCTCCCTCCTGACACAATATTCTGGAAGGGGAACTAACTGACCATCAGAGAAGCTAAGTGACACATCTATGGTCACACTGCTCAAGTCTGAGCATGTAGTTGCCCTCTCTCTCCATTTGGTTAAGTGGAGCTTGTCCTTACACAAACCACACCTGCAAAGCCTTTCTGAGCAAGTATGCAGCCCTGGAAACTGCCATGAGCAAGCACCATGCCACCCATTTTGTGAAATAGCATTGGTCACTGATTCCTGATGTTTTCCATGGGTCCTGTTCTCCCTGTCACTGTTGTCCCTAGCTCCAGTGACCTAGTGGAACTCAGACTGACATCTGAAACCTAGTCTTTCGATTTTAATTATTTTATGTGTGTGGGTGGTTTGTTTGCATGTATGTCTGTGCACTACACACTTGCCTGGTGCCTGAGGAGGTCAGAAGAGGATGTTGGATCCCTTGGGACTGGATTATGGGTACTTGTGAGCCCCCACATTATTGTTGGGAATTGAACTCAGGTCCTCTACAAGAGCACCCAGAACTCCTAACAACCGAGTCATCTTACCAGTCTTTAAAACCCAGTCTTTCCTACAAAAGTTGGGAATTGAACTCAGGTCCTCTACAAGAGCACCCAGAACTCCTAACAACCGAGTCATCTTACCAGTCTTTAAAACCCAGTCTTTCCTACAAAAGAAATGTCAAAACTTTCTGTGAGACTGACTATATTAAAAAAACAAAACAAAACACCTTACCAGTATTCTTTTTTATATTTATTTTATGTGTATGAGTATTTGCCTCCACATATGTGCACCACATATGTGCCCGAAACCCACAGAGGTCAGAAGAAGGCATCAGATCCCCTGGAACTAGAGTTACAGATGGCTGTGAGTCTTTATATGGGTTCTGGAAACAGAACCCAGGTCCTCTGTAGAAGCCACAAGTGCTCTTAACTGCTGAGCCATCTCTCCAGTCCCTATAATTTATATTTTATATATATATATTTTTGAGACAGGTTCTCATGTATACCAGTCTGACTTCCATCTCTCGCTATAGCTTAGATGATCTTGGGCTTCTGATCTTCCTGCTTTTACCTCCTGAGTTGTGGAATTAGAGGTGTTTGCCACTGTACCCAGTTAACATGATACTAGGGGTGGAACACAGTATCATGTATGTTAGTAAACACTATCAACCGAGAGACTTCCTCAGTCTGCATGATGATGGCCTTAACTCCCATGTTGAACACCAGGGCTCTGGGAAGGATTTTTCTTCATTGTCGATGCCCAGAAGAGAGGCAGTTCTTAGCCAGTCCTGACTGCTGTCCCCAGACAGGTAGATATTCAAACTTCAGTTCTAGGGATTCCTATAATCCCTGTGAGCTGCTTGACTACATAATTCCTCACTTACCAATTACAGTGGCTTCGATCTTTATTTGTGGCATTGTGAAGATTATGCTTACTGTTGAGCTCAATTATTTTTTTAAAAAATGGCTGGGGTGACTCAGTGTTGAAAAAGTTGAAAAAGGGACTCAGTGTTGTAGTGCTTGCTTAACGTGGGTGAACCCTGAGGCTCCATTCCTAGACCTCAAACCCAAGTCAACAGAGAAACACTCCTCGTTAAACTTTCATAATATATGCATGTTTAAGGGCATGAACCTCCAGCATTTCCTTGGGCTTCCATCTTGAACAGAAGCCCCTTGGCTCATGTTGATATGAATAGTCTGTGCAGCCGCCTGGGTCCGTGTTGGTGTCTGCGACTCATGTTACCACCAAAGGCCATGCAGATGTCCGTGGTCTGTACTGCACCTGAAGCCATGTTGATGTCTGTGGGTCATGCTGCTGCCAGGGGCCATGTTAGTTTCCTTGACTTGTGTTGTCTTGGAGTCCATGTTGATGTCCTTGGCATGTGCTGCCACCGAAGGCTATGATTGTGTCTGTGGCCCATGCTGCCGTAGAAGGTTGTGTTGATGTCTGTAGTCTGTACTGTCACCAGAGACCATGCTGAAGTCTATAGCACATGCTAACGCTGGAGACCGTGTGGATGTCTGTGGTCCATGCTGTCACCAGAAATCATGTGTAAGTTCATGATGAGTGTTCCTACTGACTGTAAAGGGCAAGCAAGGAAGCTACCTCTACAGTGACATGGATGACTGCATGCTCACAGTTGATGTTTTCTTTTTAATTTATTTAACCTTATTTTACGTGCATTGGTGTGAGGGTATTAGGAACTGGAGTTACAAACAGTTGTAAGCTGCCATGTGGATGCTGGGAATCGAACCTGGGTCTTTGGGAAGGACTAGGCCTTTAACTGCTGAGCCATTTCTTCAGCACCCCGACTCACAGTTGAGAAGGAGGGACACAGAACGTTTGGATGATAACCCCTTCCCCCTCCCGCAAAATGACAGCTTAGACAGGAAACCATCAAAGAGAATTCTTTTTTTTTTTTCTTTCTTTCTTTTTTTTTGGTTTTTCGAGAGAGGGTTTCTCTGTGTAGCCTTGGCTGTCCTGGAACTCACTCTGTAGACCAGGCTGGCCTCGAACTCAGAAATCCACCTGCCTCTGCCTCCCAAGTGCTGGGATTAAAGGCATGAGCCACCACTGCCCGGCCAAAGAGAATTCTTAAAAACTTGTAATAAAGATGCTAAAGAGTAGCTCTCCACAGCTGACGGCTTCTGGATGGAGTACGGGTGGGAAAAACTAAGTTTTCTTTAAGGGGCTGGACACCGGAAGCTTGACCACGTTGCAATGAGGATAAAGGCAAGACAACTTGTTCTTGTGTTTTTCTTCTTTTCCTTCATTTTTTGGTGGAGTGGGTGGCAGACCAGTTTCCTCTGTAGCTCAGGATAATATATAAATTTCAATCATTAGTCCCCACCACTTCTTTTTTAAAGGTTTCTTTTGTTGTTGTTTGAAACAGGATCTCTCTGGGTAACCTTGGCTGTCCTGAAACTCACTGTGTAAACCAGGCTGCCCTTGAACTCATAGAGATCTGTATGCCTCTGCCTCCCCAGTACTGAACTAAAAAGCATGCACTACCTGGCTTGGGACCCACCGCTGTCTTGTGTGACTGCCACGCATGTGTACATAATTAAAATATATTTTCCCCTTGTTAATCTGTCAGCGTTTCTTGAGATTTTATTTATTAAACTCTCAGACATAGAGGAAAGTTTTCCATGTAAAAAACACTTATTTCGGGCTGGTGAGATGGCTCAGCGGTTAAGAGCACTGACTACCTTTCCAGTAAGTCTTGAATTCAATCCCAGCAACCACGTGGTGACTCACAACCATCTGCAATGGGATCCGATGCCCTCTTCTGGTGTGTCTGAGTGTATTGGTGATTTCCTGCATGTTTTTCTGTGTACCACATGCATGCAGTGCCTGTGGAGGCAAGAGAGCATCAGATCCCTCAGAACTGAAGCTACAAATGTTGTGAGCCTCCATGTGGCTGCTGGAAATCCGATCCAGCAACAAATAAATACAACACAGCATAAAATACAGCCTCTGCAAGAGAGGTCTGAAAGACATGGGAAGTAGAGACAAACCACGTGAGATCTCGAGTAAATGCTTTTGCCTTACATCTCCTGTTTACTCCTTATATATATATTTTTGTTTGTTTGTCATTCCTTATTTCCTTCATCCCTTCTCCCTTCTCCACCTCCATCTTGACATAGTCTTGTTTTTTAGCCAAGTTAGTCTTGAATTCATGATTCTTCTGCTTGATCTCCCTTGCGCTGGGATTACAGGTGTGTGCCACAACCTGGCCTTATTGTTGACAGTCCTTTTTTCCTTTCCTTTTCTTTCTTTCTTTTTTTCCTTTTCTTTTCTTTTCTTTCTTTCTTTCTTTCTTTCTTTCTTTCTTTCTTTCTTTCTTTCTTTCTTTCTTTCTTTCTTTCTTTCCTTTTCTTTCTTTCTTTCTTTCTTTCTTTCTTTCTTTCTTTTTTTTGTTTTTCGAGACAGGGTTTCTTTGTGTAGCCCTGGCTGTCCTGGAACTTACTCTGTAGACCAGGCTGGCCCTCGAACTCAGAAATCTGCCTGCCTCTGCCTCCCAAGTGCTGGGATTAAAGGCATGAGCCACCACTGCCCAGCGTTGACAATCCTAATGTGCATTTCTTCTACAGAGGATGATTTTTCAGAGCTATGCCCGGGTCTGCATTTCTCTAAAGAGTCACTGCAAAATGTGTCACAGACATACACTGCAGGGCAGCATGTTTTGGTCTGCATTAGGGCATTTACTCTACCTTGGCTAACGAGTTGAAAGGAAGAGCTTGCTTTTCTTTGATAGACCGAAGGAAAATAGCGGCCCCTGCTGGTGGCTGGATGTCTTTGATCCTGCCAGGGTTGAGTCACTTGGAGCATCTGGGGGTGATTTTGAGTTGGGGCAGGTGTACAAGGGGTTGTCACTGTTGTGTAGTAGAAGAGGTGTCCTGGATGGACTGTGGGTAGCAATCCAGAAGCTTTTCTGAAGCTTGGGTGGTAGTACACACATGTAATCCCAACACTGAGGTGGATGGAGCAGGAGGCTTTGGACCAGGGAAGCTGTTTGAGCTCAGGTAAACTAACAGGCTGGTACCTAGCATTAGTTTCCAAGTTGCCCTCCAACAAAACCTGAGCCTAGCTCCAGTCTCTAGGCTAATCCCCAACAAGACCGGCGTTTCCAGGTTACACCCTCAACGAGACCAGTGTCTCCAGGTTATTCCCCCAACAAACTTGCACCCCCAGGTTACAAGCCCACCCCCTGCCTAACGACCACCAACACAGAGGAGAGCAGAAGTTAAGTTTATGATGTGACTCCCAGCACCAGCCAATTATGTTAAAGGCCACAGTCGCTCTCCAATTAGATGCCTGCACACATACTCCCTGCTTGCTGCTTACTATAAAGCCTTGCCCCGATAGACATTTGGGGCTCCACCACCACCAAAACCATCCTGTGTGACAGTGGTGCACTGGGGGGGGGGGGAGTGGGGGGAGCTAGCTCGAATAGAATAAAGACCCTGCTGTGAGTTGCATCAGATTGGCTCCTGTCTGGTTTTGGGGGGATCACTAACATTTCCCTGGCACAACAGAGCTATATAGTCAGACTCTTGTCTAAAGAAAAAGGAGCAGAGAGGAAGGAGTAATGGAGAGTTGGTGAAATGGTTCAGCGGTTAAGAACACTGGCTGGGGGCTGGAGAGATAGCTCAGTGGTTAAGTTCACTGACTGCTCTTCCAGAGGTCCTGAGCACATTGGTGGCTCACAATCATCTGTAATTGTATCTGATGCCATCTTCTATCATGCATGCATACATGCAGATAGGGCACTCATTTACATAAAAATAACGTTTTTTTTTTTTTTAAAGGGGGAAGGAGGATTGGAGTGACAGCTGAGAGGGCACTTGTCAGCTTGACTAGGTCTAGAATCAAACGCAAGCTTCTGGGAGCTGTGAGGGATCTTTTGGATCAGATTATTTGAAGTGGGAAGAGCAGCCCAAATACAAGGATGTGAGAGAAGGAAGCCCTGTTTTTTGTCTGTTGCAAACACTCTGTTGGCAAGCTTATTCTCTCTGTTCCTGAGGCATGGCTGCCGTGATATCATTGAGGTACACTGAGGACAACCAGCAGCTCTCCAGAAACCTTCCAGGCCTTGGGCACCAGGTTGGGAGAGCTGAGACATCCAGCTTCACAGACTGAGCAACTGCTGTTGGGTTATCCAGACTATATCATGTAAGTCAAACAAATTAATCTCACATATACATCCTGAAACCTTTTGAGAATATAATATTCTCCCCTGCAGCTTTGGCAATAGACTTCATCCTATTAGTTCTGTTTCTCTGGAGAACTTTGACTAATACCCTGGCAGGTATGAAGCCTTAGGTTTAACCTCTAGCCCTGCACAATAAATAAATAGTCAACAAGATGCCTCAGTGGTGAAAGGACTTACTGCAGAACCATTGTCCTGAGTGCATTATGCCAGAAACATGTTTGTGTCTTTTCAGTGGCAGAATCTACTAACAATAAATTCACAAATGTCAGTGACCTTAATGGCAGTAATTTGTCACATAAAATCCACCTATTTTAGTGATCCAGCCAAGGTGAATGCATGTTCTTTTATCCCAATCATAATTACTAATATAAACTCTCACAAGACACAACATACAGTAAGTTGTAGCTCCCTGCATATATAAGCACAAAATATTATTTACAGAATAAGCACAAAAAGGCTGCATCAGAGTTCAAAAGGTCTCAGAAGTGAGCTGATAGGGTCTGTATTGATAACTAATCAGGCCAGGGATAGGAGGAAGCTGCTGGAACCAGGGACAAAAGCAGGGAATGGCAACTTTAAGTCCAGGTTGGGACAGGAGAACAGGGGTAGGGGTAGGCAGTTGAGTAGGCCAGGACAACAGTGGGAAACTGAGGCACGCTGAAGCTCCAGAGAAAGTCAGAGAACCCTTTGCTTGTCAGTCTATGATGTGCCTACCTATCAGGTATCAGGTGATAGGTTAGTGTGGGGACGTATCATCTCAGTGGTAGGTGCCCATCCCCTTACGGGCTCCTTATGAGGGAGTTAGACTCTTGGTTTGACCTGTCTGATAAGATCTTGGATCTGTTTTCCCCAATTTAATTTGGGGAGGGGGTGCGGTTGAGAAAGGCTTTCTCTGTGTAGTGCTGGCTGTCCTGGAACTCACTCTGTAGACCAAACTGGCCTCGAACTCACAGAGATTTGCCTGCCTCTGCCTCTCAAGTGCTGGGATTGAAGTCATGCGCTGTCACCTCCAGGCCCCAAGTTGATTTTTAAATTTAAGATTAATTCATTTGCTGGGCAGTGGTGGCCCATGCCTTTAATCCCAGCACTCGGGAGGCAGAGGCAGGTGGATTTCTGAGTTTGAGGCCAGCCTAGTCTACAGAGTGAGTTCCAAGACAGCCAGGGCTATATAGAGAAACCCTGTCTCGAAAAAAAAAAAAAAAAAAAAAAAGATTAATTCATTTATTTTTGTTGGCATTTCATCTAGGCTCTACTCCATAGTTACCTGGCAACAGCCAGGTGTGCCTGACTCACTATGAAAGGGGCTGCTTGCCTCCTCCTCTCTCCTGCCCCCTTCTCTTGCTCCTGCTTCCTTAACCTCTTCCCCCCTTTCTCCATTCCCCTCCCCCTCTCTCCACGTGTTCTTGGCCGTCTTCTTCTTCTTCTTCTTCTTCTTCTTCTTCTTCTTCTTCTTCTTCTTCTTCTTCTTCTTCTCTCTCTCTCTCTCTCTCTCCCTCTCTCTCTCTCCCTCTCTCTCTCTCTCTCTCTCTCCCTCTCTCTCTCTCCCTCCCTCTGCCTTTCTCTCAACTTCCGTCCCCATGCCCTGAATAAACTCTACCTCAGGGGGAAGGGATATCTCAGCATGGGCCGGAAGAGACACCCCCTTCTCCCATACCTTAGGCACCTCCACCAAACATATTCCTTCCTTCCTTTTAGAAAACACAGCAATTTTTATTTTCTGTGTATGAGAGTTTTTTCTGCATGTATGTCTCATGCAGTGCCTGAGGAAGTCAGAAAAGGATGATGGAGCCACTGGAACTGAATTCAGACAGTTGTTATCTGTCATGTGGGTGCTGGGAATTGAACCAGAGTCCTCCGAAGGAGCAGCCAGTGTTCTTAACCACTGAGCCATCTTTGCAGCCTCTGATAGCATCTTTTAGTAAAACACAAAGTCATTTTTACTTTAAAGAAAAAATGATTTGGTGTGTGTGTGTGTGTATGTATGTGTGTGTGTGTCTGTCTGTCTGTCTATCTGTGCACCACATGCATGAAGGTGTCCATAGAGGCTGGGAGAAGGTATTAGATACCCTGGAAATGGAATTCCATGTGGTTGTGAGTTGCCATGTAGGTGCTGGGAACTGAACCTGGGTCCTTTGAAAGGTTTCTGAAATACTGAGACATCTCTCCAGGTCCATCCATCTGGTAAGTGGGGAGACAAACTCTGTTAGCTAATTGGCTTTTGGGGGGCAAGAGTGATACAACAAACTTATGACAGTGGTAGTTGAATATTGGTACAAGACCACCTCTGAGTTTAGGCTCTGGCCCTCTCACTTGGACTAGGAGACTGGGTAGCTAATTCCTTTGATGTTTGCACTTCAAAGAGAAGGCTCTACCTTGAATTGCTGAGTTGTGAAAAGGCAAGGGGTTTGCTTGCTTGCTTGTTTGTTTGTTTGTTTGTTTATTTATTCAGTTATTTATTCGAGAAACGGTTTCTCTGTGTAGCCCTGGCTGTCCTGGAACTCACTCTGTAGACCAGGCTGGCCCCGAACTCAGAAATTCGCCTGCCTCTGCCTCTCAAGTGCTGGGATTAAAGGCATGCGCCACCACTGCCCGGCTGGCAAGGGGTTTATTAAGATATTAGTAGGATTAACATATGCACAGCCATGGTACTGAGTAACACTACCTACATTTTTCCAGTTGATTTTCTACATGCATGAGTGAATGCCAGCAGGGTATTGCCAAGCAGACAAGCAATAGACCAGCAGTAGACCTCTCAGAATTCAGACCTTTCTGAGTTTTGAAGTTGCATCATTTCCCAAACTAGCTAAGTGTGAATAGCATGTTATGCTGGCCGGGACCCTGGAGGCGCAGCTCCCAGTCAGACTACAATCAGGATCATGAACCCCAGTGCTCTGTAGGACATTGTGCAGATAAACTTCAGGGTTCTGTAGGCTAGGTGTAAATACAAGGTCTTTATCAAGAGTAACCCCGCTGTAAACCAAGAAGTATTTATATCTCAATGGTCAGAAAAGAGAGGAGCCCGAAAGAAACCTCTTCTTTTTGTAACAGGGAGAAGTAAGTCTCTTATTTTAATTTGTTATTGTCTTAAAAAGTGTTTCTGAATTGTGCTGTGCTATGATATATGGTGTGTCAGTATTGTGTTTATAGCGGATTTCCGAGGTGACATGCATGACAGTGTTTAGTGTTGAATGGAACGCCTGCCACACGGAGATTGAGGACACAAAAATGATCCATAGTCTTATAAAGTCTTCAGCTTTTTCACGAAAGGGTTTCTCTGTGTAGCCCTGGCTGTCCTGGAACTCACTCTGTAGCCCAGGCTGGCCTCGAACGCAGAAATCCACCTGCCTCTGTCTCCCAAGGGCTGGGATTAAAGACGTGCGCCACCACTGCTCGGCTGGTCTTTAGTTTCTAACGTTCATCCCACAAGGCTTTTCCTGTGGCTTCCGAGTATGAGGACTACAATTCCCAGGATGCGCCAGTCTTTCACCAACCAGGAAAATGGATTTCTCCAATGGACGGATCCTGGGGGAGGCTGGATCAGGAAGAAATTTAGCCAATGGGTGAACTGTATAGAATCGAAACCTTTTTTGATTGTACCAAAGGGATTGGAATCTTTGGCGCCTTTGTTTTAGTGGAGGGTAGGTGATAGACAGGTAAATTGACCAATGAGAAGATGGACAGGCGGATCCAGAGCGTGTGGGCGGGAAGAGATGATGACCGGCAGGCTGTTCGTCCAATGAAAGGTACAGACGCTGATGTGAGGGGCCGGCGACTGTGTTGAGGCCGGTGTTTGTGGAAGCTGTGTGGGAGATGGCGGAACCCCTGAGGAGACGTGGTCCGAGGTCCCGCGGTGGCCGCGCCGGCCGAGGCGCTCGGAGAGCCCGAGTCGCCCGTGGCCGGTGTCCTCGCGCCCGGCAGTCTCCGACTAGGCTCATTCCAGACACCGTGCTTGTGGACTTGATCAGTGACAGCGACGAAGAGGTCCTGGAAGTCGTCGCGGACCCAATAGAGGTGCCGGTCGCCCCCCTCCCCGCGCCGGCCGCACCTGAGCAGGACAGCGACAGTGACAGTGAAGGGGCGATCGAGGGGCCTGCAGGAGCCCCGCGTACATTGGTCCGACGGCGGCGGCGGCGGCTGCTGGATCCCGGAGAGGCGCCGGTGGTTCCTGTGTACTCCGGGAAGGTGCAGCAAGGTCCCCAAGGAGGGTTGTTGAAGGGGTGCTAAGACTGGCGTGGTGGATTTGAGGCAGTGTGTGTGTGTGTGTGTGTGTGTGTGTGTAAGATACTTGTAGATTGGGGATACGAGGGGTTTCGGTAATGTTAGATGTGTGGAGTTATCCGAGATTATGTTTTCGGGCAGAGGGAAGCTGAGAGAAATTGAGGAAGGATGAGGGACTAGGTACCAGAGAGGATCTGGAAGGACCAGGGACTGGTATTTGGGGCATGCTGGATTTTGAGGTCGGAGGAAGTCGGAGAGTTAGATATTTATTGGGGGATGGGATGGGAGGGTCTATGGGGATTTAGAAAGGACTGGGTGTTTCCAGGAACACAGGATCCATAGATATTTGGGTGAGCCATATAGCTGGGGCTAGCAAAGTAGAGTGCCTTCGGGAAACGGGGTGGGAGGAGGCTACTGGATCATAAGGAAGCTGGCCTCCTAGATGCCGTTCAGAGATTGGAGTCCTTAGAGAAGACTAGTTGTGCTAGAATCGAGGGAAGAACCATTCCTGTCTTGAATAGAGTTGGCAGGATGTGAGACCCACCTCCTCTCCCCCTTTTGTCTTTGTAGGTACAGAGCAGCCTCAACCTCATTCCAGATAATTCATCCCTCTTGAAACTTTGCCCCTCAGAGCCTGAAGATGGTAAGAGTGGGCTTGTAGGGTATCCTGCACTGGCTGCTCTGAGACTTCCTAGAGTTTACACCCTGCAGTCAGTGATGTCTTTCTCTCTCTCTCTCTCTCTCTCCCTCCCTCCCTCTTCCTCCCCCCCCCCCCTCTCTCGTTTCTCTGTGCTTCAGTAGAAACTAGGGTCTGGAGAATGGTGTTCAGGTCCTGTCCAGTTGACACACATTTTTGATTCTAAGTGGCAGTGGGAAAATAGACTCCTGCGTCTGAGCTAGGGGAAAGTTATGATCCATAAAGGAGCTGGCTTATTAATCAGAAGTCACAGGAACTTGCTTGGCAGCCATGTCCACCCCTTCCCCTTCAGGTGCTAACGGGCCTAGGGATATGTTAGTGTACAGTTTTTGAGGTACCTCCCCTAGCCATTCTGATCTGTGTTATCATAATAGGGGTGAAGGGAGTGCTGAGACTCTGTGACATCTTGTTACACCAGCACTCTGACAGTGTTCCATTCCTTGGGAACACTCTAGAGCCAGAAGACTGTTCTTTGACTTTAATCAGGACTGCCCCATTCTTTATTCTTCTCTACCGATAAGTTTTTGCAAACCCTTTAGTAAGGCCAGTGACTAAGAGTCAAGGCTAATAGGGGAGTAATACAGTCTGCAAAGACCTGGAGCCGAGACTTCTTTCTTTAGGTGAGGGAGTGTGGTAGGCTGATTAAGAACAGGCTCAGGAGTCATGTGGCCTGTATTTGAATCCTTCACAACTGTGTGACTTTGGGCAAGTTTTCCTCATGAGGACAATGGGGATAATAGTGGACTATCTTAAATGACTTTTGGTGAGAACTGAAGGGATTTTATGTATATTTTAGTTGCCGTGACATGGTTAGGATAGCACCTGGAATGTAGAAGTGTGACATAAAAGATACCTGTGTCCTTGATGTCCAGTAGTGCAGGGTATCTCTGGAAGGTTTGAAAAGTGTAGAATTGGAGTTGGGAAGATGGTTCAATGGGTAAAAGCCCTTGCCACAAAGCCTGATACCTGACACCCATATAAAAAGCCAGATGGGGTGGTACACACCTGTAATGATGCCACTCATAGTAGGTACAGGAGGAGGCTGCTGGAAGCTCACACACTCGGTGGCAAAAATAGCAGGAGAGACACTGACTCAGAAATCAGAAACAGGGTAAAAGGAGAGAAGGTTGTCCTTTGACCCCAACATGTATGCTATGGCATGAACAATGCCCCCTCTCCCCAGTAAATAAATCTTAAAGAAAAAAAAAAGCAGCAGGCTCTCAGTCCTACAGCAGCTTCCATATTTAGTTAAGACAGTGTTTCTTAACCTCAGCATCACTGCCAATTTATATTTGAAAATTCTTTGTTGTAGGGGACATTGTATATAGCAGTTTTAGGGTCCTGACCTCTAATCATTAGCTGTCTGTAGCACTCTTTAAAACACTTCCTCTCTGTGTTGTGACAGCCAAAATCACCTTCAGACCATGTGACTTTAGATACAGGTGACAAACTTGTCTCTGATTGAGAACTACCATGCAGGGTTTATTATCATAGTTTCATTTGCTCAGTCTTTATTTTGTGGTGTTGAGAATTGAGTGAAGAGCATGCTCATACTAAGCAGCATAAAGAAATTTAAGTTTGAGTGAGCATTGTAATGAAAAATAATAAATAGGGCTAGGGAGATGGCTCTTTTTGTAAAAGAGCTTTTGCTGAGCAAGCCCGAAAACCTCACTCAGTCCCAAGAATCCAGCGTGGAAGGAAAGAGCCAACTCCTGAGAGTTGCTCTCTGATCTCCACATGGCTGCATTCATCTCTCACAGACACGTGATTTTTTTAAAAGCATAGTAAATAAGTAAACAATTAAAAAACACCCCTCACACACTTCTCTAATATTGGAAAGTACTACATAGGGGCTGAGGGCATGGCTCAGTAAAGTGCTTACTGTGCAAGCCTAAGGTCCTGCGTTTGAGCCTCAGAACCCAGGCTGAAGAAAGCTGAGCGTGGTGGCAACGCTGAAAGTCCCAGCACTGGCGAACTGGAGACAGGTGGATCCCTAGGGCTTGCTGGCCAGCCAGCTGGTCTGATCAGATGCATGGTGCCTGAAGTTGACTTCTGGTCGTCACATGTACACATACATACTCAAACATGCACTTATACATGTGTACATATGCATTCTAACTGCTATGTGTGCCTCGTATCTTTTAGCATCCTCCCTCCTTTGTTGGTGGGGATCGAACTCAGTTTTCAAGGCCTCTGGATGCTGGACATGTGTTCTATCACTGAACTACACCACCACCTCTTGTCTACTCACTTTTAGAACAAAACTCAAGAACAAAAACTTAAGAGTGTCTGTGGTCCATGCTGGCCTCCAACTCCTGACCTCTGACTCAGCCTCTCCAGCACTGAGATTTGCATGTGCCACCACTCCTGGCCGCCTTTGCCCCTTCCTAAAGCCTTTGACTTGTTTCTTCTTGGTCTCCCCAACCATCTTTTAGCTAACCCTTTCCTCTCTCTTCTCTGTTCCTAGAGGCAGATCTGACAGATTCTGGCAGTCCTCCCTCTAAGGATGCCCTGCCTCCAGGTTCTCCCTGGAAAAAGAAGCTGAGGAAGAAGCATGAGAAAGAAGAAAAGAAAATGGAAGAGTTTCCGTGAGTGAGGCTAGGGCATTAAGGCCTAGGAGCAGGAAGGGCACTGGAAAGATAGGCTGAGGAAACAAGACTTGGGTGGCTTCCAGAAGGTCAAGGAGAAGGGGTGGAAGATGAGGCTCAGATGTAGAGGGAGGTGGCTTGTCCTGGAGGGTGACACAGGACCTTCTAGACCATCCTTAGGAATGGTGGTGGAAATGTGGGGTGTGCCTCAGATTCTCAGCTGTCCCTGTCCACTCTGCTTCCTGTTCCTCATCTGTAAAATGAGGTTGATCATGCTACTTAAGAATCGTTGAGTAGCTAAAGAGTAAGTTAGTACCTGGTGTCTGTTGAATAATTGACATCTTCCTAAAGTGAGATGTTTGCATTCCTCATTTTTGGGTCATGTACATATAAAAACAATGTCTCTTACTACACATGTCTTCTAGTAAAGTGCCGCTGCTGAAAGGTTTTCCTCTAGATTCTCCACTTGGTCAGGTTCCTGGAAGTTGCTAGCCCATAATGGGAAGCATGTGCTGGAATCTCTCCTTTGCTACCATTCTGCCCTTCTCTTCTTCTTCAGGGACCAAGACATCTCTCCTTTGCTCCAACCTTCATCAAGGAACAAAAGCAAAAAACATACTGAGGCACTCCAGAAGTTAAGGTGCTGGGGCTGGGGACTTTGGCTGTGGTGAAGAAGGGCAGCTTGAGAGGATCTTCAACCTCAATTGTCCCAATGTCTTGTCCATACACAGGGAAGTGAACAAGCGTCTTCAAGATCTCCGGTCCTGCCTGAGCCCCAAGCAGCACCAGAGTCCAGCCCTTCAGAACACAGATGATGAGGTGGTCCTAGTGGAAGGGCCTGTCTTGCCACAGAGCCCTCGACTCTTTACACTCAAGATCCGGTGCCGGGCTGACCTAGTCAGATTGCCTGTCAGGACGGTGAGTACTTGGAACTGCCATGGGCAGGATCAGTATCTTCCGTTGGAGAGACAGGTATTGAAATGGTAGTATACTAGCAGGAGGGACCCATCTTCCTTCCCATCATGCTCTCTGGTGCCACCCACCTCTCTTTTATCTCTTCATGCCTTGGCACTTGGTTTTCTGTTTGTCTATATTTTTCCTCATTCTTATCTCTTTTTGGCAAAATTTACCCATTTTTCAAAGCTTCTTAGGCATACAATCTTCAGGCCAGGTATAATGGTTAGCACATATCTGTAATCTCAGCACATGGGAGGTGAAGGCATGAGAATCTAGAATTTGAAACCAGCATGAACTATATAACTATACCCTATTTGAAAAAACAAACACAAAAATGCATGGTATCTTTATGAATATCTTAGTTAGGGTTTTAATGCTGTGAAGAGACTATGACCAAGACAACTCCTATAAAAGAAAACATTTAATTGGGGCTGGATTACATTTTCAGAAGTTCAGTTCATTATTATCATGGCAGAAAGCATGGCAGCATGCAGGCAGACATGGTGCTAGAGGAGCCAAGAGTTCTACATCTTGATCTGAAAGCAGCCAAGAGGAGACGGGGCAGAGACTGAGCATAGGAGACCTCATAGCCTATCTACCCAGTGATGCACTTCTTCCAACAAGGCCACAGCTCCTCTATAAGGCCACACTTGCTAATAGTGCCATCCCCTATGGCCAAACATTGAAACATATGAGTCTGTGGGGGGCCAAACCTATTCAACCACCACATTCCACTCCCTTGTCCCCCACAGGCTTGCAGCCATAACGTAATGCAAAATGTTTTTAGTCCAACTTCAAAAGTCCTCATAGTCCGGGCAGTGGTGGTGCACGCCTTTAATCCCAGCACTCGGGAGGCAGAGGGAGGTGGATCTCTGCAAGTTCAAGGCCAGCCTGAACGACATAGCAAGCTCTAGGACAATTGGGACTACATAAAGATACCTTGTATCAAAAAGTCCTCATAGTCTATAACAGTCTCATCAGTGTTTAAAAGTCCCAAGTTCAAAGTCTCTTCTGAGATTTTCACTTAACTCTAATCCCCTAAACAAAATCAAAAGGCAGATTACATACTTCCAACATCACAGGTTATATATTACCATTCCAAAATGTCGTGGTGAGGAAATACTGGACCAAAGCAAGACCAAAACCAGCTGAGAAACTCCAAACTCTGCATCTTCAAGTCTGATGTCCAACTTTTTTTCAGCTTTGTTGACTGCAACACAATTCTTTCTCTTGAGCTGGCTCCACTCACTTTTAGCAGTTTTCCTTGGCAAGTATCTCATGGCCATGTTCCAGCCCAAGCAAGCAGCAGAACTCAGCAGCTTAAGCCATATGGCTCTGGCTTTAGAGTCAAGAATAGAAGGAACTACTGGGACAATTGGTGTTGGTTAGCTGGAGCTAAGAAATTAGGGATGATTAAAAAGAGACCAGCATCACTGAGGTGAAGTCTTCTGGGGAGTGTTTTCTGAGATGTTCCAGAGATAGTCAAGGATGTACCTTGAGTTGCAGCTGGACTTGGTAATGTGTAAGAGTCACCCAAGTGGTACTGGTTTTGAAGGCATGAAGGGGTGATGAAGAGCAGCTGAGGCTTTGCACTGTGAGAGGCCAGGGAAGGCCATTGGTGAAGGGGTTGCCTCAGTTGCTGTTGATCGCCCAGGACTGAAGGGGTCATGCAAAGAAGTTGAGGCTTGGCACCATGAAGGGAACCTGTGAGGGGCTATTGGTGAAGCCTAGTTGCGGGGGAAGACTCCAGCATATTGGATGCAGTACTATGGGATGATCAAGAGCAGCAGCAGCAGCAGTGGAGTGGAGTCAGCCAGAGCCTGATACTCCTACAGAGGGCAGAGCTGGAGAAGTGACCCAAGCAAGCCCTTTGGAGGAGCCCAGGAGATCATGTGTGGATCCCAGATATTGGAACAAGAAGCCATGATGTTGAAGTTGCCTTAGATACCCCAAGATGTTAGAGATGTCAGAGCCGTGGGATACCTGCTGATGAAAGCTGCTAACAGGGAGTGGAAGCAGCCAAGAAAATCAAGTTTGTTGTAGTCATCAAAGCTAAAAGGAGCTGAAGATCTGCAGACCACTGTGACATTAGACATGGAGATGCAGACTTCGGAGTTTGCCCAGCTGGATTTTGGTCTTGCTTTGTCCAGTATTTCCTCACTGACATTCTGGAATGGTAATGTATGTTCTGTTGTGTTGGAGGTATCTGATCTGCTTTTTGATTTTATAAGGAATTATAGTTAAGAGGTTGCATGACTCTCAGAGACTTTTAACTTTGGACTTTTAACTTTGTTGAGACTGTTGTTATAGACTATGGGACTTTTGAAGTTGTATTATGCTAAGTTTAGGTATGGCCTCCCCATGGACTCATGTGTTTGGACAAGCCTATGGGGGCCAGGGAGTGGCACTATTAGGAGGTATAGCCTTGTTGGAGTAGGTATAGAGGAAGTGTGTCACTGTGGGTGTGGGCTTTGAGACCCTCATCCTAACTGCCTGGAAGCCAATCTTCTCTTTGCCTTTGGAACAAGATAGAGAACTCTCAGCTCCTCCAGCGCCATGCCTGCCTAGATACTGCCATGCTCCTGCCTTGGTGATTATGAACTGAACTTCTGAACCTATAAGCCAGCCCCATTTAAACGTTGTCTCTTAGAAGAGTTGCCTTGGTCATAATGTCTCTTCACAGCAATGAAACCCTAACTAAGACAAATGGTTTCCTTCATTGCCTAAGCTTGGCTGTCCTGGAACTTGCTCTGTAGACTGACCTTGAATTCGAAGATCTCCATGCCTCTATCTCCTGAGTGTTGGAATTAAAGGTCTGTACCATTATGCCTGGACCTAAGCTTTTCTTTAATTCTTTTTCATAAGATCTTTATAAGTCCTGGATTGTAGTTCATCCAGATATAGTTCCCCTATCTCTGAGGCACCAGCTCTTGAAAAATGACATGGAGATCTTTTATTAATTATGAAAGCTTGGCCTTAGCTGGCTTGTTCCCATCTAGGCCATAAAACTTAAAGTAACCTAATTTATGTTTTTCCTTGTGACTTGTTACCTCCTGAGTACTGGCACCTGCTTCTTCATTTGCATCTGGCTGGTGAATCTCCTCCCCAGACTCTTTTCCAGAGTTCTATTTCTGCCAGATGTCTCGCCTATCCTCTCCTATTTTGCTATAGGCCATTCAGCTCTTTATTAAACTAAACATAAGGTGTTGGAGGGAGTGTTTACAAGATATGATGCAGCCAAGCGAATAACAATACCAAAGTCTGCTCTGCACTCAACTTTGCCAGTCAGAAATCAGCATTTGAATAATACAATCTTCACATGATGCACAGTATTTTTTAAATTTATTCACTTTACAACCCAATATCTGCCCTTCCTCTCCTCCCAGTACCTCCTAACATAAGTCCTCTCCCCATTCTCCTTAGAAGGGGAAACCTCCCTCTGCGTGTCAACATCCTAGCCCCCACCCCACACCAAGTTGCTACAGGACTAGGCATATCCTCTCCTACTGAGGCCCGACAAGGCTGTCCATTTAGGGGTGCAGGATCCACAGGTAGGCAACAAGCTCAGGGACAGCCCCTACCCTAGTTGTTTGGGGGACCCGCATGAAGACCAAGCTACATCTGCTCATATGTAGCTCATCTGCTACATATGCCAGGGGCCTAGGTCCAACAGGTGCTCCTCATTCTTTGGTTGGTGGTTCAGTCTCTGGGAGCCCCCTAAGGGTCCAGGTTAGTTGACTCTGTTAGTCTTCCTGTGGAGTCCCTGTCCTCTTCAGGTTCCCTCAATCTTTATCCCAACTCATCCACAAGACTCCTGGAGCTCCATCTGCTGTTTGGGTGTGAGTCTCCGCATCTCTTTCCATTGGCTGTCGGGTGGAGCCTCTCAGAAGACAGTTATGTTAGGTTTCTGTCTGCAAGCATAACAGAGTATCAATAGTGTTGGGGATTGGTTCTTGCCCATGGGATGGGTCTCAATTTGGGGCACTCATTGGTTGGCCATTCCCTTAGACTCTATCTATGTCTCTGCACATCTTGTAGGCAGGACGTGTTTTGGGTCTAAGGCTTTGTGGGTGTGTGGGTGGGTTGCTGTCTTAATCTTTCCACTGGGAGTCCTGCCTGGCTATCGGAAGTGGCCGATTCAGGATCTATATCCCCCACTGCTAGGAATCTCAGCTAGAGCTGCCCCTTGCCCCTTTAGGCCCTCTGGAGGCTCTCCTCATCCCAGATCTCTGGCACGTCCTAGAAATTTCCTCCGTGCCCCAACTGATCTCCCTTCTCCCCTGCTCGTAGGATCCCTCCACATTACTCCCCTCCTCAACCCCTCTTCCACCCAGTGTGCACAATAATCTTATCTCAACATATAGTCAAGTTGACAACCAAGAATAGCTATCACAATCCATCCCTTGTCAATTTGACACATAATCGTATCTCCTTATGTTCAAATAAAAACAATAACCAGGCAGTAATGGTCAACATGATATAACTATCCCTCTTACAACAACAAACACATAAACAGTGAGCTTCTGTGTGGGATCTTGCCCAGAGGTCACTATTCCCTTAATTCCGTTTAGTATCCTTAAACAGAGGATTTAGCTCCATTCTACTTCCTGGTGCCCCTTTAATCCTTACGCCACACAGTTTGTATTTTTCTTTTCTAAGCTTGCCAGGCTTGATCAAAACTCCTAAGAGTGAACTACAGGATAGAGTCTATAATAGGTTTTTTGAGATTTCCTTTGTCGGTGCAATTAATCTAAATCTCTTTACTTGAGCCTCAGGCAGACTCTTCAGACAAGGGCAAAAAGCAGCTACATTGTTCATCAAAATATCGCAAGAACAGTCTGTAGACCACATACTAAAATTCTTCTCCTCTGAAACCCCTTGAGCCAGGCCCCCCACAGTTCAAATCACCCTCAGCACCATGGCCCCCATGTTTCTACTAATCTGGCCCATTAAGCCCCACTTGAAGCATTTCACTGCTTTCCAAAGTCCCAAAATCCACATTCCTCCAAACAAAGCATGGTCAGGTCTTCCCAGCAATGTCCAGTCCCTGGTACCAACTTCTGTCTTAGGGTTTTATTGCTGTGAAGAGACATCACGACCAAGGCATCTCTTATAAAGGCAAACATTTATTTGGGACTGGCTTACAATTTCAGAGGTTCAGTCCATTATCATGGCAGGAAGCATGGTAGCATGCAGGCAGACATGGTGCTGGAGGAGCGGAGAGTTCTACATCGTGATCCGACTGCAGCCAGGAAGAAACTATATATTCCACACTGGGCAGAGACTGAGCATAGGAGACCTCATAGCCTACCTACACAGTGATGCACTTCCTCCAGCAAGGCCACAGCTCCTCTAGAAGGCCACACCTCCTAATAATGCCATCCCTATGGCCAAACATGCAAACACATGAGTCTGTGGGGGCCAAACCTATTTAAATCGCCACAATGAAGCTTTTCTTTTTCTTTTTTTTTTTTTTTTTTTTTTTTTTTTGGTTTTTTCGAGACAGGGTTTCTCTGTGTAGCCCTGGCTGTCCTGGAACTCGCTCCGTAGACCAGGCTGGCCTCGAACTCAGAAATCCACCTGCCTCTGCCTCCCGAGTGCTGGGATTAAAGGCGTGCGCCACCACCGCCCGGCTCTTTTTCTTTATGTAAGTACACTTTCATTGTCTTTAGACACACCAGAACTTTTTTTTTCCGCTTAAGATTTATTTTTTAGCCAGGGCTATCCAGAGAAACCCTGTCTCGAAAAACCAAAAACAAAAAAAACAAAAGATTTATTTTTTAATTATGTCTAGGTGTTACCAGGTGGCACTGGTGTATACCCTTGATCTCAGCACAGAGGCAAGTGGATCTCTGAGTTTGAGGCCAGCCTGGTCTACAGAGCTAGTTCCAGGATATGCAGGGTTACACAAAGAAACCTTGTCTTGACAAACAACCCTCCCACCTCCAGCAAAAATTATGTCTAGATGTGTGTCTACATTTGGGCATGTGCACGTGGGTACAAGTACCTGTAGAAGTAGAAGCATTGAGCTAGGGTTCCAGACAGTTGTGAGCTGCCTTATATGAGTGCTGGGAACTGAACTCAGACCCTCTGGAAGAGTGAGCAGCAGGTGCTTTCAACCACTGAACCATCTCCCCAGCACTTGAAGTTTTTTCTTTTTTAGAGAACCCTCTAGGCTGAGTCTTCTGCTTTTCTCCTTCCTGGGCCTTGTGCTTCTTTTTTATGGTCTTACTGCCTTGGACATGGCAGACAGCACACAATAATCCTGAGCTCCCCCAGCTGCCTGGCAAAGGTTGATATTTGTATGAGATGATCAGTTCAAGCGTGCTAGCAGAAATGCGCTTTCATGAGCACAGACCTAGCATGGGCAAGCAGCTAAGCCCAAGCTTGCACACTGGCAGCTTGTGACCTTTCAAGTGTGCTTTACTTCTCACATAGCCGAGTGGCTGGAGTGTGCTTCAGTGACAGAGAACTTGGCGTAGCTTATGTGAGTTCCATCTCTAGCACTGAGAGAAAACAATGAGTTTACCAAACATTGTAATGGGGAAAGTTTCTCAAAGGCCGAGATATCTGACTTTAAGAAAAACAAAGTGGTAGCAGTGTCTGGAGTGTATATGAGGCTGTACTTCATATACTTCCCTTTTTTACCTTCTAATCCACAAATCCATGGCTGCACTTGGTGTGTGTGTGTGTGTGTGTGTGTGTGTGTGTGTGTGTGTGTGTGTGTGTGTGTGTGTGTGTGTGTGTAATTTCTCTGTGCTACTTGCTGGGACCACTGCTTGCTAGGTAAATATGAAGAATCTCACAAGTAGCCCAGGCCAGAAGCTTATGTTTGGGGTGGCTTAGGGGTGGGATGTGGAGTCTCAAAGCTGGAAGATTCTTTTTTTTTTTTTGTCTTCTAGTCGGAGCCCCTTCAGAATGTGGTGGATCACATGGCCAATCATCTTGGGGTGTCCCCAAACAGGATTCTTTTGCTCTTTGGAGAGACAGAACTGTCCCCTTCTGCCACCCCTAGAACCCTAAAGCTTGGAGTGGCTGACATCATTGGTGAGTAGAAGGCAAGGAAGAGGGGCCTTGCAGAAACTTTGCCATGGGTGGCAAAGTTCCAGAGGCAAGATCTGCTCCCAGGACTCCTACTGCTTTACTGTTACCTCTATCCTGCGCTCCACAGATTGTGTGGTGCTAGCAAGTTCTTCAGAGGCCACAGAGACGTCCCAGGAGCTCCGGCTCCGGGTGCAGGGGAAGGAGAAACACCAGATGTTGGAGATCTCACTATCTCCTGTGAGTAGAAGTGCTGCCCACGCCCCTCCTTTTTCCTTAGCCAGTCTCCTGTCATTGGTCAGTTGCCAAGCAGTGGACTCCTCCTAACCCTGACTTGCTGCAAATGCCTCTGTTACTGGGTGCCTATACAGTCTAGGTCATGGAGAGAAAGAATACTGTTCTGTATTAGTTACTCTCTGTTGCTATGATACAACACCATGACCAAGGCAACTTGCAGAAGGAAGGGATATTTTTTGGGCTGTGGTTCCAGAGGTTAGAGTCCATGATGGCTGAGTGGAGGCAGGCTGCAAGGCTGCTGAGACAGCAGCTGCGAGCATCCCGGGAAACACCTAAAGGACATGGGTTTTTTGTTTTGTTTTATTTTGGGTTTTTTTGTTTTTTTTTTTTTAAATTCACTTTGTATCCTGCTCACTGCCCTGCTCCCAGTCCTTATCCTTTGAGAGAGTGGGGGACCCCCTGGGTATCCCTGTACCCTGGCACTTCAAGTCTCTGTGAGGCTTAGCGCTTCCTGCCCCAATGAGGCCAGACAAGGCAGCCCAGCTAGAAGAACATATCCCACCGTCAGGCAACAGCTTTTAGGATAACCCCAGCTCCAGTTGTTCAGAACCCACATGAAGACCAAGCTGCACATCTGCTACATATGTGCGGGGAGGCCTAGGTTCAGCCCATGTATGTTCTTTGGTTGGTGGTTCAGATTCTGAGAGCCCCAAGGGTCCAGGTTAATTGACTCTGTTGGTCTTTCTGTGGAGTTCCTATGCCCTTCGGGGATTTTTTAAAATGAATGAATTTATTTATTTTTAATGTAGGATGCCTCTTCCACAACTTGTGGGCTTGGAATTACAGAAATTGATTTCTTATAGTTCCTTAGACTCAAGCTCCACATTGAACCTTCTTTCTCTCTTTGTAGCTTTGGTAGCGTCCAAAGTTCCTTGGTGTATTCCTGGTGTCCCTCTGTTTTCTCTTGTGAAGACCTAAATCATAATGGATTAGTCATCTGAATAGGTGTGACCACGTCTTAACTTGATCATAACTGCAGAGGCCCTAAATCCATTAAGGCCCCATTCACATGTATTTGACAGGGTGTCTTTGGGGCACACAGTTCAAGCCATAACACTTTTCTAAGTCACACATAACAACCTACTTTAGAACCTGTGTTCACTCTGTCCATGCTTCTGTTTTGGAGGGGTGTGACTGAGGCTTAGAGAATCTGTTTTCACATACCCTGTATCTTGGAGTCTTCTCCTCCATGGTTGCCATTAGAGTTCCTGAGGAACCTGTGACTAGTTCCCAGAGAGGAGCCTGCCTTCCCCTCCAGGATTCTCAATCTCCTGATGTGCCCTTGTCTTCCTGTGTCATGGCTTTCACGGCTTTTTTTGTTTTGTTTTGTTTTGTTTAATTTATTTTCAGACAGGGTCTCTCTATGTAGCCTAGGGTGGCCTGGGACTCACTTTGTAGCCCAGGCTGATCTGAAGCTCACTGTGTAGCCCAGGTTAGCTTGAGACTCACTGGATAGTCCAAGCTGGTCTAAAATTATGATCTTTCTGCCTCCACCCTGCAAGTTCTGTCATTTCAGGCATGTGTTGCATGTTTGGTTAAAAGTTAACTTTTCTGTTTTGGTGCTGGGAAATAAACTTACTAGCATATTGAACTTGAAAGTGTGTATGTGATACTACTGCTGCTGGTCACTGTCCCACGTTCTGTCTGTCCTTGTAGGGTCTCCCAGCCTGCCTTTCACATTTTTACATGTGTTGTTTGTGTCTCTATGCAGGATTCTCCTCTTAAGGTCCTCATGTCACACTATGAGGAAGCCATGGGACTCTCCGGACACAAGCTCTCCTTTTTCTTTGATGGGACAAAGCTTTCAGGCAAGGAGCTGCCAGCTGATCTGGGCCTGGAATCTGGAGATCTCATCGAAGTCTGGGGCTGAAGCTCCCTCACCGTGTTTGGATGCAGAGCCAAGACATGGGGATAACAACTCAAACTTTTATTATTATGATTTTTTTGCCCCATAAGGGCTAACAAACTGAATTGGAACTCGTTTACTTATTTATTTCTGGTGCTGGGGATTGAACCCCAGACTGTGCACACGCTAAGGATGTATGTATGAAGTTGAGGCCAAAACAAGGCATTACCTTCGGCCTGCCTCTAGTAGACTGTAGTGTCAAGCAGGTGACTGACTACTTGGTAGTCGTGTGGCTGTATGTATGTTTGTGCTGTATTTGGCAGCCCCTCGGGCACAGAGAAGAAAGGGATCTTGGCTTCCCTGCCATTTCACATTCACGAGTGCCCTTTACTTCATCAGATATCTGTTCTGTGAAGCTGCCTATGATGAGCGTATTGAACTAAATGAGCATTGCTTTGGGTGTCCAGGCCTGGGGTTTGTGCCACAGTCAGGGCCAACAGTGACTTTCATTCTCATTTGGGGGTTGAGAATGCAGTGTGAGGTATATTTCCTGGTGGGGACACTTGATTGGAGGAAGATAAACAGGCAATGACGTATATGCTGAAGCTGAGGACTAGGTAGAAAAGTACGTTGTTTTTAAAGGCTAATGATCATTGTGTCTTCAGCCCCGGGTACCCACTGTGCCGGGACTCTAGCCAGTGTCTGGTACACACTTCCTGGCATGGACATTCAAGCACATGCAGCTGTTGAATGTGAGATCTCGTTCTCTGTCCTCCCTCATGCTCGTTCTCCTGTTAGTACCTACCTAGGATATTTGTACCTTCGAATATGAATGTCCTTATAAGGAAAGTTATGAATGCATGTGGTTTTACTGTTTATCCATGGAGTTGGGCGGTAGACAGTCTGTCTTCATCGGAATGAGTAACAATCCAGCTATGTTAGCGCCTTCTAGATGTGTTGTTGCTCTGACCCTCTGTGGGTGCCACATAGTGGCATTAGATGATTTTCCTCGCACATTGCCTTAAGGGGGGTGCCTAAGTCTCCAGCTCCTTGAAACCACATTCCAGGCCACAGCAAACGTCTTTAATGTGTCCCCTCTGGGCCAGGGTAGGTCATTCTCTGGTGTACTTGTCCAGGCT
The DNA here is from genome assembly GCA_028551405.1 of Uromys caudimaculatus. NCBI lineage: Eukaryota > Metazoa > Chordata > Mammalia > Rodentia > Muridae > Uromys > Uromys caudimaculatus. The sequence continues at coordinate 70,897,802 of CM052703.1, forward strand.
GGAGCTGTGAGTTGTACAGGTTCATTTTTCTGGTTTCTCCAGTTTTCTTTAGAATGTGGACTGGCCTTTCTTGGGGCTCCTCTTTCCTTATCTTTACCAGCATTTGGCGCTGTTGAAATCCTGATTTTGGCAGTTGTGTGTATAAAGCACCACATATCTTAATATCCCTTTATCTGATGACCATTCCTTATGCACGGCCACCTTGTGGTTTTTCTTGTTAGCTGCTTTTTCTCGGGCTTCCTTTTGTGTGTGTTTCTTTTCCTTGAGGAGTTGCTTGTGTTCTGGGCAGTTGATAAGAAACCCTCAGAACAGCACTTTGTCTATCCAGGGGATTCTCACCAAACACATTCTTAACTTTAATGTAGACAGTTGGCTTTTGTTAGGAAGTTTTTGTTTTGTTTTGTTTTTAAGGGAAAATACAAAAGAGTTCCAGAGTAGGCGGGGCTCTAGTAGAGAATCTCAGGATTGATACTTTTGGATTTCTAAGCTAGTTTAAGAAACTTTGATTTTCTTCTGTTAGCTCCATTGTTGGTTTTTTGTTTTGTTTTGTTTTGTTTTTTCTCTCATATTGAGATCACTAAATGAGACTAGAGTTCTAACTAGTCTACCCTGGTGTAAGTAGACTGTTCTGAGCCGTCAACCCTGGTTCTCACTGGTTGCTGCTGGACTGTGCTGGTTGCTGACCATTGTATGTTACTTACAAACTGTCTGAAATGCACCTTTGTGTGGGAGAAAAAGTTTTATTTTATTTTTAATTATAACGAGCCAGTTTTCTAAGCTTTGTCTACTAAAAAAACAAAAAAAGAACAAAAAAAACCCCATCAATCTACTAATATGTAGTCTGATTTTCATAAAAGTATGTCAACTCCCTTTTTTGTGAGAATATATGCTGTTCCTTTGACTTTTATAACATTTTAAAAAATCCATGATATAGTATGGCTTCCAGGTTTTTCAGCTCTTGTATGCCCATTAATGAATGAGTCTGAACACACTAATATGTATCCCATCTCAACTGAATAAAGGGAGATGCCTTTAATGTGGGAGCACTTGCTGGTTTCTGTCTTTGTGGTTCTCATGTGATCCCCGTTGACATTCTTGTGACAGGGACCGTTAGTTACTCCCACACACCCATTCTTCCTTGCCCTTGGTTAACAAAATCCACAGCTTTAACCCACACAGACTCCCAGAATGAAGACACAGTCCTGAGGGTCTGCAAAGCTGCCATGGACTTAACCATGGATCAAAATTATTAGGAACTTGGGCATGAGATTACCTTGCCTGTAATCTCAGCATTTGGGAGGTAGTATGTTTATGAATTTGAGGCTAGCCTGGACTACACACCAAGACTCTATCTAATTTTTTGTATACGGGAAAATATTTGTGCCAGAACTCTTACAACCTCTTCTTCATCACTACTCCCTAAAAGACATGGTATAACTGTTAATATGGCACTCATCCCACCTGAGGTATCAAAAGGACTCTAGGTAGGTGTAATTTAGCTTTCTGGGGTGGAAGTGGTAAGGGCTACCCTCCCAGGGACATATGTTTTGGTTTGGTTTGGTTTTTCGAGACAGGGTTTCTCTGTGTAGCCCTGGCTGTCCTGGAACTCACTCTGTAGACCAGGCTGGCCTCGAACTCAGAAATCCGCCTGCCTCTGCCTCCCAAGTGCTGGGATTAAAGGCATGTGCCACCACTGCCCATCTCCCAGGGACATCTGTAGAGGCCGTGTGTACATGCCTCTGCTTGTTTCCTTCCTGACAGTTGGAGGTAGGGTGTTCTATGGACACAGAGACTTTCAGTACTGGAACTCAATGGGAACACAGACAGGGAGCCTGTGTCTTGGACTCTGAGCCCTACCTTAAGAGTCCTACAATGCTCAGCTAACTGCCTTGTTGAAATCACTTACCTAAGGATCTCTGTCACTTATAGCAGCACAAAAGATGTGGCTGTTGCAAACAGAAAATTAGTGATTCCCCTTGGGCAATGGAGCAGTTTCCCCAGATATCTAGTTGCAGGAATGTAAGGGGCATGAATATGCACCTAACTGCTCTCCCTGCCTGGTGGTGAAGGCCTATAATCCTGGTTACTCAGTAGGCTGAGGCAGGGTGGGCCTGACCTGAGACTCAGAATTTGTGAGACTGACACACTTAAGTGTGCACATAGTGTCCTGGGATCCTGGTAAACGCTGGAGAGATGGCTCAGTGGGAAAGAGTGATTGCTGCAGAGGGCCAGAGCTCAGTTCTCAGCACCCACATGAGGCAGTTCACATCTGCCTGAAACTCAACCCAGGGGATCCAATGCCCTCTTCTGGCTTCCCCAGGCATTTGTACACATATGACATATACTCTCACAGACATAAACACAAATAATCTTTTTTTTTTAAAAAAAAAAAAAAAAAAAGGAAGGGCCAGGTATGGTGGTACAAACCTTTAATTCTGACATTCAGGAGGCAGAGGCAGGGGGATCTCTGAGTTCAAGGCCAGCCTGTTATATATCAAATCCAGGCCAGCCAGAGTGACATAGTGAGACCTCCATCTCGACTACCACAACAACAAAAGTGGGTAGGGAGCTGGAGAGATTACTCAGAGGGTCAGAGCACTCACTGTTCTTACAGAGGACCCAGGTTCAGTTCTCAGCGCCCACATGGTAGCTCACAACCACCTGTTAACTCTAGTTCCAAGGGATTCCACATCATCTTCAGACTTCTGAGGGCACCAGACATATACATACATGTAGAATACTCATAAAACGTGTGTGTGCACTGGATAATGTGGTTGCAAAAGTGAGGATCTGGGCCCGAAGCTCTGAGGAAGAGCCTGGGATGCTTATCTCTGATGAGCATACGGGCAGTGGTTTTTCTGTGTAACCCAAGCCATCCTTTAACTCTGTCTTTCTGCCTCAGCCTCCCGGGTGCTGGAATTGTAGATGGGTACTACCACACCAGCTATTTTACCTTTTCTCCTGTACCTTTACAATCTCCAACCCCCCAACCCCAACAATACCTTCTAACTCAGGTTAGTTCTTCCTGAAAGCTTCTGCAGAGCTGGTCACATCGTTTTTATGTCCCACTTTAGCATGAAACAAGCTCTAGCTGCCTCTACTTCTATTTGATTGTCTCTTTCTTGCTTTCCCATCTGTTTGTAAGTGCTTGGCAAACACTCTTGTTCTTTCCAACAACGTCTAGCCCCGTGTTCATGATCTCGCACACAGTCATCGCCTCCCAAAGTTTACCGAAGGAATAAATTTCATGTCCCAGAGAACCCCACTTGTCACCCATCTTAGTGAATGAGCCAGAAACAATGCGTTAGCCCCATCCCCTTTTTGTGCTGAGGATGAAAACCGGCCCCTCATTCAGGTTGAGCAGGTGCTCTAACCACTGAGCTATGTTCCAACCAGGCATCATACTTTGTTTTGTGATGCTAGGGATGGGACTCAGGGTCTTGAAGACTGCCATGCATCCTGTAGCCTTGCAAACGTCATCACCCTTGATATTTGATTCATCTTATCTACACCACGACTGAACCCCATACATCTTGATGGGGTTTTCATCTCTAGCCCAGTAGCTTCTAACTGCAGTTTGTTCTCTTACTGGAACCTTTCTGCTCCTCTCCAGCCCATGCCCCACCTGCAGTCTAGTAAAAGTAGTACTTTCATAGAATTATAGTAATTTGTATTCAGATTGTTATATTAAAGAAAACAAGCAGCCTGAGGGTGGTGGTGCACACCTTTAATCCCAGCATTCTGGAGGCAGAGGTGGGCAGATCTCTGTGCACACCTTTAATCCCACCATTCTGGAGGCAGAGGAGGGCAGATCTCTGAGTTCGTCCACTGCTCCGCTCCTAATCCTCTTCAACCCATCTGCCACTGACTCTCAGCTTTTCTCAACATGATTTAAAACAAAAAAATTTTTTTTGAGATAGAGACTCATTAGATAGCCCAGAGAGCTTCAGATTTCTGGGTTCAAGTGGTCCACTTGCCCCAGCCTCCTGAGCATGTGGGATGATAGGTTCACGTATCCAGCCACTAGATTTTCATTTGAATTGAGTAATGCAGCCGGCAGCCTATTATGTCAAGCTTCTTTCATTTAACAGTGTTTTAAAATTTTAATCTATTAAATTTTTATTTTGTGTGCATGTCATGGCAAATGTGTGAGGTAGAGCACAGCTTGTGGCAGGCAGTTCTCTTCTACCGTTTCTGAGTAGGGACAGAAGTCAGATTGTCAGCATTGGTACCAAGCATGTTATCCTCTGAGCCATCTTGCTGGCTCTTACGTATTTTTGATTCTCTCTCTCTCTCTCTCTCTCTCTCTCTCTCTCTCTCTCTCTCTCTCTCTCTCTTCTCCTCTTCCTCCTCCTCCTCTTCCTCCTCTTCTTCTCCCCCCTCTCCCTGTCTCCATTATCTAGTCCAGGCTGGCTTATGACCCTCAATACAGTTCAGTCCTCAAACCCTCAAACTTTTGTCTGTCTCTTCCTCCGTGCTGACTGAGAAGGATCTTTAATTTTTTTTTTTTTTTTTTTTTGAGACTGGGTCTTGTACCCAAAGCTCACCTTAAACTTAGTGATTGCTTTGTATCAAGGACCACTTTGAACCTCCAATCCTCCTCCTACCTTCTGCCACTGGCCTGGTGATTGAGGTACTGGGGTCTTGATCCTAGGGTTTCAGGAACGCTAGGCAGATGTACTATCAACTGAGTGAACTACATCCCCAATTCTGGAAGTAGGATCATAAAGCAGTATTTTCATAGAATTATAGTATTTTGTTTTCAGAATGTATATATATTAAGGAAAACTAGCAACTTGGGGGGGGGGGCAGCAAACACCTTTAATCCCAGCCTTCTGGAGGCAAAGGCAGGTGGATGTCTGTTGGTGGCCACGCTGGTCAAAAAGGTGAATTCCAGGACAGTCAGAGCTGTTATACAGAGAAACCTTGGAAGAAAATAAAAGAAAGAAAAATGAAAAACAAGAAAAAGTGAAAAAAAAAAGAGAGAGAGAGAGAGAGCGCCTCTGCCCCGCGGGTGCTGAGATAAAAGGCTTAAGTCATCTCACCTAGTGGGATTTGTTTTGTTTTTCAAGACTAAAGTGATTAAAGGCATGTGCCACCAGCCAGATTGGGTTTGTTGTTTTAAGATAGGGTTTCTCTCTGTAGCCCTGGTCATCAGGGAACTCGCTCTGTAGAGCAGGCTGGCCTTGACCTCAGAGACCAGTTGCTTCTACCTCCTTAGTGCCGGGATTAGAGTCATATGCCATCGCCAGCCTGGTTTTCAGTGCAGGGTACTTAATCTTGGTTCTTCCCATTCCAGTTCGTTGGTTCTGAGTCCCTGCCTGTCCTACAGGAGAGACACCAGAGGGCGCGAGGACTCTAGTCTTGGTTGGTTGGATAGAGCATCCTCTTCCTCCTAATCTATAGGCATCTTTTGTTTGAGGCAGGGTCTCACTCTGTATGTAGCCCTGGCTGACCTGGAACTCGCTATGTAAACCAGGCTGTCCCTTGGAGTTGCAAAGATCCCTTTCCCTCTGCCTTCTGAGTCCTTGGACTAAAGGCATCCGCCACTATGCCCGGCTCTAAAGGAATCTAAATTTTCACAGTGAAAGCTCGTGGTTTATAAGCAAGAGGAGGCAGCTGCTCGCCGCTACTCACCCAACAATTACTGAGCAATGAAGCCATCAGCCAGTCACTGAAGAAGAAAGAGGAAACTACTCACTAGCATCTGTAGAGATGTATTATTTCCAAATAATCCTCTATATTGTGTGATGACGTGAACTCGGATAAAATGGGCATTCCATCTACGGCACTTGACTTCGCCAACTTGCGAGGCCCCCTGGAGGCTGCTGGTGGAAGTAGGAACGAGCGTCGGGTTACCATAGCGCAGGAGCCCCAGAAACCCTAGAGGCTTCCGTAGTCGGTGGCAGGTCACGTGTTCAAACCTTGCACCAGGTGACTTTCTCCAGTAGGGCTCCGGTGTCACATGACCTGCTCTTGGGCAACATGGCGGCAGTTGTGTTGCTGCGCTTGAACTGAGCAAACTGCGAGTGTGGCGCGCTCTTTCCCGGGGTGAGGAGTGCGTCAGCGTGAGAAGAGGGACTGGGTTCTGGTCTTCCTGCTCCTGTCCCAGCGTCACCTGCACCTCACGCGTCCTCTCCTCTGTCGGAACCAGAGGGAATGTCGAAGCCCAGGGCTTTTCGCAGTGGTGCACTGTGCATCGGAGCACGCTCCTAGGCGACGGTGGGCAAGTCTTCTCGCAGTCTTTTCACCTACCTCCTTCCGTCGGAGGTGGGACCGAAGCGTGGGCGGTTGTAATTCCCCAGGGACCATGGCCGGGTCCGACACCGCGCCGTTCCTCAGCCAAGCAGATGACCCAGATGACGGGCCAGCGCCTGGCCATCCGGGGTTGCCAGGGCCCATGGGGAATCCCAAATCGGGGGAGCTCGAGGTCCCAGACTGTGAGGGGCTACAGCGCATCACTGGTTTATCTCGGGGCCATTCGACCCTCATAGTGGTGGTGCTGTGCTACATCAACCTCCTGAACTACATGGACCGCTTTACCGTGGCAGGTAGGCACTGACGCTCCGAAGAAGGGACAAAGACAAGGGAAGAGTCCCCAGGATGGGTTGCCTCTCCACTCATCCTGTGTTTTTTCTTTCCAGGGGTTCTTACAGATATCGAGCAGTTCTTTAACATCGGAGATGGTAGTACTGGCCTCATCCAGACTGGTGAGTGAGGCTACTGATCACACAACCCCTGTTTTTTTGCTGCCTCAAGTAGGCCTACATTTATGCAGGTTTGCCTAGTGAGGGCTTATTGGCCAGGGCTCTTGGAGGTAATGGTTGTGGCTGTTCTAGGGCTATCCAGTTGAGCTGGGACGTCACACAGAGGGAGCAAGCTAATTACTATGAGTCGGTAGGCAACACGCTCACCCTTTCTAAGCCTCATCTATCTGGTCTGTAGAATGAAGCCAGTAAAAAAAAAAAAAAAAAAAAAAATGGACTAGTTCCTTAGACTGGTGTAAGGCCTAAGACGTGCCTTGTGTGGTACATAATGAGCACTAACGGCAGGAGTACTTGACGCTTCTGTGGAGGGAAAGTCTCCATTTCTTTCTGAGAGCCTATTATATGCTAGGTCCTAGTAGTGCCCCCCCTAGAAGTGGTAGGAGCCCTACAAGGACGTTGGCAAGACATTCTTGCCTATGCTTCCATCAGCAAGGAGTAGTGTTGCCTTTCCTATTTGTACAGGAAGTAGACGGAGCTACCTGTATTTTTATCAGAAGAGTTAAGATTTGCCCAGGGCCACATAAGCAAATAGGTGAATGAGAATTTGAAACCAGATCTTGAAGTATTTGTTTTCCCTACTCCAGGCCAATGAGGAACTGGAGGCATTTAAGTGTGGAGAAAACAGAACAAAGGTCATAGGTCAAGATGGTGTTGAGTTAGAGAAGAAACATCTTTCTTGAAGGTTCCATTTATCCTTCTTATTCAGTACATGTGCATTGAGCACGTGTTTTATACTAGGTTGTGGATTAAAGGAGACACAGTCCTGGCCCACCCAGGGGCTGACACCCTGCTGTGCCCGAGGGGGTTAATTAAAATGGGATAATTTTCAGATGGAAAAGGCTTATGTAAAAGAAGTATAGAGCTAGGTGTGGTGGCACACTCCTTTAATCCCAGCACTTGGGAGGCAAAGGCTTGTGAGCTTAGGGGCAGCCTATGTACATAGTGAGACCTTCTCTTCTTCCACCCCCCAGAAGGAAAAGAAAATAAAATGATAATCTGGTTGTGTCTGAGTTGGAATTTGAAGCAGTTGAGTTTTTGTGAAGCTCAGGAGAGAAATGAAAATGTCCCAGGTAGATGGGACGTTGGCTGCTGAACTCTAATGTGGTCTTGGCAGTTGCCATGAAGATGCAGAGAAGGGGGAAAAAAGAGGGTGGGTGGGTTAGATCGGGCACCGTGGGGGGTGTGGAAGGTGGATTTTGTTTCAGGCTGGGTAGAAGGGAAGGACCTCAGCTGGATGATGCATTCTATAAAGGAAGTTTTGGAAAGTTGTGACCATGGGCCTGGATAATCCCTCTGGCCCTTATGGGCTATGGGGTTGGGCTGGGGATGGTGTGACATCAGTGAGGAGGAGGGTGGCAAATCTCTAGTTAGGCAGTTTTATCCCCTGCTCCCTAACTGGAAGAGCGCACGTGTGCATGTGCGTGTGCGTGTGCATGCATGTGTGTGTTTTGGGGGTTTGCTGAGGGACCCAGACTGGGCTGTGACTCTCTGCTTCCCTCCAGTGTTCATCTCCAGTTACATGGTGTTGGCACCAGTGTTTGGCTACCTGGGTGACAGGTACAATCGAAAGTACCTCATGTGCGGGGGCATTGCCTTCTGGTCCCTGGTGACACTGGGGTCATCCTTCATCCCCAGAGAGGTGAGGCCCTCAACTCCCTCCCCACTCCCATCAGTATTTGCTGTTGTTCTCTCAAGTCATTTTGGATCGAGAGTGGGGGAACCTCCTTGCTCTGTGCCATCTCCCATTCCCTGAGTTACCCTGCCCGCTCTGCCCTGTTCACTTTTCTTCTAGAGCCTTCTTCCACTCACCACATGGCTTTCCCCTAACTCTCTCACTGTACACCTGAACTCTGGTTTTCCTTCACCTGTGATCTCTGTACGGACGGCCATTGTCCTCTCCCCTCCTGGTGTTGGGCTTCCTCCTGAGCCTTTGTGGGTGAGAGAGCAGCCAGGGTCCGGTGTCACTTGGCCTACACTTCCTCAGTCCGCCCACCCCCAAGTGCTGCCCCTGTCACTCTGTTGGCTCTGTGGACAAATGTTCTCCTGGTTGCTTCACATGGCTCTCCTTCTGGCCCCATTCTTGCTAGATCTCTGGGGAGCCTCTGACACAATGACCCACTTCTCCCTTCCAAAAAACCTCTGAAAACACATGATGCCACATGTTGCAGTTTCCCTGGCTAATGCTTTTTTGTAACTTTGAAACCTTCCCCTATCTGCTGTCCTCAGGCAGTCGTGTAGCCTGGCCTTAGCTCTAGGTATCTCTGGTAAGCAGATGGTCCCCAGCTAAGTTCAGTATTCATTGGGGTGTCTTAGGTGGGAGGGAAAGTAGGTTTATTTTGCACCTATTGAGTTCCAAGTCCTCACAGTGTTGTGAACAAACGGTTGTTGTTCCCCTTTTACAGATGAGGAAAGTGAGGCTCAGAGAGGTTAAGCTATTTTCTCAAAGTCACAGCTAGTAAATGGAGCCAGGATTCCAGCCAGGTCTGTGTGACTCCAAACCCAGGCCTCCCTCACTGTCTCTGCTGTTTCTCCAGCACTAGCTGGAGAGGTCTCCTGGGAGGCTGGCTCCAGGGTGGGGTGCCACCTCCCCCGTGTCTCCTTTCCCAGCATTTCTGGCTGCTCCTCCTGACCCGGGGCCTGGTGGGGGTCGGGGAGGCCAGTTACTCCACCATTGCGCCCACCCTGATCGCCGACCTCTTCGTGGCAGACCAGCGGAGTCGGATGCTCAGCATCTTCTACTTTGCCATTCCTGTGGGCAGGTGAGTAGGCAGTGGGCCTGATTTGGGGCAAGGGCTTGGTGGGGTGTTTGACTGACCACACGTCCCTCTTTCCCCTTGCCTCCCTTCCCACAGCGGTCTAGGTTACATTGCCGGCTCCAAAGTGAAGGATGTGGCTGGAGACTGGCACTGGGCTTTAAGGGTGAGTCTGGGTATAGTGTGGGGAGCCAGCCGCATTCTTAAGGATCTCCCTCTGACCTTTAGATACTCCCTTTTTAACTCTCTTTAAAAATACAACGTGTGTGTGTGTGTGTGTGTGTGTGTGTGTGTGTGTGTGTGTCCGTGTGTGTGTGTCCCCCGCCTGACGGTCAACTTTGGGAAGTTAATTTTCTCCTTGACTCGAGATTGAACTTGGACCATCTGGCTTGACCCTTTCCTCACTCAGCCAGCTCACTGATCTTGAAAACTCCCTTTTTTGTGGCAATGCTCACTCTGCTGAGTCTGTAGCAAGCCTGGTCCTCAACAGGGAGCCAGAAGTTTTGTTTGTAGGTGACAGCAGCCCTCTGTAAAGCTGTGAGTGAAGCTGACCCAGGACTTCCATGCCGTCCCTGGACTCACTCATTTTTTTTCCAGCTTTCCCTTCCCCAGAGTTGACTTTCTTCTCATGCGTTTAGGAGTCCCAAGTGATCACCTTTCGGCTGAGGGTCCCTCGGATCCCTAAACTATAGTCATGAGATGATATTTGATTGGATGATCGTGGGTCACATGCCTATTACATAATCAGTTACCGAGGGCAGGAGATTACTGTTCCTTTTGGTTAGGTCTTAGATCCAATTTGAACCACGTGAAATGAGAGAACTTGGGTGGGGGTCCCCAAAACAATCAGGGTCCTGTCACCAAAGAAGAAGCAGTGTTAGGCTTATAAAATTAGGGTGTCCCCAGTAGCAAACCTTCTGAAGCCCTCAGCCTCAGCATCTCAGAACTTAATGAGTGCTTAAACCCTTGGGAACTAAGTTGTCCATACCCCTCGATCTCCAAAGCACCAGAGGTTCAGTATACCCCTGCCTGTGTCCCAGAGCTTGCACTTTCCCCAGGTGACACCAGGTCTAGGGGTGCTGGCCGTCCTGCTGCTGTTCCTGGTGGTACAAGAGCCCCCAAGAGGAGCTGTGGAGCGCCACTCAGGTTCACCACCCCTGAGCCCCACCTCTTGGTGGGCAGATCTGAAGGCACTGGCACGAAAGTGAGTTTACCCCTTTTCTCCTCCACCTCTGAGGCCTCGGCGGAGGTCAGAGTCTTAATCAGTGTTCTGTCCTGCCAGGAGGCCATGTATTTAGGGCCAGAGATGCAGGCACTGTTGCTTGTTTGTGGCATTTGCCTGAAATACTGGCACAGATCACATCCAATGTCCGACAGTAGACTAAGCTGGGGAGGGAGAAGAGGACACAGCTGTGGGGTCTGACTTCCTCTCAATGTCTGCAGTCCTAGTTTCGTCCTGTCTTCCCTTGGCTTCACTGCTGTGGCCTTTGTCACGGGTTCCCTGGCTCTCTGGGCCCCAGCATTCCTGCTGCGCTCTCGAGTTGTTCTGGGAGAGACTCCGCCCTGTCTCCCTGGAGACTCATGCTCTTCCTCTGACAGGTACTTGTGAGGGACTGGGTGGGTGACTGCATGTAGAGGGCTTGTGAAGAAAACTCACACTCAGGCCAAGAGAGTTCAAATTCTGACTCTCCCAGCTACTTCCACTCTTGGAGTCTGGTCTAAGAGCCATGCGATGAGGTAACACATGGGCCCTGGGGTTCTGTGCTGGGTGGATTTGGGAATGAGGGCAGCTGGGGTGGACTGTCCTCTCTGTGGGTCAGAGGGCCTTACAGAAGGAATAGCTCCTATGCCCCTACCCTGCCCCTAGTCTCATCTTTGGACTCATCACTTGCCTGACTGGAGTCCTGGGTGTGGGCCTGGGGGTAGAGATCAGCCGCCGCCTTCGCCGCTTCAACCCGAGGGCTGACCCACTGGTCTGTGCAGCTGGTCTCCTGGGTTCCGCGCCTTTCCTCTTCCTGGCCCTGGCCTGTGCCCGAGGTAGCATCGTGGCCACCTATGTGAGTGGGATACTGGTGTCTGGTGGGTATTATTGCATGGGGGAAGGAGGGGTGGCGTGGCCTTCCTGTGGCACCACCTGTCCATTGGGGATGACCACCAGCAGCCAACTTCATGTGCATGGTCAGCCAGGACAGTAGTTGAAAGCAGACTGGAGGTGGAATACCTCCTTTCAAATCTCAGCTCTGGGCCTTCCCAGCTGGGTGACACTGGCCAATGAGCATGACCTTGCTGTTTCCTTGGGTGTAAAGTGGTACTGAAGCTAGCACCTGCCTCATGGGGGTGCGATGGGGAGTGAGTTAATGGATAAGCCTGGTCATGTGATTCTCTTCCACTTCTGCCACCCAGATTTTTATTTTTATTGGGGAGACCCTGTTGTCCATGAACTGGGCCATTGTGGCTGACATCCTGTTGGTGAGTAGCTGGGCAGATACAAGTTAGTCCAGAGGCTGCTGAGAGCAGGGACGGGGTCAGGGGGTAGTGGTTAATCTGGAGTTTGACCTTTCCCCTCCAAACATCAGCCCTATGTGTACTTGAGTCCATCCACAGAGGGACCTCTGGGCTTGGTCCACTTTACGTCTGCCCGCCCCTAACCTGAGTAAAAAGTTGTCATGGGCCTACAGTGGGCTCTGGCCTTGGTTTCTCTGGGAACTACTTACTGAGTTCTCCCCCCCCCCTCCCCCAGTACGTGGTGATCCCAACTCGACGGTCCACAGCTGAGGCCTTCCAGATAGTGCTGTCCCACTTGCTGGGTGATGCGGGAAGCCCTTACCTCATTGGTCTAGTAAGTGCTGTCCTTGGCTGGAATGGGATGGTTTTGGAGACCCGGTACTCCCTACCCTGGCTGGTGGTTGGTGGGATGGGCCTGGGTGGATGGGATAGTCTGGCCTGGTTTAGGCAATAGGTGCCTATGGCACATCTCCCCTTAGGTCCTCCTGTGGCTGGGAAGGAAGTGGAGGAACATTTTGCCCATTAGGCCGTGGGTCTCACCCTACGGCCCAAACATTCCCCCTCCCAGCCTCTGTTCATTTTCTTGGTCAGTGTTCCACAGCCCCGGGTCTCTGACTCTCCTCTCCCTGCAGATCTCTGACCGCCTCCGACGGAGCTGGCCGCCTTCCTTCCTGTCCGAGTTCCGGGCCCTGCAGTTCTCACTCATGCTCTGTGCTTTCGTTGGGGCACTGGGTGGCGCGGCCTTCCTGGGCACTGCCATGTTCATTGAGGATGACCGCCGGCGGGCTCAACTCCACGTGCAGGGTCAGTGAGGGCCACCGTCGGTCTACCTTCACAGTATCGCCTGCCTGTCTGTCTGTCGGCCTCCATGTATGCACACCACAGTTCTCCCTCCACTCAGACTATCCCATCCATTCATGGCCACCAGCTACCTGCCAGGGTCAAGAGTCCTAGCTTCCCGGGCTCATCCAGCTCAGCTTTGAGTCTATCTGAAAGTGGATTGGGCTTTCTGTATCCAGTTCTGAGGGCTCTTGCTGCTGCTTCATCTGTGCCCCTCTGCCTATTTGTCCTCTGTTCCCTTGCTGGCTCATATCTTACTGACCTTGGCTCTGACCCCTTTCTTGTAGGTCTATTGCATGAGACCGGGCCCTCAGATGACCAGATTGTGGTACCTCAGCGAGGCCGTTCTACCCGAGTCCCTGTATCCAGCGTGCTCATCTGAGGAGCTGTTGCTCGCCCAGCCACAGATGCATCACAGCTGGTCCTGGGCCCACCCCAGATGGTTCCCAGGCAGAAGCCCTCACCAGGCACAGGTCCAAGAAGGAAGTCCTGGGATATATCCCAGCTCCCAGACACTACGTGGGCAGCCCAGGGAAGAGATGGGGGTCCAGAAATGGGGGTGGTGTCCTCTCTACTAGGGCAGCCCAAGGGGTTTGGTGCTATTTGTAATGGAATAAAATTTGTAATCAGACTCCCGACTGACTACTTGTCTTTCTGTGGGTGCCACTGGCCTCAGGGAATGTCTGTAGCCTCAGGACTTGCCAGGGGCTGTCAGGTCACCCTGTGGGTAAGGCCCTGTTTTCTGGGCTTGGTAATCTAGAAGGAGGGCTGCTCTTTTCTGAGTGAGCTGGCTCGGTGTGACCGTGACTCACCACGGTCCCCTGGAAGTCTCTCTCCCAGTAAGCCTGGGAGCTGGGAGCAGTGGTGCCCTCGGTCCACACAGGCCCTGACAGCCTCCTTGTAGTTCTCCCTCCCAGGGCTGGGGAGGCTACAGCTGGCCTGGTTGGCACATGTCTCCTTTCCTAGAGGAGGGGTTGCCTCATCCTGCAGCCTCAGACCCTTCCTTTACTCAGTCCCTCTGCCTCCTCCCCCTTCCCACAACTGGGTGGGGGTGAGTGGGCAGGGGGCAGGCTCAGCCGGCTGAGAGCCTGATGATTTCCTGCCCTCACCACAGCTTCCTGTCGCACGCGGGTGGTGAGGAGAGGCAGGCGGGGAGCAAGAAAGGGGCAGGTACAGTTGGGCACAGGGATCGTGCAGCTGGTAGCTGGGGCACAGGCCCCAGCTCTGGCTCTGGGACTAACATCTTTCCAGAGCCAACACTGGTCTCAACTCAGTCCAGCAACAGAGTGGAGCAGTCAAACCCCAAAAGGGCGCAGCTGCCTGCTGCTGGATCCCAGGCTGGGGCCCACTTGGTTCCACACCCCTGCTGCCACTCTGCCTAGAGGGGCTGCAGTGCAGCAGGGCCTGGGACAGGTGCTCTGCAGATGGAAGCAGACGCCCTGAGCCCGGTGGGGCTGGGCCTCCTGCTGCTGCCTTTCTTGGTCACGCTCCTGGCCGCTCTGTGTGTGCGCTGCCGTGAGTTGCCAGGTAAGTGGGGAGCTCTGGGGGACTGGATACTGGGTACTCCACTGGATTCTCATTCCCTCTCCAACTCCCACACTCTAACTGTCCCTACCTCAGTTGGGGGTGGGGGCCTGAGTGTCTTTGCCCCTAGTGCACCCTGATCCTGACTCATTGGCTTTCTTTCCTCCAGTCTCCTATGACAGTGCTTCCACAGAGAGGTGAGTGGCAAGCCCCTGTCCCCGTGTGTCTTCTTCCCTTTGTTCCATCAAGGGCGTGGGGCTGGGGCTCTCTCAGCCCTGTACCCAAGCTGTTTCTTTCCTCCCAGTTTGTACCCACGGAGCATTCTCATCAAGCCGCCTCGTGAGTTCAGTGTCCCTGGCCTTCCTCGAGGGTTCTTGAGAGTGTGCCTTTGTCCTGTTTACCTTTGGCTGTCTGAAGGGCTATTACCTGGCTTGGGATGGGAGGAAGTGGCAGTCCTCATGCCTGTCTGAGGCATGGTTTTTAGGGGTACATTTGTCCTTAGAGGCCTTGATGAGGGTGGGGGGATATCTGGAGTCCTCCCCTCAAGCTTCCTTCTGTGTCCTCAGAAATAACCATCCCCCGAACACCTGCTACTTCCTACCCTGTTACTTCCTTCCCGCCCCTGAGGCAGCCCGACCCGCTCCACATTCCGTGAGTATCCCCTAACTCCCTCCCTCGAATCTACTGTGCCTCCCCACCTTCTAGGATGGGGAGACACTTTTTCCTGGTTGTAACCTTCTTGTTCCCAGATATAATCTCTGACCTTTGGCTTCCAGGAGATCCCCACAGCCCCTTGGGGGCTCCCATCGGATGCCATCTTCCCGACAGAATTCAGATGATGGTAAGGGTGTAGAGTGCAGGAGGGCTTTGGGGAGGGTGTGCAACCTGAGCTGATTCAGCCTTCCTCTCCCTCTCTCTTTGAAGCCAACAGTGTGGCGAGCTACGAGAACCAAGGTGGGTCTGGGGTCTGGGGTAGTGGGTGGGGTGGGGAGGCTGGACCTGTTTGGGTCGTGCTGACTCCCCTTTCTCACAGAGCCAGCCTGTAAGAACGTGGATGAAGAAGAGGAAGAGGACGACTATCCTGAGGGCTACCTGTGAGTGGGGAGGTGGGAGGCGGCCGTGGAAGTTGGGAACCCTTTATCAACTCCTCACTCCTTCCTTTCAGAGTGGTGCTGCCTGACAATAGTCCTGCCGCCGCCCCTGCTGTCTCCTCTGCTCTCGTGCCCAGCAACCCTGACCTTGGAGACAGCGCCTTCTCTAGTGAGTCAGGCTTTCTGTCTACCTCCTTCCGCCATGTGCTGCCAGCTTCTCCTCTCTTCCCTCTCTCTCTCATCTCTGTAGTGATTGCCACCCTTCCATTTCCTCCTTCAGATGTTGGGCTTCCTGCTCTTCACTTCCGACTGTCTTATTTTTCCTTTCACCTTTGCTGCCTCTTCTCTGTTGTCTAAGAAATTTTCTGACTCTTCTTGAACCCTTCCATTGAAATTTCATTTCTCAGCTGGATGTGAGGACACATGCCTATAATTCCTGCATCAGGAGGCTATGGCAGGAGGGTTGAGTTGGGGGCTAGCCTGGGCTACATAGTGATACCCTATCTTCAAAAACCAAAACAGCACTACAATCAACAAAAAGAAAACAAAAGAATTTATTTTTCTCACCTGAAAGTCTCCCACCCCTTTTTGGCTTCTTGGTTCTTTTTGTATAGTACCCTGTTCTTGTTTCTTGGAAGCAATATCGTTTAATGTATCTGTAAGAACTTTGATTACAGATTGTTTCTCTCTGTGTCTTTATCTCTCTCTGACTTTGTCTATCTCTGGCTCTGCCTGTCCCTCTGCATCTCTGTCTGTCTCTTTCACACACACACACTCTCACTGAAGATTTCTTCTGTTTACCACATGGTCTTTGTTTCTCTTGGGCTGCTTTTCTCTGCTTTGGTCTTTCTCCTTCCTTAAACTTTCCTCAGGTCTGGTGTGGTGGTCATCAGTTTTCTTCCTCTTATCTCTGTATAGCATGAGCATCCCTTACCTGAAACACTTCAACACAGATTTGGGAATACTTATATAATAAATTCTCTTGGGTATGAAACTCAAGGTTAAATATGGAATTAATTCATTTATGTTTTATATACACCATATATATGTGTGTGTATATATATACATATAATATATATACAGTCTGAAGGTAGGTTTTTGTTTTGCCTTGGTTTTATTGACATAGGGCCTCATTGTATAGCTCGGGTTGTCCTGGAACTTCATGTCTAGACCAGGTAGACTCAAACTCAAATTAAAGGTATAGGTTACCATGCTCAGTCTTGAAGATAGTTTCATGAAAATTTCCACTTGTGGTATTACACCAGTACTTAAAAGGTTTTGGATTTTGGAATATGCTGAATTTTGGAGTTTTAATTCAGGAACACCCAACCTTCTGTATTTTCCCTAGACTATTATGTCTGTACTCTGGCCCTGTTTGTTTTGTTTGAGACAGAATCTCGCTGTGTAGTCCTGGCTGCCCTGGAACTCACTCTGTAGATTAGTCTGGCCTTTAACTCATAGAGTGCCAATTGCCTCTGGCTTCTGAGTTCTGGGTTATAGGCGTATTCCCTCTTGTTCCATTTGGTTTTTGTTGGTAGTGGTTTGTTTATTTTTTTTAGGTTCCCCCCTCCCAATACAGGTTTTCTCTGTGTATCCTTGGCTGTCCTGGAACTCACTCTGTAGACCAGGCTGTCCTTGAACTCAGATCCCCTGCCTCTGCCTCCTGAGTGCTGGGATTAAAGGCATGCGCCACCACCGCCCAGCTCTCTTGCTCCATTTGTAATCCAGATTTCTAAATTGTCATTTCTCTCCTGAACCCCAGACTATTTGAGCAATCCCTTCCATCTGCTCTCCTGCTCCTCATTTCCTGGTTATGTCTGCTGGCTTATGCTAGGGATTTAGTGAGCCAATTCAGCAAACTTGTAACAGTAAAAGGATCATTGCTA
>CM052703.1:70915267-70949139 GCA_028551405.1 Uromys caudimaculatus
AAAGAAAGAAAGAAAGAAAGAAAGAAAGAAAGAAAGAAAGAAAGAAAGAAAGAAAATATAAAAAAAAAAAAAAAGCTCAGTGAGAGACTCTGTCTCAAAGAACTATGGTGGAGTGGATAAAGCCTCCATGGGTTCCTGGGTTCCTGAGTGTGTGTGTCTGCATAACACACACAAAGGTACTAAGAACTGTTAACTGAGGACCTATTCTGTGCCCTCGTAGTGTGTATATCTCATTAAACCTCACAGTTTGTGGGTACTCTGCTGACTGTACCCCCTGCCCCTCGTGTCTATGCTAGTTAATTTATTCATTTAAATTGATATAGTCTTGCTGTTGTGATGCCCAGTCTGTCCTTTAAGTCCTGAGCTCACGTTACGGCCTGCCTCAGTCTTCTGGGACCACAGCCTGGCTCAAGGCTTATTAATGGGTACATGGTGGCACATAGTGTATAGCAGGTTCTGTTTTATAGTTTACTGTTTATTCCTTGCTATAGTCCTTCCAGGCAGCCCTGTTATGAACTTCATTCTACAGACCAGGAAACTGGGGCAGAGAATATTTAGGTAATTTATCTGAGGTTAGATAGTGCTTAGTGCTGGGGCTGGGATTTGAACCAGTCAGTATCTTTGACTCCAAAGCTGAGCTTGGCCTCATGCTCATACAGAAACCAGAAAGCAAAAGGCCATGTAACATTGTAAGTGACCTTTGTGGGCCTGGGAAGGTGCAGTGAGGGCAAAGGCTGGTAATATTGAGAAGCCAGACAAGTCTGAGTAGAGGGGATGCCAACTGGACCAAGTGTGCCACCTCTTCGCATCTCTCCAAGCTCTCTGCACTCTGTACTCTGAGCTCCTTTGATCCCTGCTCCCCAACCTCACTGTCTGAGTCCTCAACTGTCTCTGTCCCATTTCCCCAGAGACACTGGTCCAGTGGATCTCTGTCCACCTCCATGGCCCTTGCCTGTGCCCAGGCTTCTCCCTTGCTTTTTCTAAACATTCTCTCTGTATGGTGAGACTGCCTTGGAGGAAGGTTGTGTTTGGAGACTTGGATATCTGAGCCGGGGCGGTGGGTGATTGTCTCTGGAGAACAGCACCTGGCTGAGTGTCTTCTAGTAACTGTACTGTCATGACTGTCCTACAGTGGAGTCGTGTGAAGATTACGTGAATGTCCCTGAGAGTGAGGAGAGCGCAGAGGCATCTCTGGGTAGGTGACCCTGCACCCATGCATGGCCCTTAGCCTCTCTCCACCCTCTGCATGGCCTGCCCTACACACCACCGTCCCTGCTGATCTGTCCCCACAGATGGGAGCCGGGAGTATGTGAACGTGTCCCAGGAGCCTCAGCAGATGACCAGGGCTGAGCTGGGTGAGTGCCAAGGTGTAAGGGGGCCGAAGCTGGCAAGCATTCTTGAGCAGAGAGCCTGCAGGCTGAACACCAGTCTCCCTCTGCCTTTCCCTCTCAGCCTCTGTGAACTCCCAGGATGTGGAAGATGAAGGAGAAGAGGAGGGGGTGGATGGAGAAGAAGCTCCTGACTATGAGAATCTGCAGGAACTTAACTGAAACCGTGGTGAGTGGCTGCGTCTCTGCCCCTGCCTTGGGCCCTCTCTCCAGGACCCCCTTCCTGGTCATCCCCAATGGTTAGCACATACTTTGTGGCTCTGGATACCCGAGTGGTTTCCTGAGTGCGTGACTGTGTCTTCCCTGTCTCCCCTTTCCTGCTGTGTTTCAGCTGCAGCTGTCTGTCCTGGAACTGGACTTGCTGGGGGTGTTGCTAAGGGAGTCCCATTTGACCTCTGCTTTGCCTACAGCCTGAGAATCTCCCCTAACTTATTGTCACTTTGGGGTCCAGTCTGTGTCCCCAGTATTCTGCACCTTCTGATGAAGCCTGAGAATGAATCTAGTTCCAACCAGACTATGTCATGGAATAAAGGCCATGTGGCCCAAAGTCTTCCTTTTGTTTGTTTGTTTAACTGGGATAGGGTCTTGCTATTGTTGATCAGGCTGGCCTTGAACCTGTAGCCATCACCCTGCCTCTGTCTCCCTCATGCTGGGATTACAGGTGCATACCGTGATGCGTAGCTGTCAGTAGCACTGTGCGTTTTGGGGTCCTGGAGCACTGGGTGATGGTACCTATGGGTTGAGGGCTACTACCCTTTTCTTTGTGGGATGTTTGTTGAATGTGTGTATACATGGTCTAGGTGTGTGTATGTGTGTGTGTGTGTGTGTGTGTGTGTTTACATACAAGTCTGCAGTCAGAGCAGTCCAGATGGCTGTCTTTCTGTCTGTGGGTTAAGTACTGTAAGTGACAGCAGACAATGACTTGGACACAGCCATGTTCTGAGTGAGGCCCATGACCCAAGCTGGCCCTTCTGGGGCTCAGGATGTATCTCCCCAAAGGTAGTTCATGGAAGTGCAGCTTTTCATAGTGACAGTGGCAGAGCAAGGTATGGGGCACCTCTGGGTGGGGAGTGTGTGTCCACCCTGATAATTCCCATTCCCTACACTTGCAAAACAAAGGACTGGCCTTGATGACCTCAGTGGGTCCCTTGGTCCTTACCGTTTGTGATTCTCAGTGATATAACTGACGTGGTCAGACATGGTGGTATACCAGTTAATCTCAGCTGCTCCAGTGGTTGAGGTGGAGCCCAGGAGTTCAAAGCCAGCCCAATACACATAGTGGAAACCTATCTTAGCCCCTACCAATGTGACAAAGGCAACTGCAGTTCAGGAGCAGCTATCAAGCTTCTGTCGCTGTGGTGACATGCCTGCAGGTCTCACTGCTGCATCAGTGTACTAGGTCTGAAATGGGTAACAGCCTGGTGAGCGCTTGTCCACCTGGCCTGGCTCCTTCACCTGGGTTCTGGGAGTTTTCCCTTGGTCTCCTTCAGGACCCCCTCTTTGTCGCAATTCTGTGTGGGTTTAGAGGCACCAAAGCAGGCCTCAGCCCTGGGGTGTTAGCTGGCCCTTTCCTGCATTGCATGATGGTTCAAGTTGCAGATTTTGCAGATGCATTGCAGCTCATTGGGCAGTGGGATCAGCCTGGGGTTTTTGCAGGAAACCCCTTTTTGATCCCAGCTGTAACTGGGCTCGAAGCTGTAGTTCTGGAGACCCCATTTACATGGCTTACCTATGAGTGAAGCTGTGGAGAAGAAGAAGGGTGGCTTAGACATGGATGTTTTCCTGAATCTACTCACTTGTGACGTCTCGGTCATGTGGGTCAGTAAATCACAGTGTATCAGCAACTGGCTTGGGTTGGAACATGTGTTGTGTGGCCAACACTGCCCCGATGGATACACAGAGTTAGTGGTTCATTCTGGCTGCAGAGGTAATCTAAGCACCAGGGTACCCACTGTATCCCAAGTTCTCATTTAATCACTGTGGCTTCCCTGTTGACAGTTAGGGCTAGCATCTGCATTTTGTGGGGAAGGGAACAGAGAAGTGAGGTAACTTGCTTAAAAATGCACAGCCAGAAATAATCTATGATTAGATCTGGGCCTCCAGAGTCACCGCCATGCTTCCTGGTAGCCTCTTTGTTTATTTTGCAAAGTGCCAACAGCAGGCGATGGGGAAGACTGTTAACCAGCTGCAACAGACTGAAAGGGGGAGTCTGGGAAGTCTTGACATAAGTTGATGGGCTTACGTCCTTTTATTTGGGTTGTCGAGGCAGGAGGAATAGGCAGAGGAACCAACAGCAGTTTACTAGCAAGAGCAAACTGCAGAAAAGCCCTGTCGAACAGTCTAGCAACAGGTGGTAAAGCTGAAGCCAGGCAGGCCTTTTGCTTAGTGCATCTGCTGAGTGGGACCTTTGCCAACTCCATGGATGCTCAGGTAGGGCTGTGCAGGGCAGTGTGGCAGTGGCCACAGCAGGAAACAACAGAAGGGCCATTACTTGTGAATGAGTGGGATGCTGTCAATGAGTGGCTTCCAGCAGCAGAATGAGTCTGGCCCATCAACAGGAAAGTCATCGATGGCAGAACATGCATGCATTAGGACAGCAACGGGAGCCTTGTGTAGGCAGTTAAACATGTGGGATGGGTGATGGGTCCTTTGCCAGAAGTTCCATGCGCACTTGGATTTGTTTGTTTAGACAACGAATGTCTCAGTGTTTAGGCCTGGCTGCTCAGGAATTCAATATGTACATCAGGCTGGCCCCGAATTCATGCAGAACTGCCTGCCTCTGCTCGGATATATATATATAAATTTGGAATGTTTGGCTATCTTGGGAATGGGATCCAAATGTAAGCATGGAATTTTGGGGTTTCATATGCAAATTATACACAAAGCCTGGAGGTAGCTTAATCATTGTTTTAAATGCCCCAGTATTTGATTGAAACCCCCTTCATGAAGTCAGAAGTGGATTTTTTTCCACTTATATTTTGGAGTTTCTCGGGTTTCAGATGCTTGGACTGGGGATGTTCTCTGTGTTGCTCAGAGATGCACGTGGATTGTGTAGCAAGGAAGGCGGAAGAGCGCAGAATACCAAACTCAGGACAGTGTTGCCTTCGCTGGGAGGAGAGAAGTGAGATTGGAGGTCAACAAAAACCTCAGTGGGCTGTGCCGTTTGGGCCCAGGGTAGTCAGTGGTAGAGAACTTGTACATGTGGGAAGTCCTGAGTTCAGTCTCACTGCAGTCTCCTCCAAAACACTGTAATGGGGGAGGGCTCCACAAGTGTTTGATAAGTATTCTTGAGAGTTTTCAGATCTGAGTGGTTTCATAATAATTAAGACCAAGGGCTGGGGCATGGTGGTTCATGTCTTTAACCCTAGCACTTGGGAGGCAGAGGCAGGCAAAATTCTGTAAGTTCAAGGCCAGCCTGGTCTACCTAGCAAGTCCCAGGTCAGCTAGTGCTACATGCAACCCTGTCTGAAAAACCAACCAACCAAACCAAATCATCAAACACAAAACAAGATCAAGTCAAGTCCCAGAAGGAATGAGTGGGCACATAGCATGTAGCTTAAGCAGCCATGGAAAAGTGTCACTGGTTGGTGTGTGACAATTGGATGGCTTGCCCGACATGCTCCAGCCTTTAAGGGCAACATATACTAAAGCCCTGAGGTGAGCTTGCGGAACTAAAGAAATACCATGAGACTGGAGAAGGCACAGACTCCAGGGTGGGCAGACAGGGGCCTGAGCAGGCTGATGGCTTCATTCCGAGACCGGAGGGCAGTCCCTGAACACTATGAGCCCAAGGATGTCAAGGCCAAGTTTGCATTTTAGAAACTATCTCTGCATTAGTTGTGGATACTAGCTAGGGGAAGCAGATGGCCTCCAGGTGGGCAGGCAAAGAAAAGGCCACCCAATCCTGGGACCACACTGATTGGTTGGCTGTGGTTGGGAGGCACAAGGACAGTCTGGGTGATCATTGCCTTGGTGGCTGAGGGCGTTGAGGGGCATCCTTGAGTCAGCCAGCATTTTCCATTCATGTTTCTTGGCTCCAGCAGGAGGCGTGGCTTTGTTCCCTCCAGTCTTGAGCCAGGAGTGACAGAAGAGAGGCCTGCCACCTGGGCTGGGCTGGTCGATGGGGAGAATTGCTGTAGATGAGAGATGCTCAAAAGCACATGAGAACGTTTCTCACAATTGCTTTTGGGGAAGACAGCTCTTTGCTTCTAAAAGCCACAAGCGGGGATGGCTTTCTGGATTTCCTTTTTTTCAGAGGCAGATCTGAGACGAGGGTCCTGGGATAAGGGGTTTATGTGGGAGATCTGGTCTCAGAATATACCGTAGGGGAGGCAGGCACATGAGACTGAGACTGGACAGGAAGTCAACTGAAGGTGCATGATGAAGACCAGACCAGCAACTGCGGTGGGCACTGTCCTCAGGCCTGTGGTGTGTGTGGAGCACACCCTGGGGACGGTGTGCATATCTTCCCTTCCAGTTCGCCACCAAGAGTGGTAGCGTGGATTTTTACATATGTGCTGGGATCTAAACTCAGGGTCTCATGTTTACAGCAAGCAGTGTGTCCACCCAGCTCTCAGCTCTCTCTTCTCTATTGATCTATCTTACACAGCTTTTCCCTGCGTGAGCATGTGATGGTTCCGGCTGCTCTAGAGACCACATCTTTTCGGGATCCCTTGAAATATATCCCAGTCTCTCCAGCAAAAGCACTAAAATTATTCTGATTGGGCTATATTGGGACACGTGACTTCCGTGAGCCAATCACTGGCCGATAGGACTCCCCGTGCAGATCAGCTCGTCTTGCCTTTTATATATTCTACTCTGAAAGCTAACGCACTGGAAATGAGAAGGGACCTGAGGAAAACCAGGTGCTGTCCTGCTGAGATGTGTCTGATACACTTACAGAACCACTCATGATGCATGCACAGAAGGTCCCCTCTATAGACAAGGAAATAGACAGGTCCAGGACATTAATTGATTTTCTTAAGGTCACACAACTAATTCCAGAATTATTAACAGAAGCGCAGTTTACTGTGAGGTAGAGGAAAGGGAGCTGTGTACTGTTAGATGCTGGCAACGAAGAAAACACGGCAAAGCAAAGAAGCAACTATAGTCAGCAAATTCTCCCTTTACATGGGAAGATGCTCTCCCTGAGATGGCTCAACAGTACACAGGCCTGCAACTTCCGGGATCATCAAGAGGGGATAGACAGCAGGAGCGGGCAGCATGTGGAGGTGAGGGAGGCAGGTTTCTGAGAAGTCCACCGAGGCCCGGAGCCATCCTGGAAAGAGGTCAGGCCTACCCACGGACATGGCTCTCCAGCACCCTTCTTTGGTCTAGATGGTCAGTGTGTCTGCTGTTCGTACACAAAGGTCCTGACTCACAAAGACAGGATGCCGTGGGAGCTCAGCTGCGCGCAGCAGGGACCCTGACTTCAGGCACCTGCAGTGCACCGTGTGCAGCACCCTACGCTTTACGTATATTCTGTTCAGGTAGTTATCTTTGGACGACTTCGCTATGCTACTGTTTGTCAAATGGGGAAACTGAGGCTCAGAGACGACAGGTAGTCAGGCTCAGCCAGGCTTAGTCAGGATTGTGGTTCTCAGGGCCAGTCTTGCTTTGACTCTTCCTTCTCGCCCACCACACACACTTGTTAGCTGAACTTTGGAGTGGCTCCCAGGAGTGGCCTCTGTGTTGTGCCAGGACCTCCTCCACAGGACTTCTCACTGGTGTTACTTCTTTAGGGCACAGCAGTGTGAGCTCAGTGGGGTGAGGACTTAGAGCATCAGTATCCTGGGGGTCTGGTGGGCCTTGAGGAAGAAGTTGTCGTCCTCCCTCTGCCCTCTCACTGAGCCTCTAGTCAGCCCCTCCTCCCCCTTGCATACCTGAAATGCTAAGCATTTCTCACCCTCTCCCACCAGGCTCACGAGCTTACTAATTTTCTCTCTTTCTGGGTCCCTGCAACACCCCACACCCCAAGCTCTCCTCTCTCCCTCTCCCACAGACTGCTTTCGGTTTTGTCTCATTCTCAACGTCCCCGCCTCTGCCTCTGTCTCCCTTTGTAAGTGTGTCATCTTTCTGATTCTATCTCTCTTTTTTTTTTTTTTTTTTTTTTTTTTTTTGGAGACAGTCTAATATAACCCAGGCTAATCCTTGACTTCGATATGTACTTGAGGATGACCTTGAATTTGTTGTTCGTTTTTGTACACAGGGTTACACTATGTATCTTTGACTGGCTTGACACGCTCTATGTAGACCAGGGTGGCCTTGAACCCATAGAGATCTACCTATCCCTGCCCCTAGTGCTTATATTAAAGTCAACCACCACAACTGGTAACCCTGAACTTTTGATCCTCCTGCAGGGGTGTTTTTTTTTTTGTTGTTGTTGTTGTTGATTTTTGTTTGTTTGGTTGGTTGGTTTTTTACCATACCTCCTCCCCTTCCCCCTGCCCCTCCCCCCCTCCTCCTCTTCTTCCTCCTCTTCCTCCTCCTCCTCCTTCTTCTATGTTTTGCCTCGTTTATGTCTTTCTGTCTGTCTGCTTCTATCTTGGAAGCATTTTTTCTCTCTTGTGTCTGTCACTGCCCTCTAGGTATCTCTCTCTCTCTCTCTCTCTCTCTCTCTCTCTCTCTCTCTGTCTCCTCTCCCTGCCCCTCCTTCCCCACATCCTGAGTTGTCTTTGGGGAACCGGAAATCTGGGGGATCAGAGAGATACCAGGAGGCTCAGCTGCTGCTGCCTGGAGATAATGCCTGGGGGTGCTGGGAGGGGGAGGGGCAGGATCCCAGCATCTTTTAACCCCAGTGCAAAGGCACACAGAGGGTCTTGCCACCAGCCTCCTCTGCAGACCTCTCTGTGGGCGGGGTCCATGGAACCTACCTCCCCCACCAGTATGTATGTAAAGGGCCAGACTGGGACAGCTGAGTGTAGTAGGGGCATGTGGTGGATGATCCGACACCTGGGGTGTGTTGTGGAAGGTTAGTCAGCCGGGACTGGCAGGGGTCAGAGGCTACTGGGGTGAGAGAGAGGTGGGGCGCCCATCCTGCCCCTCCCCCTAGTCTCCCCACTCTCATTGTGGGCCCATCCCGCCTCTCCCCCAGCGTCCCCCCTCTCACTGTGGGAACTTATTTGGGGGCACTTTGTGACATGTCCCACTGCTTTCATTTACAACCCTGTGAGGTGGGTGCTCTTATTAACTCTGTTTTTTTGTTTTTGTTTTTTGGAGACAGGGTTTCTCTGTGTAGCCCTAGCTGTCCTGAAACTCACTCTGTAGACCAGGCTGGCCTCAAATTCAGAAATCCACCTGCCTCTGCCTCCCAAGTGCTGGGATTAAAGGCGTGCGCCACCACTGCCCGGCATTAACTCTGTTTTGTAAGTGTGGAAACTGAGGTACAAAGAACTTGAGTCACACAACCAGGGTGCCTCCTAACAGGACCCTGATCCAATTACACTGGTCTTGGACAAAGTCTGGACTGGCTGTAAGTCTGTTCATTTGTTCAGACAGGATCATGCTGTAACTTAAAAAAAAAAAAAAGTGTAAGAAAGCACCATTGCTGGGTGTGGTAGCATGGCGCCAGATCCCAGTTGACCCCCAACCCTGAACTTTCCAGCCCCAGGACTGGGCTGCCCTTCCCCCAGAGGCTCTTCCTGTACAATCCAGACATTTTGGCCTCTCGATCTCTGTCTTCTTTTCTCTTTTTCTCCCCACACCATCTCCATGGCGACTCCACTGGCCTTAATCCTTGGGGCCAGTAAACTTGCCCGAGAGCAGCTTCCCAATAAATCTGCCTTTAATATAATCGAATCTCTCTTTAACTGGCTCATTTCACCGGCAGAGAAATAACCTATCAGTATAGAGTGACCAAATGTTGAAGTATCCTGGGAGAGAATCCAAGTCCTTCGTGGTGGAGTCTGCAGAAACCAGCTGGGGTTGTTTCAAGCCATGCACGAGGATCATGGGAGAGAGCAAGCAGCCAGTGAGGAGGCAGGGGAGCAGCCAATGAGGAGGCAGGGGTGATCACACTGAATAGTGGCTGCTGTTGCTAGCCCAGGCACTCCCAGCTCTGCCAGCATCGGTCATGGGCATGATGTGATTCCCTCTGATCACCTGTACTAATCCTTTGAGTCACTCCCAGTCTACTTCAGGGTCAGGGAGCACGACTGCCCCCACAGAGTGAGTGGGGCCCAGGATTCTCTAGCCCTACACACAAATGGGGATTCTCTCACATAAGCAAAGACCATCAGCTCTGGAGTGCCATCCCCCCAGACTTCACACCGCTCTCCATATGTTGTTCTGCCCCAGCCTTGCTTCCCACCCCCATTCTGGGCTTCAGCGCACACAGTGTGCAGGGTGAAGGAAGTCCAAGTGGACCAGGGTCTTTTAACTCTGGATCCAGAGGATGTTAAGGCAAATGTGGAGTTTTGTGAGACTTACAGTGACTGGATCAGCTTCTCTCCAGAACCAAACAGCTGGCTGTTATCATTAATTTTCTTGTCATAGTAATGTATTTGCACATCACCCCAACCTGGCCCACACCCCACACCCCCATCCTGAATCTCAACACGTGGCCCTGGGACTCATAATCCTGCCCAACTTCTTCATGTAGCCAGTAGATGGCTTTTTATCAACGGGGGTGGGGGTGGGGTGGGGGGGTGCTGGCAATGCTTCCCACTTGTTCCCCAAATCACTCCTGCTGCCTCCCAAGTTCGGCTGAGACACATCTTTCTGCTGGGCCTTTGCACTTGCTGCTGTTTCTGTCTGATGTTCTGGCCACCTTTGTCACATGGATCTGGGTTGAAATTCTCCCTTCACGAAATCCCTTCCCTCTCCCAGTGTACCCAGTTACAACCACCGGGATTGGCTTCATAATGGTAATCTTTTATTTTTTTCAGTGTCAGTGATGGGCGGGGGTGGGGGGAGCTTGACATGCTAAGGACATGCTTTGTGCCTGAGCTCCACCCTTCGCCCCTAATTGTGATGCAGTTGATCTCTTGAAATCTGTCCCTTTCCGGATTGTGTACTGCTTGCTCTCCAGTGTCATCCCAAGGGTCGACATAGAGCTGGGTACAGAGTAGGTGCTCAGCCAATATTGCTGGAGAAAAGAGTTCAAAAGAGCCTAGGCTGCTTCGTACCACCACAGCCTGAGTCACACCGCTTGCCCGGCCTACCAGAACCCTGTGTTCAATCAGGCATCGCTGTCAAAGCAAACAAACTGCTTTTAAAAACTGGCAGATTAGTGCTGGAGCGTTGGCTTGGTAGCTAAGCAATGCCGCTCTTATCAGGACCTGGGTTCAGTTCCCAGCACCCACGTGGTGGCTTACAACTATCCAGGGGCTCCTGACACCTTCTTCTGGATTCCGAGGGTACAAGACACACATGTGCACAGATGTAAGTGCAGGCAAAACAATCCTATAGATTAATTAAAAATAAATCTTTTTTTTTTTTTTTTTTAAAGCCAGGCACCTGAGCTCCACAGTCTTGCAGCTCTAACAAGTGAGCCGAGCCCACACTAGGGAGGCACTCACTGTATGAAACAGTGTGAAAGTGGGAGACAACGGATGTGCTTAGTTACTAAAACCTGTAGTAAAAAACTCCCACAGAACACAAATTACCATCTCAGCCACATGTGAATTCGGTTCATATGTTCACCTTGCCAAGGGACAGATAGATCTCCCAAAGTCTTTCATCTTGTAAAATGAAAACTCTGTACCTTTATGTCCCACTTCCCCTGCCCACTATTGCCAGCACCCTGCATTCTGTTTTCCATCTCTGGTCTGTTTTGTGACTGGATTCCTGCACTTAGCATAATGTCCTTAAGATTCACCCATGTTATAGCACATATGAAGATTTTTTTGAAAGAGAGAGAGAGAGAGAGAGAGAGAGAGAGAGAGAGAGAGGGAGGGAGAATGATGCAGTCTGATTGGTCGTGAACTGGGTTCAAGTGATCCTCCTGCCTCAGCCTTCCTGAGTCACAGGCCATCTTGTTCAGGCTTTCTTTCCAGAGGCTAAATAACACCGTGCTTCATGGATAGATCACATTTCATCTATCCATCTGAGTCTCAGAGGTGGCATTGCTCTTGCGTGAGTGATGGTGCTGTTTTCATGAGAGAGTACACATCTCTCTGAAGTCTTGCCTTTAATTCTTTTTTTTTTTTTTTTTTTTTTTTTGGTTTTTCAAGGCAGGGTTTCTCTGTATAGTCTTGGCTGTCCTGGAACTCACTCTGTAGACCAGGCTGGCCTCGAACTCAGAAATCCGCCTGCCTCTGCCTCCCGAGTGCTGGGATTAAAGGCGTGCACCACCACTGCCCGGCATTGCCTTTAATTCTTTTGCACATACTTCCAGAAACAGAATCATCAGATCGTACAGAAGTCATGTGTTGAATTCTTTCAGGTCAGGCCACACGGTTTTCCACGGTGCCTGCACAGCACACTCCGAGTGCTGGGATCACAGGTGGTGCCACCACATTCCTGGGGCCTAAACTCAGGCTGTCAGATTTGGGACGAGTGCGCTCTCCAGCCACCCCAGCCGCCCCATCTTGCTGGCGTTGCTGGTGACAGGCAGCTGTCCTAGTAGATTAACTGTGGTTTGGATTTGCAGTTCCTGAGAGATAGTAAAGTTAAGCTTCTTTTATATTTTTCTTGGCCATTTGTGAGTTTTTTGGTTTCTTTTTTCTGTTCGTTTTTTTGTAGAGATATGTCTACAAATCTTTTACCTATTTTCAAAGCTGGGCCATTTTTTGGTTATTGTTGGTTTATAAGGGTTATTTATATTTCGTGGACATTAACTATTTATCATATTATGATTTCACAACTTTTGATTCCTGCCCGAGTCACTATGTGGTTGCTGGGATTTTGTTGGAAGCTATTAGAGCACAAAGTTTGGCCTCTGGCCTCACTCAGTGTGTGGGAGCCTGACTTTTTGCTCCAAGATAATGTTTACGCAGGTAGCCTGGGAATCCCAGATAAGGTTAACCACAGGATGTTCAAGACAAGACCTACCATAAAAGTTTCCATCAGAAAATGTCACCCATTGTTTAAGCCAGTCATTGATTTATTCCTTCCTCTTCCCTCCAGATCCCAATTCTCATTCTTTTTACTCTTTATAAGCGGTAGCTTTCTAAGAATAAAACAGACCTTGACAAGAATCTGCTTGGTCTCGCTTCTTTCTTCCTCTCACCCATTTCTATTATAGGTTGGGATTCTCCTCGAAACTGCGAATTACTAGGTCCTGTCTGCGAATTACTAGGTCCTGCGGGTCGGGACAGGATTTGAACTCAGGACCTTCGGAAGAACAGTCAGTGCTCTTAACCACGGAGCCATCTCTCCAGCCCGCATTATCTTACTATCAGCT
Organism: Uromys caudimaculatus; assembly: GCA_028551405.1. NCBI lineage: Eukaryota > Metazoa > Chordata > Mammalia > Rodentia > Muridae > Uromys > Uromys caudimaculatus. The sequence goes on from CM052703.1 coordinate 70,928,000, forward strand.
TTTTCTTGTGCTGCTGGGCATAGAAGCCAGGTCTTCTCACTTGCAAGGCCTTTGCTCTTTTATGAGCTACACCCCTGCCTTTCCATTAAATGTGAATGAAGAAGCCGGGCAGTGGTGGCGCATGCCTTTAATCCCAGCACTTGGGAGGCAGAGACAGGCGGATTTCTGAGTTCGAGGCCAGCCTGGTCTACAGAGTGAGTTCCAGGACAGCCAGGGCTATACAGAGAAACCCTGTCTCGGAAAAAAAAAAAAAAAAAAAAAAAAGAAAAAGAAAGAAAATAAATGTGAATGAAGACAAGAGCTCTCACCACAGTAGCAGAAACAAAATAACACATTACATTTCTTGGCCAAATTAAAACACAGCAGAGGGCCAGGCAATGGTGGCCCACGCCTTTAATCCCAGCACTTGGGAGGTAGAGGCAGGTGGATTTCTGAGTTTGAGGCCAGCCTGGTCTACAGAGTGAGTTCCAGGACAGCCAGGGCTACACAGAGAAACCCTGTCTCAAAAAAAACAAAAATAAACCCCAAAAAACAAAAAACACAGCAGAGGGAATCGGCTGGATTTTTAAAAAAAAAAGTGTTTTGTTTTCTCTTCTCTGTGTTTCAAGTGTTGGCAACTACTGCTGATTTTGTTAAGTGAAATGCTTCACTACTATGCTGCAGAGACCTGTCACAGTCTGCGTCTGAGCCTGTGCGGCTCCTATAGAAGGAGCCTTAGGCGCAGGAGTTCCCCAGTTCTGGAGCGGAGTCAACTCGGTGGCATGGAGGACCCAGACTCCTTTTGCTTTATTTACTGCTTCCTCTTTCCTCTTAGCTCCATCTCAGAGTGACAAGCTGATGGCCAGTTCGTGAGTCTGTGTTCTTGTGAGAAAGAAAAGGGGGAGGGAGCCAAACAGGCACCCTTCCCACCAGCTTGAAGTCTGGTAGAGAAATATGAAGAATCTCCATTCAGGGAGGTCACAGCTGAGGTCACGACCACTTATCATTGCAAAGATACTCGGAATTGTACTTTCGAATCTGGCCCCATAGCAACCTCAGATACAAGCAGAATTCTGTAACTAAGGAGGAAGCATGCGGGCCAAAGAGAGGGCAACCACAGGCTGCCTGTTGTGGCCACCATTCTGAGTACCAGAGAGCTCCATGGCCCTTTTCACTGCTGGCTCACTCGGATGCAGACCATCTCACAGTGGCCTGCCACCTCGGGGGTGTACGCTCTCGTTTATTTTATTTTTAATTAAAATTGAATGCTTTTTATAAATTGAGCAGTGCATTGCTGTGGCTCAGAATCCCAAAGGTGTCAAAGGGTGCTCTCTCTATCGATGAATCATACATCTATGAGGGCAGCCGGCCTCGGATTAAAACTATCTGATGAGGCACACCTTTAATCCCACCACTCGGGAGGCAGAGGCAGGTGCATCTCTGTGAGTTCAAGGCCAGCCTGCTCTACATGAATTCCAGTCCAGGTAGGGCTACACAGAGAGAAGAAACTATCTGAAAAAGAGGCTTCTGTACTGAGCACGCGCAGTCCTTATCAGCATTATTTAAACAGTACAGCTCAGTTTCTGCTTAATTGCCATTTTCACTGTACGAAAGCATTAGTTACCTTCTCTCCTTGTGGTGACAAAAATACCTGGCAAAAGCAACTTCAGGAAGGAAGGGCTTCTTTTGGTTACAGTTTTAGCGTGAGCCTTTCATGGGGCTGAATTACAGTGGTGGGAGGGCGAGGCTGCTCACGTGGTGTCCACAGTCAGAAAGCAGAGCGGAATTGAAGGCAGGGGCGCAGCTCACTCTTTCCTTTTATTCCGTGTGGGACCTCAGCTGAGAGGACGCTGCCATCCACATTCAGGATCTGTCTTCCCTTCCCTGCTCTCTTAAACCTCTCTAGAAACAGCCTCACAGACACAGTGTGCATGTTTCCATGGTGATTCTAAGACCCATCAGGCTGGCCGTGAAGATTCACCACAGCAAGGAGGTGCTACGAATATTCCAGAGTTCACTTAAGGCACACGAGAGGACTTCATAGGCGACACGCAAACACCAGGCCTCTTTACGACAAAGACGTTGGAATCTTCTGGGTCCTAGAATCAGAACCCAGAATGGATTCTGAGGGACAGCTATCCATGGAAAAGAATCTTCCTCCCATTCCAAGCCAACAACCAAATCCCTGTCCCAAGCACAGGTGATGCTATTAACCATCAAGTGTTCGTGATCTGGCTCAGTGGACAAAGGTGCTTGCTGCCACATCTGATGGCCAGAGTTGGATGCCCCAAGTCCCACATGGAAGAAGGAGAGACTCAACTCCAGCAAACTGATCTTTGACATCCATATTCTCGCTGTGGTATGTGTAAAATACACTCCCTCTTTCAATAAATAAGTAAATACTAAAAAAAGATTCACAATAATTTACATTTTAAAATGATTTACAATGACCCAGGTATGTTGGCTCATGCCTGTGATCTCAGTATTCACCATGCTGAGGCAGGAGAATTGCGAGTTTGAGCTCAGCCTGGAGTACATAAATCCTGCTTTATACAATAATAAGAAGACAAAATGACAAACAATTTTTCTATTACTATACACGAGAGGCACACGTAGGCTTAGTCCTCGCCCTTCGTTATTACACAAATGACATAATTCTGTACGGCCTGGATCTGACCTTCTTTACTCATTCCCTCCTTCTCTGCCTCTCTGTCATTTCAGGTTACCTGGGGCAAACTTCGTAAATCAGAAACAAACAATTCATAAGTTTTAAATGGATGCCATTCCTAATAATGTGATGATTCTGTCCAAGACATGTATTGCCCCAACATGCGTGCGTTGTCCCAACATGCTTTACCCTTTGTCCCCCTGAGGACAACCGTGGTTCTTGTCAATCACTTAGCAGTTGGCTCTGTGCAGATGGACTGTGACGTAGGTCAGCTCTGTTCACTTTTTCTTTAAGTTTTATTTATTTTATGTGTGTGAGTATTTGTTTGTTTTTGAGTGCTCTATCTGCATGTACAATTTGCATGTCAGAAGAGGGCATCAGATTGCATTACAGATGGTTGTGAGCCACCGTGTGGTTGCTGGGAATTAAACTCAGAACCTCTGTAAGAGCAGCTAGTGCTGTTAACTGCTGAGCCATCTCTCCAGACCCATATATGTATATATATTTCTCAAGACAGGGTTTCTCTGTGTAACCTTGACTGATCTGGAACTTGATTTGTAGACCAGACTGGCCTTGAACTCACAGTGATTTCTTGTCTCTCCCTCTCCGAGTGCTGGGATTAAAGGCATGATCGACCACCACACCGTGCTCACTTTTATTTTTATTTATTTTTATTTTTTGAGATAGAATCTTTCCATGAAGCCTGGACTACTTCTCATTTAGGGGCTGTCATCTCTCAGGATGAGAGGAGCTAGGGATGTTGCAGCAGGGATAGTGTATCCCCTGTCCTCTTGCTACCAGGTTAGGACCAGGCCTCCCGCCTCCTGTGTGAGTCTGCTGCCACCTTCTCTGCACTGAGTCCTAACTCCACAGCAGGTGGGAACCAAGAAAAGCATCTGGTAAGATGGGACCTGATAGGCTCTCATGGGAGGGACGAGTCATGTGGGGGCAATATGAAAGGTGTCAGGGTATGCTAAGGTATGTGTGGGAGGGTATGTCAGGAAGCTAGCAGTGTGGGTGGCTGTGGAAGGCTATGAGTTGCCCAGATCCATAGGGGACACAGCCCAGTGGAGAGGCCCAGAGTTAGGAAGATCAGTACTTTGTGGCTGTGCGACCTGACCTTCGGCAACTTACTTCTCTGTACCTCAGTTTCTGCGCTATCAGGCTAACCCCACATCACCTACCTCGGAGCACTCACCTACTTTCTCATGCTGTATTGGATCTGGGGGATAGATAGTTCCTACCTCCAGCCCGTTTAACACTGTTCAGTTCTCTCCTGTTGGAGGTGGGGTGGGGTGGGGGCCGACAGGACGCGTCTATGGAGAACCTGCTGAGGCCTTTGACTTGTTTAAAGCGTCACACAAACTTATTTTACAGCTGGGAAAATTAGCCCCCAGCAGAAATCTACTAGCCAGTTCTACTGTGGAAGCTGCTTCAGACCCCATCTGACTTGCTGTCCCCAGAGTCTGTCGATCTGTTGGCCACATAAATTCCAGAGCAAGGGAACACCAAGGGGTTAAATGTGGGCACGTTTTCTACTGCAAGGAAAAGAAGAATAAAGGAGATAAATCCTGAGCTGCACCCCAGTGTCTGACTTCTGTAAGGAACCTGTGGAACCTGACTCCACCGTCTGTGAACAGACAGCATCCGATATAAAAAGAGGCCGGGGATAGCTCTTGCCTTGCCCTTGAGTCGTGGGGACAAGGATGAGAATGTTACAAGATACTTTACTTGACCCTTGGGTCTCCATTTAATTATGTTCTAGACCATTGTTTGTACTTATAAAATTAGCGGGCAGGCATGGTAACACATGCTCACCTTTAATCCTAGCACCGTGGAAGCACAGGCAGGCCGGCCTCTGTGCATTCAAGGAAAGGCTGGTGTACATAGTGAGTTACAGGTCAGGCAGAAATTGACCTCAGAGGATGACTTAGGAAGGTAGCAGGTTTTGATGATTTCAAATTCCTTCAGATAAACTGATAAAAACAAAGGAATAGACTGAGAACTTGTACCTCTGAGATTTGCTAAGGTTCTCAGGGTACAGACCACACCTGGGAGGCAGTGACACCTGCTCTGAGTTGTCCAGTGTGTTTGGGCCAATGGAGAAAAGAAAGGGGGGAAGGTATCCCAGGGTTATCTAAATCACTCTAGGTTATATATAGCATTGAAGGGAACTCTTATTTTAGGTAGGCAGCATAATCTTTTTTCTTTTAGTGTGTGTGTGTGTGTGTGTGTGTGTGTGTGTGTGTGTAGGCTACAGGTTGATATCAGGGGTCTTCCTCAATTGCTTCTCTACCTTAGTTCTCTGAGACAGGTTCACTCGCTGAACCTGGAGTTCACTGACTATATAAACTAATTGGCCAGCAAGACCCAGGCATAAACTCAGGCATCCTCCTGTCTCTGTCTCCCTAGTGCCGAGATTACAGGTAACATAATATTAATATAGAAATCTGATGCACACAGCAAACTAAGAAACAAATGAGAAGAACAAAATCAAAAGAGAAGCTGAGAGACATTGCAGACCAGCTTCCCCACATTCTCTGTGAAATGTCAATAAACACGCAACTGAGGCCAGGTATGCTGGCATACAACTTTGATGCCAGCACTTGGGAGACTGAAGCAGGGGGACTAAGGGGTCGAATTCACCCTGAGTGACAGAGAGAGACTCTGACTATGCATGTATTTTATATTTTCATCTGGTATAGAACTAGTGGAGGAAAAGTGATGAGGAAGGACTACAAGCCAAGGTGAAGGCCCAGCTCTACTCACAACCAGGGCAGGCACGTGAGAGCAGTAAAACAGCCGATAAAAAGAAGAGAACACAAAAAAGCAGTTCACAAACAGCAAATAGACACACAACAGATTCTCAACCTCACTAGTGGCCAGTGAAGGGCAAATCAAAGCACCAGAGGGATGCGTGCAGTCCACTGGGTAGAAGGAAATCAGTCGACTGTGGCGTGTGTAAAGAGACATAGCTTTTATATTGCTGGCGGAAGTGCTAGAACGCAAGTGACTATGTATGGGTGTGGTATCGTATGTATGTAATATGAGCAACAGGAAGGTGGGGGAGGACTGAGTTAAGGCTGGGGTGGGCTATAGAGAGAGACGCTGTCTCAACACACACACACACACACACACACACACACACACCAAGGTCTGGAGAGATGGCTCAGTGGCTAAGAGCACTGACTGCTCTTCCAGAGGTCCTGAGTTTAATTCCCAGCAACCACATGGTGGCTCACAACCATCTGTAATGGGATCTGATGACCTCTTCTGGTGTGTCTGAAGACAGCTACAGTGTACTCACATAAATAAAATAAATCTTAAAAAAAAACCACAAACAGCAACCAAAAAAGAAAACACAAAAAATACAATAAAACACACAAACAACAACAAAGCCCATTACAAAAACAAAACGAAACCATAATGTGGTAGGAAGAATACAGGTGTTGGTACAGACAGACAAGACCCAAAAGTCACAGCAGTATTTTGGAAACTGATGTGGTAATAGCTGATGAAAGGTTTTTGGCAAACTTTCAGATAACTTATACACCACTTATTAGAAAAATACAGGGAAAAATGCAATTTACAAAAGCAAGAGGAACCCCAATAAGAAGCAGGCAGTTCCTGGTGGGGACCGGAGATCCAGCACAGGAAAGAGAAGAGGCACTGCTCAGGGGAGGATTTGGAGAAAGGAGCCAAGATACCACGGGTTGGGGGCGATGGCTCCGCTCACTGCAGGGCAGGAGGCTTCAGCAGAGAAGTTTCTCAAGATAAAATTTGCAAACCACCTAATCCAGCTGAACTGTCGAGAAATAATTTAAATAACTGGCAGAGGGTTCGAGGTTGAATGAAAAGTAAGTACATCGCTATTCTAAGAGAACAAAAAAAAAATCAAAATAAACATATCTCAAGATTGAATTATTGCATGGGTATACTCTAATGGTTATGCTTTTAAAAAAGATTTTATTTATTGTATGTATATGAATACACTGTAGCTGTCTTCAGACCACTAGAAGAGGGCATCAGATCTCATTACAGATGGTTATGAGCCACCATATGGTTGCTAGGATTTGAACTCAAGATCTCTGGAAGAGCAGTCAGTGCTCTTAACCTCTGAGCCATCATCTCTCTAGTACCTCTAATCGTTGTTTTTAGTTGACAGTGTTTGGCTTTGGACTGGGACAAGAGACTGAGGTACATATTTTACATGTCAAAGCAGACCTGGCCTCCAGTTTCTCCCAGCATTCCTCAGTCCCTACCTGGCATATCCTGCCCCCAACCCTGAACTTTCCAGTCCAAGGGGCTGGATTGCCTCCTCCAGAGCCTCCAGAGATTTTGGGTCCCCCTTCTCTCTCTCCTTCTCTCTCTCTCTCTCTCTCTCTCTCTCTCTCTCTCTCTCTCTCTCTCTCTCTGTCTCTGCATGTATGCCCTTTCTCTCTTCTTCTCCCCCTTCCCCGCCTCTCCATGGTGATTCCCCTGGCCTCAATCTTTGGGGTTAGTGAACTCACTGGAGAGCAGCTTCCCAATAAACCTGCCTTTAATATAATCTAATCTGATTTGAATTGGCTCATTTTACTGTGGAGAAATAACCTATCAGTCATATTTAAATAAAAGCTTACCAGATAGCTCTTTTTAATGGTGTCTTGGGATTTTCTTTAAACTTGATTGATTCTATAATGGAAATTCTTTGTAAATACATACCTATTTACTGAGTGATCAAATGTTGGGTTAAGGCAAACATGGGGCCTGCGTGGTCTGCACCAGGCCCCCTATGTGTATGTATTATGTTAGCATTTCTTCTAGGCTCTGCCCCACAGTTACCTGGCAATAGCCAGATATGCCTAACTATATGCCTCACTCTCTTGCTTTCTTTCTCTTACCCTCTTCCCCCTCTGTCCCTTCTCTCCCCATTCCCCTACCCCCTTTCTCCATGTGTTCATGGCTGGCCTCTACTCCACTACTCTGTCTCTGTCTCTCTCTCTCCCCCCCCCCTTTCTCTGTCTCTGTCTGTCTCTGTCTCTCTGTATCTCTCTCCTCCTTTCTCTGTCTCTACTACCCTCTCAACTCCCCTCCCATGCCCTAAACTCTATTCCATACTATACCAGACGTGTGGCTGGTCCCTCAGGGGGAAGGGATGCTTCAGCATGGGCTCACAGAGGCAGCCCTTCCACCTCACCATACCACGCCTTTACCAAATATATCCCTGGCTCCTTTTCTTCTTTTCTTTTCTTTTTCTTTTTTTTTTTTTGAGATAGGGCTTCTCTGTGTAGCCCTGGCTGTCCTGAAACTCACTCTGTAGACCAGGCTGGCCTCGAACTCAGAAATCCGCCTGCCTCTGCCTCCCAAGTGCTGGGATTAAAGGCGTGCGCCACCACTGCCTGGCTTCCTTTTCTTTTTTTTATAAAACACAACATTATGGGGCTGGAGAGATGGCTCAGCGGTTAAGAGCGCCGACTGCTCTTCTGAAGGTCGTGAGTTCAAACCCCAGCAACCACATGGTGGCTCACAACCATCCGTAATGAGATCTGATGCCCTCTTCTGGGGTGTCTGAAGACAGCTACAGTGTACTTACATATGATAAATAAATAAATCCTTTAAAAAAAAAAAAAAAAGAGTTTAAAAAAAAAAAAAACAACACACAACATTATGGCCATTAGCTTGGTGTTTTTGTGGGACTCCCGACAGTGGGAGCAGGTGTGTCTTTGACTCTTGCCTGCTCTTGGGATTCTCTCCTGTTGGGTTGCCTCCTCCAGCCTGGCTATGAAGGCTTTTGGCCTTGTCTTTTTTTGTTTGTTTGTTTGTTTTGTTTTGTTTTTGTTTGGTTTTTTTTTGTTTTTTCGAGATAGGGTTTCTCTGTGTAGCCCTGGCTGTCCTGGAACTCACTCTGTAGACCAGGCTGGCCTCGAACTCAGAAATCCACCTGCCTCTGCCTCCCGAGTGCTGGGATTAAAGGCATGCGCATCACTGCCCGGCTTTTTGCCTTGTCTTACTGTAGCTTGTTTTGTCATGTTGGCTATTGTCTCTTAGAGGTCTGCTCTTTTGAAGGGAAATGGGGGTGGGAGGAGTGCATTTGGGGGGGGAGTGGATCTGGGGGAGACGGGAGGTAGGAAGAAGCGGGGAGGAGTGGCTGGAGAGGGAACTGTGGTTAAAATGTATTGTATGAAAGAAGAATCTATTTCTAATAATAATTTAATTTTAATAACAATAACAATGAATATTACCAGTGGGGGAGATTAATAGTCCCAATAATCTATTAATAATGCACTGGGGCTGGCACTCCCTGTGACCCGAGAGAAACTCTCTGAACACTTTGAACTCCTTGGGGGCCATCGAGAACCAAGAAAGAAAATCATATACACATGCAGTCAGTGGATGAAGCAAGACAAGCTCCAACAATTTCACACATACACATACATACATATATGCATACATACATACATACAATATATAACATTCATTCATGCAGGCATACACATTCACACATTGGGTGGACAGAGCAAAGCTCCAACCAACTTTACAGATATACACACATACGTACATTTTTGGTGGATGGAGCAAACTCTAACGAGAAGTCTCCAGCAAATTTCATACACACACACTCACACACAACATTTAGTGGATGGAGCAAACTCCCAACAAGTTGACTCCAACAACTTTATTTTTTCTCTTAGTCTTTTTATACCTATATACTCCAAGACAGAGTTCTCTATGTAAGAAAAAGATTACGGCCGGGCAGTGGTGGTGGACGCCTTTAATCCTAGCACTTGGGAGGCAGGTGAATTTCTGAGTTCGAGGCCAGCCTGGTCTACAGAGTGAGTTTCAGGATAGCCAGGGCTACACAGAGAAACCCTGTCTCGAAAAACCAGGAAGAAAAAAAAAAAAAAAAAGATTACCTCATAGCCACAAGTTGCATATTCTCTAAAAAACAATCACCACAAAAAACATATTCTTCAAGAACAGATTAAAATCATTACACAAAAGGAAATTACACCAGGATTATTGATTATGTATTCTTCTTTTAAAACCCACACCTAACTAAACATCTCCCATTTATCTTTCAGTCCACAAGTTCATCATAACCCCAAGACAATAAATCTTTTTGTCACTGATTAACAAAGTTTAAGCTAGCCACTCTATAGTAGCAAGTTTTTTCCTGTGCTTAGCTGACAACAATTTGTATTTACTAAGAAACAAATGGGGGGGGGGGGTGGGTGTTCGGAGGTGGCAGCTGAAGGCAGGAGGCGGTGCGGGAGGCGAGGAACTCCGGTGCGGACCAATCCCTGCGTCCCGTGCCGCGACCCTACTCCTGCAGCGCCCGGAGGAGGAGGAGGAGTCGGGGACCGTGTGGAGCCCCCTGGAGCTGAGATCAGGATGTTCCGCTTCATGAGGGACGTGGAGCCTGAGGATCCCATGTTCCAGATGGACCCCTTCGCAATTCACCGTCAGCATATGAGCCGCATGTTGTCGGGTGGCTTTGGATATAGCCCCTTCCTTAGCATCACAGAGGGTAACATGCCAGCAAACAGGCCTGCCAGCCGCAGGATGCAGGCTGGGGCTGTCGCTCCCTTCAGGATGTTGGGCATGTCCGGCGGCTTCATGGACATATTTGGGATAATGAACGACATGATTGGGAACGTGGAGCACATGGCCGCGGGAGGCAACTGCCAGACCTTCTCTTCCTCCACCGTCATCTCCTACTCCAACACTGGGGATGGTGCCCCCAAGGTCCACCGGGAGACATCCGAGATGCGCTCTGCCCCGGGCGGGATCTGGGAGACACGGAGGACTGTCCAGGACTCAGACAGTGGTCTAGAGCAGATGTTCATTGGGCATCACATTCGGGATAGGGCTCACATCCTCCAGCGCTCCCGAAACCATTGCACAGGGGACCAGGAAGAGCGGCAGGACTACATCAACCTGGATGAAAGTGAGGCAGCAGCGTTCGATGATGAATGGAGAAGGGAGACATCCCGATACAGACAGCAACGTCCTCTGGAATTTCGACGGCATGAGGCATCTGTGGGTGGAGGACAAAGGGCTGAGGGGCCTCCCCGTCTGGCTATCCAGGGACCTGAGGACTCCCCTTCCCGACAGTCCCGTCGCTATGACTGGTGAAGGCCCCAGGCGCTCAGCCTCTCATGTGCAGGCTGAGAGACTGAGAAATCATCTTTGAGATGACTGTCCTTTCCAGCTCCATCCCAATTTAATATTAAATTAACAGACAAGCTGGCCCCACTTCTCCCTGAGTCTCAGGGAGAGTCTTCTGCTGCCCCCTTACTTACATTTCCATCTTCTCCCCTCACCTCGTGTCCCCACCCATCCCGTGTCCACTAACTTGAGTTCTCATGTTGCTGCTCCATCTCCAGGCCGCCTCATCTTCCCGAGCCCCTGCCACGCATTGAAGGGTTTAGGGGCAAACTCTGAGTTTAGGGATCTCCATCCCTCAGCTCCCCTGGACCCTTGCCCACCTCTTCCTCAGAGCCCACTGCAGATGCCATGGTCCTATTAAGGCTGTGGAGAGTGGACTCCTTCCCACTTCTTTGTCCCCTCCCCCTCCCCATCACAAACACTTTCTTGTACCCTTCTCTGCCTTTATAAAAATAAATGATTTGTGCAACTTGAAACTAGGTGTTTATGGAATAAAGGAGAATGGGAAAAAAGTAAAAAAAAGAAAAAAAAAAAAGAAACAAATCATCATCTCTTATGTCTTACTTTTGAAATCTTGCTCAGCTAAACTAGATAATCATCTATTCTTATATCCAGAATAGAATTATTTCCTTCTTACTCATAACACTATCTCTTCCTGGTGCACACTGCAACCTGTGACCCCTAGATCACAAGACCAGGAACTCAGACTCTTTGATCATTAACTTGCACCACGCCTACTTTCCTTCCTAGTACCATTACGTGTTTGTAACACATGGAAGCTCACCGTGCTCCTTTTCTAACCTGTGCAGCTCTGGCTACTCTACAAGGAGGGGTTGGCACGTTCTACTCTTAATTCTAACCTTATTATATGTTTCTGGCAAAACAACTTAAACTATCTCCTTAAACTTTCTACCAACTACCCCAACTTTCTAAAAGTATTTAAACCAAATCAGGAATTCCATATAATCACTAATTCATCTAAACAGTATTATTTTATGAAGTTCATCTCCATGTTGATCTGCAGGAAAGTTTCCCAGCAGAGTGGGCTGTCACCCATGAGGTAGTCACACCAGGAGGTAGTCACACCAGGCTGTAGGCAGTGAGGGTCTCCCCACACCCAATCACACCAGGCCAGGTGTACGAGGGATATAGCAAGGACAAACATGAGAAGGCACACCAGGAGCAAGAATCAATCATGCCACAAAGCCCCTGGAGCTGTGTCTCTTCAGGGTACACCCATCACCACTGTGCAAACCAGGGCTGCCTCCAGGAAGCTCACCCGTTAACCCTGACTGGCCTGGAACTCACTATGACAGACAGGCCCAATTCATGGAGACTCCTGCTTCTGCTTCTCAAGTGCTGGGATAAAAGGTACTCTCTGAGGAAACTGATGTAACAATGAGGGATGAGGAAGCTGCCTCCCGAGGGCCAATGTCTAGCAGGACAGGGATGCTGACCCAGTTTAAGCCCAGTAGATATAAAACTACACCGAAGGGCTGGGAAGATCACTCTGTGTGAAGTGCTCACTGTGTAAGCAAGAAGTCCCGAGTTTGGATCCCCACATCAGTGCAGAAGCAGGGTGTAGTGGCATGTTGAGGTGGTGTGTGCCTGTACCCCAGCCCAGAGAGCAAGTGAGGGTGACAAGCAGATTCTACTAGCCAGCAAGTCTAGCTGAAACTGAGCTCCAGGTTCAGTGACAGATCCCACTGAAAAAATAAGTTGGAGAGCAATAGAAGCCATGGTTCTCTGGCCTCTGTATGGACACACACACACTCACTGCACCCCAAACAAACAACATACAACTGAGCCACAGTGTATGGACCTTGTACTCTGACCCAGTCGGAGAGTCGGAATGGAACTAAAAATAGTGACAGTGTAACTGAGAAAGTTCCTGTCCTGCTGTGTCTGGTGGCATAGGCCAGTCCAGGCAGCCATGAGACTGTGTTTGAAAATAAAGACAGGCTAGGATGCAGCTGAGTGATGGAGCACCTCCCACAAAGCTCTAAGTTCAGCCTCACTACCACAATAAAGAGGGAGGGAGGGAGAGAGCAAGGGGGGAGGGGGAGAGGGAGGAAAGGAAGGAGGGTAGGGCCTAGCTTTGCTGCTGTGAGAGAGGAAGGCCAATACTCTGAGACAAAGTGGTGGAGGAGGAAGCTAGTCTCAAGGCTGGTGTGGTTGAGGGTGAGCAGCTCACACCTGTGCCTCTTTTGCATCACCAAGAGTGTAGCACATCTTAAGAACCGTTATCCTCATGATTCTTTAAAAGAGTTACTTTCATTACTTTAAATTATGTGGATGGATGTGAGTCTATGTGTGGGTTTTTCAGACAGTGCAAGTACCCACAGAGGTCAGAGATGCTGGATCCCCTGGGGTTGGAGCCGTAAGCAGTTGTAAGCCATCTGATGTGGGTGCTGGGAATCAAACTTGGGTTCTCTGCGAGAACAATATATGCTCTAATTGTTGGGTTCTCTCTCCAGCTCGCCTTAGCATGTTTTGTTATCTCAGCCTCAGGCTGCTGAGCACCAGGGTAGTTCATTAGTCTTGAAAAATAACCAGTTCTGGTGTATGGGCTGTGAGCCTTTGGTTTCTGTCTGGAGGTGACTGAGTCATGTTGCACCTGCAAGTCTTAGTGATTGTTCTAAGCTTGGCTTTTGAAGGTGTGAGGTCTGGTTTGCAGCTAACCTTTTCATTGTGATTTTTTTTCTACAGCCTGGGAAGGAGCACCACACAGGAAAGAGTCTGTGCATTTCAACTAATTCTACACCTAATTGTTAAGATATGGGGCAAGGTGCCCAGGGAAACAAGGTTTTGCCTGTAAATTGAAAAGAGTGTCGGGAGGAAATACCAGGGTGAGGTTCATGGAGCTTAAGAGGCAGTGGGGGAGGCAAAGCACACTCGTGTGTGGTGGAGGAGACAGAATCCGTATTCTGTAATACAGAAGGGAGCAGTGTGGTAAGAAGGCCGTCGATAGATGGGCGCGCCCCCCAGTGGCCGTGTAAAGGTGTCTAGCAATGGCAGTGGCAGTTGGTGAGTCCCCGAGGGTCCGAAGCTGGGACAGCATGGAGGAAGCGCATGGATTCCCAGCACGACAGAGGCTGTGGAGAAGCAGCATAGTGAACACGCTCCTTTCCACAGGTATCTGCTCATTCTGAGGTGACTGATCCCCTTTTTCTCCAGGAATTATTTGAAGTGGGCAGCTAAAGAAATCCAGGCTTACTGGGCAGTGGTGGCGCACGCCTTTAATCCCAGCACTCGGGAGGCAGAGGCAGGGGGATTTCTGAGTTCGAAGCCAGCCTGGTCTACAGAGTGAGTTCCAGGACAGCCAGGGCTATACAGAGAAACCCTGTCTCGAAAAACCAAAAAAAAAAAAAAAAAAAAAAAAAGAAAGAAACCCAGGCCATCAACACCTTTGATGAAAAGAACTACTAGGAGTCCCACTGTGGGTCCAGGTCCACTACTGACAGCATGCTGGAAGACTGCACTTGACATCTAGAGCCCCCACCCCCACCCCGGAGTGGGGGTTGGGAAGCTGTCTGGAGGCCTCTTGCAGAGACATCAGAATACTTTGTTAGAATAAACACTGAGGATCCATCCTGTGGCTCACCCCAACGAGCTGAAACCTGATGTTGCTGCCAAGTTTCTTGGAAGGTTCAACATTGTTGCCCTTGAAAATCTGCATCTGCAAAAAGGGTGGGGCAGCCTGGGGACTGAGGGTAGGTTCTGCAGTTAGGGTGCAAGTCCCATCACTCCAAGGCTGTTGGCACACGGGTTCTTAGATAAATGGCTGACCAGCTGAGAATCTGGGGCTGTTCTTCATTTCTCAAATGAACATGCACAGAGTGGTGGGCAAGGAGAGCAGCCTCAAAACACAGCCTGGACCCCAGGTCCAGTCCTGTCTCAGGAATATCGTTCCTTTTTTGCTGCAGATTAGGAACTAAGTGAGGGTTTTATATGCAGGGTCATACGCGACCCTCACAAAATCTTACAAGTGTTGGCAAGTGTTATGAATCTGGGGTCATTCAGAGATTCACCAGTCTATTAATAAATCTGAACAAAGAAGAGGCTTTTTGTTCAGACACTGGTACCAGTTCCACACTGGAGAACAGAGACTCAGGATTCCTGAATGCAGCGCCTAGCCACTTCGGTGAGGGGTTTGTAAAGACAAAGAAGACAAAGTTACAATTTGCTCTGGTGCAGCAGAAGGGTCTTCTTTACAGAAACACAAACAGCCATAAAAAATGGAACCTTTGGGTGGGGGACACCCTCGTAGAAGTAGGGGGAGGGGAAGGGGTAGGAAGTGGGGGGGGGACCAGGAGAGAGGATAACATTTGAAATGTAAATAAAGAAACATCCAATAAAAAAAGTGTAACCTTTAACAGCCCTTAATGTTTGGAGGTTTAGTTTTGCTTTATTGTTCTGTAAGCACAGAGATGTCTTTTTTTTTTTTTAAGATTTACTTATTTTATGTATGTGAGTACACTGTAGCTGTCTTCAGACACACCAGAAGAGAGCATCGAATCCCATTACAGATGGTTGTGAGCCACCATGTGGTTGCTCGGAATTGAACTCAGTACCTCTGAAAGAGCAGTCAGTGCTCTTAACCTCTGAGCCATCTCTCCAGCCCCTGATGTTAAACTTTTAAGCATAAAGTTAGCCATTGATGTGACTTTAGCCACCATAATATCTCATAAGTAGGAATTTATATATATGGTCTTAACCTTGGCCTTAGCGTTAATGGTGCAGGGGCCAACTATAATCAGCAGACACAGGAGAGCTAAGTTGGCTGACAGCAGGAAGAACCCAAAAAAAAAAAAAAACCATGGGAGCCATTTATTTCCTCTCTGTGAGGTGTTTTCAAAGTTCAGCTAAATTATATTGATATTCCTGAGTGGTTTGCATAGAAGCAGATGGTTTTTCCCAAGGCTACAGTAGTAACCTTCTTGTTCTGCAAAAGCAGATCAAGCACCCTGCCATGTTGTAAGACTACCTCAGCCAAGAGGCAACACGTTCTTTTAATTTTGCAATGGACTTTTCTCATGCAAATAAAGCTGGGTTATTTGAGGTCTTCTAAGTTTTTGTAGTTGACACCAGCCATTGCTGTGCCTGTTGTCCTTGAGGGTGGCAGCTCAAGCTGTTCCCAATTCTAAATTTACTATTCAGGATGTAAGGGCCTCTGTCTACTCATACATGTGTTTTTCCCCTACTGGAACATTATAAAGGCACACCAGGGAGCAGTGATATCAAGACGCAGAACTTCAGGGTTTAACGCACTTGTCAAATAAGCAAGCAAGGGTGCCACCCGTCGTGTAAAACGATCCGTTTCAACGGCGAGGGGAAGAAAGAAATGTTCACCTGGAGAAGTAAGTGATGGCTGGGGATAATGAGACACTTGTGACAAGTTTGCACTTGCTCGTAAGGAGAATCTAGACATACATCCCACAAAAGAGAAGGAGTTAAAGCGGTCACATAAAACCATAGTGGCCTACAACGGAGTAGGGTTGATCTTTGGTGGATCTCAGGCATTGTGACAGGCCATTTTTCTGCAGCAACGTCATTGTCCCCTGTGCTTGACCTGGCAATAATATATCCAGGTGTAAACAGATGCCATCTACCCTGACAGCAGTGGGGGTGGTCAGGATGACAAAGCATGGTCCCTTCCAATGAGGTCCCAGTTCCTTTAGATCTAACATTCCAGCTTTTTGTGGAGGGGCGATGTACTCACTTCTGTAACTGCTTCTCGCTGAGATTAAGACATTCTTGTCAGGGCCCAGTGAAGGCTGGAAAGCCAGTCAAAGGCTCAGGGGTGGGGATTCAGAGACAAGGAACAATTGTATTGGCTGGTCTGATTATAGACTTGCACATCTGTGATCTTAGCATTCTGGAGGCAGAGGCAGGAGGATCTCCATTTAGAAGACAGCCTGGGCTAAATAGACTCTCAAGCATCTATAAAGAAACTTTTGTTGTTCTTGTTTTGGTGCTGAGAATTAAAGCCAGGTCCTCACTGAGTACAGACCCCGCTGCTGTGCTGTGGCCCCACTTGAGGAAGTCCTCTTGAATTTTAAAATTAACACATTAAATACCCAAACCTCACGTTGTGACCAAGTGACAAGAGGGAGGAGAAAGTGACCACAGAAGATACATCTGAGACCTGGTTGAGCATTGGGTCCCTTCAGAATGGCTGCCTGGCAATGATAGACAGGTCAAGACTACTACCGGAGGCAGCAGAGAGCCTCTTGATCTTCCTCCCAAATCTATTTTGCCAGACAATGGCATCTCCCATGGTTGGTCTTAGGCACTGCCCTCTCAAATGCTGGATCCCAGGAGGTGGCTGCTCCAAAGATGGAGCCAAGAAAGTATCATCTCTAATGGTGGCTCTCAGGTGGTGGTACCTTCAATGATGGAGCCCAGGTGGTGAATGTTGAGGCCCAGAAAACAGCAAACAAGGGACATTGTCACTTGTAATGGTGGGACACAGGGGATGGTACATGTAATAGTGTGTGGTGAACGTTGAGACATAGGTAATTAAGTCTTTAATGTTGCAATAGTGATTTCACTTCTGTCCTAGTTAGGATTACCATTGCTGTGATAAAACACCATGTCCAAAAGCAACTTAGGGAAGAAAGAGCTTATCTGGCTTGCATGTACAGACAGAGTCACAGAGGAAAGACAAGGCAGAAATTCAAAGTGGGTGGCAGGAGCTGATGCAGAGGCCATGGAGGGTGCTGCTTACTGGCTTTCTCTCATGGCTTGCTCAGCTGCTTTCTTGTACACCGTGAGACCATCAGCTCAGCATGGAACTCCCCGAAATGGGCCAGGCCCTCCCACATCAATCACTAATTAATAACAATTAATTAGCAGCCCAATCTTATGGAGGTATTTTCTCAGTTGAGTTTCCCTCCTTTCAGATGACTCTAGGTTGTGTCAAGTTGACATAAAAACAGCAAGGGCAGAGCTGGAGAGATGGCTCAGAGGTTAAGAGTACTGGTTGCTCTTCCAGAGATCCTGAGTTCAATACCCAGCAACTACATGGTAGCTCACAATTATTTATACTGTGATCTGATGCCCTCTTCTGGCATATAGGTGTACCTGCAGATAGAGCACTCATACATTAAAAAAAAGAAAAGAAAAGAGCTAGGTCAGCCATCCAATAATGGGCCCATGAGATGTCATGTTCGATGGTGTGGCCTAGGAGGTGTCTCGCCTGTTGTCTTGCCCGCTTTGTACATATGCACTGCACGTGTGGCTCCGTCCCCACCCATCCTTCTCCGCACTCACAGCTGTGTTTGTGGCATCCCATGTGCTGTCTTCTGAGTTTAGCTTTTCATTTGTTCTCCATGTCTCTCCGAGTCTTCCTGCTTTTATGGGCATCACTGACGGACACCATGCAGGAGGAGCTTCTTGGGAGACAGCCCACTCTCCTGAGCAACTTTCAGTAGATCAATATGAAGATGAAACTTTCACAAAATAATATTATTTAGATGAATTAATGATTTTACAGAATTCCTGATTTGATTTAAATAGTTTTAGGAACTTAAAGTAATTGATAGAAAGTTGGGTTTTTTAAAATTCTTTTTTCCCTCCTTCTCACTCCGGCCCCACGTCCTCCTGACCAAAGATTTATTTATTTATTTATTTGTTTGTTTGTTTGTTTGTTTATTTATTAATTATATGTAAGTACACTGTAGCTGTCTTCAGACACACTGGAAGAGGGCATCAGATCTCATTACAGATGGTTGGGAGCCAACATGTGGTTGCTGGGAATTGAACTCAGGACCTCTGGAAGAGCAGTCAGTGCTTTTAACTGCTGAGCCATCATCTCTCCAGATCGATAGAAAGTTTAATCAGATGGTTTAAGTTGTTTTGCCAGAAACATATAATAAGGTTAGAATTAAGAGCAGAATGTGCCCCCTCCTTGAAGAGTAGCAAGGGCTGCACAGCTTAGAAAAGGAGCACGGTGAGCTTCCATGTGTTACACGCACGTAATCTTACTAGGAAGGAAAGTGGGCTTGGCGTAAGTTAACCATCAAAGGAAACAGTCACTCTCGGTTGGGTCTGAGTTCCTGGATTTTGTGATCTAGAGATGTAGTCACAGGTTTTGGTGTTCACCATGAAAAGGCAAGGTTATAAATAAAGAGTAAATAATCTCTTATGGGTATAGGATAGATGATCAGCCAGCGTAGCTGAACAAGACTGCAAAAATAAGATGTAAGATAGATGATATCTTTCTTGGTAAATACAAATTGTTTTGGCTAAGCACAGGAAAAAACTTACTACTATATTGTGGCTAGCTTAAACTTTATTAATCAATGACAACAGATTTATTGCCTTGGGGTTACGATGAACTTGTGGAGAGAAAGATGGGAGATGCTTAGTTCGGTGTGAGTTTAACAATAAGAATAATAATAAACAATACTGCTGTAATTTCCTTTTGTGTAATAATTTGTATGTGTTCTTGAAGAATACTTTTTGGTTTTTGTCTTTTTAAGATTTATTTATTTTATTTATTTGAGTACACTGTCGCTGTCTTCAGATACACCAGAAGAGGGCACCGGATCCCATTACAGATGGTTGTGAACCACCATGCGGGTGCTGGGAATTGAACTCAGGACCTCTGGAAGAGCAATCAGTGCTCTTAACTGCTGAGTCATCTATCCAGCCCCCAGAGAAAATGTTTTTGTGGTGATTGCTTTTGGAGAATATGTATCTTGTGGCTATGACATAATCTCTCTCTTACATAAAGAACTCTGTCTTAGATGGCAGGAAAAGGCCTAAAGAAAAAGTAAAGTTGTGGGAATAGTCTACTTGTTGAAGCTTGTGAATATATATATGTATGTGTATGCCAAATATGTGTATATATATCTATGTATGCAAAATGGTTGGCACGTAGTGCCAGGGAAGTGTTAGTGAACACCAGAACACCAGACAGGAACCGATCCAATGCAACCACACCAGGGCCTTTATTCGAGCTAGCTCGGGCCTCTCAGCCCACCATTGACACACAGGACGGTTTTGGTGGAGAGGAGCCCCGAACATCTATCAGAGTAAGGTTTTATAGAAAGCAGCAAGAGAGGGGTGAGTGTTTCTAGCCTGGGAAGCATCTAATTGGAGAGCCACTATGGCCTTTAGCATAATTGACTGGTGCTGGGAGTCAGACCATAAACTTACCTGCTTTTAACCAATGAACCGTCTCTCCAGTCCCTGGTACTCATTCTTCTGGCTCTTCACTAGGAAAAGTCAGACGCTACCTGATGTGAATTTCCCCCTCCACACCTCCCGCCTAAGATTTTAGAGGAATTGTTCTGGTAGCACTCTGTCCACTTACTGTACGCACTCTCTTCTGGATAACTTGTGATCTGGTTGTCCTTTCTCTGCATTACAGCTGTTCTCACTCTGCACATTGTGACCTGCAGTCATTAAGTCTGTGACATTCACCTCCTTGATAGCTTGAGAACAGTCTCTCCAGCAAGCGGACTTGGCAGCCAGCTTCTCCCTTCGAATATGCTTCCTTCCGTTTGGCTTCCATGCTGCGGCACACCACGGTTCTTTCCCACAGTTCTCTGCGACTCTGATTCTTGCTCCTGGGATACAGACACAAGGTTCTCATGCTGAGAAGTAGTGTGTGATAAAATGCAGCTGAGAATACCACCTAGCCTGAGCAGATGTCTCACCTGAGCAGGTGATAGAGAACTCAAACAGCCTCAGGAGTGGACCTGGGCTGACAGACTGGCAGAGCTTCATTAGGTAACCATGGAGCTTTTTTTAAAAATAATTTTGAGATTTTATTTATTTTTATTTTGTGTGTATGAGTATTCATTCACCTGAATGTATGCCTGGACACCACATATTGTGCAATGCCTGCAGAGGCCAGAAGAGGGCATCAGAGAACCCTTGTGAGCCTCCATGTTTGTGCTGTGTATTGAACTCATTGGAAGCCAGTGCTCTTAAAGCTCTGAGCCATCTCTCCAGCCCATGAGCGCTTAAAGGTATCTTAGCACGTTTGTTTTACCTTTAAGATATAGAGTGGTTCTGCATACAGCATTCTGAAGTGCTAGGAACAGGATTTGGAAATGTCTAGAGCATCTGTAGTCTAAAGTGCCCAGCATAAAAATCAAATCACTTTGTTGATCCATTTCACAAATATACTGAAAGACCTGACCCCCTTATGAGGAAAGTTAGACCCCTAGCACACTTGGAGCCAGAAACAGAAATAGGACTGAAATTGCCTGCTTGATCAAACCCCACCCAGCTGCATTCTTTCCCCTAAGAAACCGGTGACCTTGGCCTGGCCCCAGGGCCAGAGGCACAATGTTTCAGGAACTAGCTAACCATAAAAATGTTTGTG
>CM052703.1:70949639-71039441 GCA_028551405.1 Uromys caudimaculatus
GTCAAATGTCTCAGAGGTCTGGTTCATTTCGGCTCCTTCTCTGCCTTCTCCTTGTCTGGTACAACCAGGCTGTGATCTGTCTGCTGCAGCAAACTTTGACCTTCACATCATCCTTGTTCTTCTTGATCACAACAGATTTAGCATCCTTCCGCCAGGCCGTGAGCAGAAAGTCCTTGATTTTCCTCAGTTTTCCAAGGCATGCTGATGGGAAAAAACCTCACAGTGGTGAGAACGGAAAAGAACAGAAAAGGAAGCAGCATTTGACTTTCTAACAGTTAAATTTCATAAAGTATACAGTATACAGCTAATCAACAGCAGCACACAGCCGACCCCGGCCAACCAGAACCAGCAACCTCCAACCTGGGGACGAATGTTTGCTGAGACTTTGCTCAGACTCCTCCCACCAGACCACTAGACCTCTACAGTCCTTACAGATACTTTCTCCTCCATTACCCTGGCACCAGTGAGCCAGCCCATATTGCCTTTGAATGGATTCAACTGGATGGTAGATTGCCAGACTCAAGAATTAGCTTCCAGGTGTGTGTCCTTCTACTGGTCTGCTTGCCCACCCCCAGACGCCAGTATATACTGGATGATGTGGCTGGACATGTCTTATGTCTGGTCGCTGCAAATTACCCCCATTTTCTCTCTTGTAATACTAGTCTTACAGTTACTCAGAAGTTTAAATTCACTCCCACAGGAACTTGGTTTGTCTGTACTGCCAGCCTCACCCACTGCACGACCTCAGAACATCTGTATAATAATTCAGTTTTAAGTAAGGTTGTACACATATTGCCCCAAGTGAATGCTTATTAGGTACCAGAAGGAGCCCACCTCGTATTCACCTTTGGGTTACTTCACTGGCAGTATAAAGAGCCTCCCCACTCCTTGTTCCAGTAACGTTAAGAATGGGGGTGGCAGGGACTGCTGCCTTGTGTACTATGACCCTAATTTGAGGAGAAATTGGGCCTACAATGAATGCATCACCAAATAGATGCAGACATTAGACACCTTTAATTCTCTGTTCATAGGCTCGATGCCCAGGCCAGTATCTGGCAGAAATTGTGCCCCAAGCCAGTGAGGCATAGACTTAGCTTGCATGTCTCAGAGAGGACTTTGTGTGACACTAGAAGAGGCTTTTTGCTTCTATGGCAACAAATTGGGAGTTATAAAAGACTTTACAAAAGGTTGTAGATAATTTAGATAAGAGACAACAGGAATTTGAGTCAAATAATCCCTGGTACCACAAAATGTTTGATTAGAACCCATGACTCACAACCCCCGTACTGGCCTGCTGGTCCCTTACGCCACCTTTTATAGGACTTGCTCTGGGGTCTTATATAGCAATTACCTTATAAAGTTCATCAAAGAACTCCCTTAACCAGCAGGGCAGTGGTGAGGCACACCTTTGATTCTTGCACTCAGGAGGCAGAGGCAGGTGGATCTCTGTGAGTTTGAGGCCAGCCTGGTCTACAGAGCTAGTCCTGACAGCCAGGGTTACACAGAGAAACCCTGTCTTGAGAAACAAGAATTGAAGAAGAAGAAGAAGAAGAAGAAGAAGAAGAAGAAGAAGAAGAAGAAGAAGAAGAAGAAGAAGAAGAAGAAGAAGAAGAAGAAGAAGAAATTTCCATTAGCTGGGTTAATGATCCTCAGGACCGCAGTACTTACCCATTAGCCCAGATGAAAGACTTTAAATGGAACAGGCCTGGGGCGCTAATGAAATGGCGAGGGCAACACCATTCTGTCCCAACTTTCTTTTGCCTCTGCCTAAGTTACTTCTCAGCCTTCCACTTCCCCAGCAGCCACAACTGCCTTGGCAATGCTTTTGAGACTGTCCATGACCTTGACCATGGTCCTGATGTCTACATAGTGTCTGGAAGACACTGCAGAACTTTGCAGAGAGTTCAGATGTTACTAGGCTACCCTGAATCACTCACTAATGCAAACTCCGGACTCCCCAGCCACTGGTATGATTACTGTTTTGTCTTTGAAAGTGATGTAACCCTGAGCTTAGACACCAGGAGGTTTTTCATTGGCATGAGCTTTATTAGCATCCTTGGTCTGGATGTTAATAAAACAACTAAAAACTTGCACTTGGCATGGTTGTCAGCAACTCTTTCATGTGGATCCTTTCATTGTGGGTTCTGAGAACTGAACTCTGATCCTCTACAAGAGCAGTATGTCCTTTTAATTGATAAGCCATCTTTGTCACCCTCAGTATTTTTATTTAAAAAGGAAGACACTGGGGCTGGAGAGATGGCTCAGTGCTTAAGAGTGCATATTGTGGTGCTCATAAAGGCTCACAACCATCTATTGCCTCATTTCCAAGGAATCTGGCACCGTCTTTTGGTTTGTGGGCGCCAGACAAGCATGGTGCGCGCGCGCACACACACACACACACACACACACACACACACACACACACACACACACACAAAACAAATAAATACAATTAAAATATAAAAAGGAAGATACTAACTGTAAGGTAAAAGCTCAATGCCTGGGCGAGGTTGAAAATCCACCAGTACCAATACCAATGCCCGCATTCAAAATCCCCACCAATCCCTGGGCTCCCCACAAGCTCAGGACTTGAAATCCCATAAGTCCCCATCCTAGAAATCTCCACCCTGAGAAACACCACCCCAAAGAAACCCTACATAAAACCTACCTCTCCCTCCGTTCTTCTCTGCTTCTCTCTGTATCAGAAGCAGCCACCCTGTTTTTACCTATAAATCTTTTGTGTGAAGTGTTTGTGGTGTGACTTTGAGAACAGATTTCTGGATACAGCAGTGTAAGCAGACTCCATAAAGGGCACAGCGCATGTGTCTCTTGAACTACCAAGTTTCCAAGCTGATGGAGTCTCATTTAGAGGGCTTTCCTGAGAAATTCCTATATAAGACAAGTGTGCAAGCCGGGCAGTGGTGGCGCACGACTTTGATCCCAGCACTTGGGAGGCAGAGGCAGGAGGATTTCTGAGTTCGAGGCCAGCCTGGTCTACAGAGTGAGTTCCAGGACAGCCAGGGCTTCACAGAGAAACCCTGTCTCGAACCCCCCCCCCCAAAAAAAAAACAAACCCAAAAAACAAGTGTGCACGGGTTAGTAACTTATCCTGGGATTCTGCCTGTTTTTCTTGATAGTCTACAGGTTCATGTCTTCTTCTAACTGAAAATACTGCAAGCACTCCTCAAGAAATTTCAATTGGGGTGAAACTAGCTAGTAAATTGTTGTGTAGCAATTTCCTCTGACTTGAAATATTCCCTCCAAGAGACTCAGAAGGTATACAACTCACAAGTCTCAGGAAGTTCCTGAAACTAGTAGGATTTACAAAGTCCTTCCCCAAGATTATGAGGGCAGTAAACAGCTATTGGGGAGATGAAACTCTTGACCAGCTGAGCAGCACAGCTATTGGGAAGTCTCTGATGTTCACAACTGCCTAAAAGTCTCACAGAAAACTCCAGGGCTGCAGGCTTTCTGAGTAGCCATCCAGCGTTGAATAAAGTAGCTCCCTTTGAGTCAGCTACATTCCTATAGGGCCCGCAAGATGGCTCAGCAGGCAAATGCACCTCCTGCCAAGCCTGATGACCTAAGTGGCAAACCCCTGGTGGTGGAAGGAGGAAATACTGTGAAGTTATGCTCTGACAACAGCATCACACATCACCCCTCACTGAGATTTTAAAACAAACAAACAAACAAACAAACAAACAAAAAAAGCAGACAATGTAACAAGCAAACAAACTCTTATCATTTCCCTTTTGTGTCCACAAGTCCTGCTGTCCTCACACTCACTTGCCTGTGTTTGCAGTTGCTATTCCTTCTGCTAAGCAGTTTATGTTTTTATTTCTTCGTCTGGGAACTCTTTCCAAACACCTGACGCCTCTCAATTTGAGTTATGCCTTTCCTTCCATGTGCTCTTAGAGCACCCTATACATACTCTAACTGAGCAGTTGCCACGATCTAGTAAACAACGAGTCATTTCTATGCAGCATTTTTAGTTGCTATCTCCTTGAAGCCAGCCCTTCAGTTGCACACCAGAAAATTTTATGTGTACCAACTTAATATTTTAAGTCTTGATGCCAGCATAGTGTCTAAAAAATAGAAGATGCTGAACATGTACTTGTTGAATGAATGCAGTCTTTTTTTTTTTTTTTTTTTTTACCTAATTGTGGAGAAAAGACTAATCCAAAGAGAGAAACCAGAGGAAAGATATGTTCCCTGAACTTTTCCACTCAACTACCATCCACTCAAAGTGAATCTGCTCTTCATCTTTGTGTTCTCCTGAAAAAACCTAGTATATGGGAGACATTTAGTATATCTGTTAGGGCTGAAATGAAACAAAAGGTGTGGATTTAGGCCGACCAGAGCAGGCCGTGTAGCAGCTGTAGCAGTACTGTTGGTAATACCTGGTGTTACTATGTTTCATGGAGGTAATCTTTTTATGTTGCTTGTTCGCTTGCTGTCTATTTATTTGGGAGGTGGGCTATAGTGAGTGTTTAGGCTCACATATGGAAGTCAGCAGACAACTTGCAGGAGTTGCTTCTCCCCTTCCACTGTGTGGGTCCCGGGGATAGAACCTGAGCTGTTTGGAGGCAAGCACCTTTCTCTGCTGAATCTTACTGGCCCCAAATTTCCCCCTGTAGCTCAGTGTCACATTTGCTTCATGGAGTCTAGAAGACTCGATTTCTTGGAAGCCCAGAATTCTTTTATCACAGTGGGAGCAACCTGTGTTTTCCCACATTTGTTTGTTGGCCTCCGGTGCTGGACTCTGCCTAGTGGTCTGCTCAAGTTCATCCCTTTGGGACTTTCCCAGTTAGCCTTGGAGATATCTGTCTGTCCTTTAAAGGCAGGACTCTCTCAGCCGCATGATAGAGGATGATTTCATCCGGTTTCTGTGGTGTCTCATGTTGAAATGTTCTGTAACTTTATAACGTCTGATTACACCGCCTGGGCCTGCATTATCTCTGAAAATTTCTTCAAATAATGCTGTTCATTTACAATGCAGGAACTCTCTGCTTCTAAAACTTCTTGATCTTTGTGAGGAGACCCGGGCTCCAGGGAGGGTAGACCCTGCCACCTGCTGGACCAAGCAAGCATTGACAGAACCCGTGCCATTTCCGACAATGTATTTATATGGTCCAACTTTAGACCTGACTCATCTTTAAACCATGACACTTTAACGTTGTCCAGGAAAATCCTGAGGATGCTTCTGAGTAGCCATGCATGGGTTGTCAGAATTAGTCAGACGTGATATCTTGTATGAAGGAGTGTTGTGGTATCTGGTTATTGCAGGAGATGTGTTGAGCTGGTTTGCAGAATTTACCTGGGACAAAAATGCAACACAATGGGGCCCATGACTAGGACATCAGAGCAGCTTTTTTTTTTTTTTTTTTTTTTTTTTTTTTTTTTTTTAAGATTTTGTTGGGAGCCATCAGAGCACAAGCTTGGTTTCTGGCCTCACTCATTGTGTGAGAGACTGACTTTTTGCACCAAGATAATGTTTACGCAGGTAGCTTGGGAATCCCGAGATATGGTTAACCACAGGACGTTCAAGATAAGATCAACCATAAAAGATTCCATTAGCAAATGTCACCCATTGTTTAAGCCTGATTATTGATTTACCCCTTCCCCTACCTTCCTGAACCCATCTTTCTTTCTTTACTCTTTATAAGCAGTAGCTTTCTAAGAATAAAACAGACCTTGACAAACCTTGCTTGGTCTCGCTCCTTTCTTTCTCTCGCCCATTTCCCCTGCAGGTTAGGATCCCCCTCGACCAAGCGAATAACTAGGTCCTGCGGGTCGGGACAAGATTTATTTATTTATTTTACGTATATGAGTACACTATAGCTGTCTTCAGACACACCAGAAGAGGGCATTGGATCCCCATTACAGATGGTTGTGAGCCACCATGTGGTTGCTGGGAATTGAACTCAGGACCTCTGGAAGAGCCGTCAGTGCTCTTAACTGCTGAACCATCTCTCCAGCTCTTAGAGCAGTTTTTAAACAACAACAACAAAAAGGAATCTGTGTGTAACAGGACCCACTTTAGCCATAGGACTCTAAAGATAGTGGAAGTCTCCATGTTATTGGATTAAAATCACTAATATAATGATATGATCAATAGATGCATAAAGCCACCTGGTACCCCGGCCACTCTGTCTTCTCTGGCACCATAGACTGTTTTCTTAAACTGTAAGCCAAAAGTTACCCCTTGAATTGCTTCTGATCTAGTATTGGTCACTATGAGAAGATAAAAAACTAATGCTTTCGTTGCTGCCAAGCACAGGCAGGTTGTTGGTATAAACCTGACCCTGTAGTTTACAGGCTTTTGGAACTGATTTGTAGGAGGAATAAGGAGGAGTTTGCCACTGTGGGTTAAAAATATCTTAAAATGATGCGTGCAGAGGTCAGTGCACCGTTCTGGGGGCATGAGGAAGACAGGGATGCTGAGAGATGTGGAGGATATTTGTTCCTTTGCTCATTGCCGTGAGCAAATCCTTGACAAGAAGCATTTTAAGGAAGAAGAGTTTATTCTGGTTGACAGTTTGTGGAAGGGGGCTGGGGGGAGGGGGCTCCATAAACACGAAGAGGCATGGTGGCAGGAACAGGAGACCAGCTGGTCGAGCACGTTGCATCAATAGCCAAGAAGAAGAGGAAATGAACGTTTGTGTCCAGTGAGCTGTCTCCCTTTGACTAAGTCCTAGGCTCCAGCCCATGGGACATCGCCACTGACAGTTAAGGGTCTTTACACCTCAATTAACTTGATATGATTAGATTAATCCTTCATAGGCATGCCCAGAAGCTAATCTGATCTAGATTCACAGGTGTGTCCTCCAGGTTGACATTATTAACCATAGCAACCCCACCTCTTGTCAACTTGATGCACAAACATATCACTTAAAGTCATAATTTTCCTTCCTTTGTCTCCATAGGGTCATGTCTATTTCATAATACAAAAAAAAAAAAATGCATCCAGTCTAACACCAAAAATCCCCATGGTTTTTAAACAAGTCCTATAATGTCTAAGTCTCATTGGAGACTCAAGGGACTCCCTTACCTGTGAGGTTCTATAAAACAAAAAGGTGGTCATATCTTTCCAACACACAGTGGTACACGCAAACATTCCCATTTGTCTCAGTTATTGTTCTGTTGCTGTGACAAAAACACCATGACCAAGGCAATTTATTAAGTAATATAGTTTTAGGGAGCTAGAGTCCAGGATGAGGGAGCAAAGGCACGGCAGCAGGAACAGCTCAGAGCTCACATCTTGATCCAAAATCTGCAAGCAGAGAGAGAATAGTGTGGGCTTTTGCAATCTCAAAGCGGACCCCAGCGACACGCCTCTTCAACAAGGCCACACCTCCTAATCGATCCCAAACAGTTCCACCAATGAGGACCACGTATTCAAATATATGTGCCTATGAGGGCAATTCTCATTCAAACCACCACACCATCCCAAAAGGGAAGAATGGTTCATACCATGGAATGGTCAGACCAAAGCAAGACTGAAACCCAGAGAGGGTACACTAAAATCCCGCAGTCTGTGCCTATCATCTGGGGGTCATGATGGAAACATCTGGGCTCCAGCACGGCCACGGGCTGCATACACAGGGCCCCACCTCTTGTGCGAGCATCATCCCATGCCTGCAGCTTTCCTTGGCAGATGTCCATGACCCTGATA
The DNA here is from genome assembly GCA_028551405.1 of Uromys caudimaculatus. Lineage (NCBI taxonomy): Eukaryota > Metazoa > Chordata > Mammalia > Rodentia > Muridae > Uromys > Uromys caudimaculatus. Next base: position 70,957,315 of record CM052703.1, read on the forward strand.
TCTTTAACATGGTGGAATCTCCTACATTTCTCAGGCCTTCGCTCCACAGCGTCATGCGGTAGCTCCTCGGGGGCTTCTTTCAGGAACGTCCTTCCTGTCTCACACTGCTTGGTTCTCTTGAACCTTGTTGAAAGCCTCCATGATTCTGTCAATCGTAAAAACCAGTTATCATGTGACTCCTCAAAATCACCTGCCTGCCTTTGCTTCCACAGCGCCAGCATTAAAGGAGTGTGCCCAGCCTGTTAATTTTTGCTTGTTTGTTTGTCTTTGTCAATTTGATATAAGCTAAAGTTTTCTGGGGAGAAGAACCTCCACTGAGAAAAGGCCATCAGATTGTCCTGTAGCAAGTCTGTGGGACATTTCTTGATTAACGATAGATATGGAAAAGCCCAATTCACTGCAGGCAGTGCTACACCTGCACAAGTGGTCCTGGATGGAATAAGAAAGCAGGCTGAGCAAGTCATGGGGAGCAAGCCAGTAAGCAACACTCCTCTGTGGCTTCTGCTTCAGCTCCTGCCTTCAGGTTTCTACCTGCTTGCATTCCAGTCTTGGCCTCCCTTCATAACAGATTGTAAGCTGAAATGAACCCTTTCCTTCTCAAGTTGCTTTTGGTCATGGTGTTTATTACAGCCATAGAAAACAAATTAAGATACAAAGTGGTTTTTTTCCCAATTTTTAATCAATTCTTTGAGAATCATGTGCAATGTATTTTAACCATCTTTACCCCCAATTATTCTCCCAATTATTCTCACTAACTCCTCCAGATCTACCCCCTTATCACTACCCCACCAACTTGCTGAGTTTTTGGTTTGTTTTGTTTGTTTGTTTGTTTAACAAACATTGACTCTAATCTGCTTCCCATATACTCTTGAATGTGAGTTCATCAGGACTGTGAGGTGGGTTGCCCTGCCAGGAAACTTGCCCTTACAGAAAGCAGGCCCTCTCATGCCCAGAAGCCATCAACTAGTCATAGCTCCTCAGTTGAGGGCTGATGAATCCCTTCCTACTTCATTCAAGGATGCTGACTGCCTAGATCTTGTACAGGTCTTGTTCAGGCAGCCACAGTTGCTCTGAGTTCATGAGTGTAGCTGTCCTATCATGTGCAGAAGATACTGCTTCTGTCTGGTTCTTCCAAACCTCTGGCTCTTACAATCTTTCAGCCCTCTCTTCTGCAATGGTCCTTGAACCTTGGGAGAAGAGAAGACAGGTCTGATATAGACGTCCCATTTGTAGCTGAGCACCTCACAGACACTTATTCTCTATATTGTGATCTGTTGTGAATTTATGCATTAACCACTATCCTTTGCACAAACTTTCCTGATGAATTCTGAGAGCTGTACTAATTTACAGGTAGAGAGTTATGAATATGTTTTTGTTTTAATCCCAGGTGTGGGATATGAGGCTGCTTCAGATTGTCCACAGCAGCTGACTATGATTGGCCTCATGCAGATAGTTTCTCTGATTGTGTGATGCAAATAGCTCGCTATCCCACCATGTCCCCGGAGGGCCCTTCCAGGACAGGCTAGCGACTGGGTCCGGAGTGTCCTGCCTGCAGGACACTCTGGTGCTGTGGAGAGAAACTGTCGGAGGTGGAAAGAGGCAGGAGACAAAGCATGTGTGAGGGCAAGACGGTATTCCAATCAAGCCCCAAACAATTTTTATTGCTACGTATATTTAAACACTTTAGGGCAGGAAATGGCAGAGGAAGGGGGTTTCCATAAGGTAACCAGACGCCACACATAGTTATGAGTCATTGTTGTCCTGGAGCTGTAGGCCGGTTCAAAACAGGATGTCTAATCCCTTGCTGGAGGCAGTGAGACTGGGAAGGAATCAAAGGAATGCCTGCTGTGGAGCCGGAACACTTTGACTTGCTAATCAAGCCAAGCCTAGGACACCCTGACTATCTGATTGAGAGCAAGGCCCTAGATTCAAAACAAGGCAATCTAGTCTCTGGCAGGAAGGAATCAAAGGAATGCCTGCTGTGGAGCCCGGGACACTATGACTTGCAAAATAAGTCAAGCCTGGGACTCTTCATCTTAGCAGAATATGTCAAGGCTCAATTAAGCCAAGGCCTTTTGGTTTCTGACAGTGTGATATTTGGAATTCTGGGGACTTTTTAGAGGGTATATAATGCTAAGTTCCTGAGAGGCAGGGTGGGTTGTTGTTTGGTTGTTAGTTGTTGGTTGTCTTAGTTTGTTAAGTAGTCATGCACAAAGGAGAAAGAACAAGAAGAAATTAGATGTCCTGATGATGAAGGTCAAACTTGCCCCAAGGAAGTTGATTCTCTAGTCAAGCAGGAAGTAGTCTAATGATGAAATCACCCCATTTTGACTCTTGACTTTATTCAGGGACCCCTTTCTTTCCTCTCTTTCCTTTTTTATCTCTTATGTAGTGTTAGGGGTTTGAAATGGCAGGAAAAAGGTGGAGAGGTATGGAAGAAAGAAGAACCCACCAAGTTGCCAAAGCCAGCTACATGTGAGCTCCCCAACCATAGGTTCTTGACCAGATTTACAGAGCCAGGCATGCATTTCCTAATTCGGAACAAGCCTTAATCCACCAGAAAGCCTCTGGCTACTCCCACATCTAGGTAATTTTGTTACACCCCACCCCACAACCACCTTCAGCTACACTCTCTACACTCACAGGTTTCACAAGTGGGAGCCTTTGCGGGGTGGATCTTGCCTTCAGAGCACCCATATTATGGTCCCAGTTCCCACCAGGAGCCTTCTCAGCCTTTCTCTGCTCTACAAGAAAAAAAAAATCCCACCAATCCCTGAACAGAAAAACCCACCAATCCCTGAGCTCTCCCCAAGCTCAGGCCTTGAAATCCCACCAATCCTCACCTTGGAACTCTCCACCTGGAAAGTACTGCACTCTAAGAAATCCCCTATAAGCTCTGCCTTCTGCTCAGTTTTGTAGCATAAATTTTTCTCAATCTACTTTAATATGGGTTCAGCCTCCCTTCTAGCCCAGAGCACATCAGAGATAGTGAAAGGAAAGGTTATTAAGTCAGGGAAAGTGGGCCTGTTTGGCAATAGTTCTTTGGGGACGAGTCCAATCTTTGTTGTCTATAATCTGGGCCACACCTTCTGGGCCACACCCTCTGGGCCACACCCTCTGCTGGAGACCTACATAAGGACATTGGAAGAAGGAAGATTCGCCTGCATGCCTTGTGGGACTGAGCAACTGCTAGATCCTTGGACTTTCATTCACAGCTGCTGATGACCATTGTTGGGGAGTCGGACTACAGATGGTAAGTCATCAACAAATCCCCTTACTATATAGAGACTACTCACAAGTTCTGTGACTCTAGAGAACCCTGACTAATACAGTGTCCAAGGGAGTCTGTTTGGCATGCTGCATGGCCATCTGGAAAAACCAAAGTATCAGGTGGCCTAAAGGTGGGGCTATGGATAAAAGACTCAAAATAATAAATAAAATAAAATAGAAAACTATTTTGAGTTGTATTTGTTGAATAGAGGGAGTGGAGGGTAAGTATAAGAGTTAGTAACTGTGGTGGTTTGAATATGTTTGGCCCAGGGAGTGGCACTATTTGGAGGTGTGGCCTTGTTGGAGGAAGAGTGTCACTGAGGGTGTGGGCTTTAAGACCCTTGTCCTAGCTGTCTAGAAGCCAGTATTCTCCTAGTGGCCTTCAGATGAAGATGTAGAACTCTCAGCTCCTCCTGCACAATGCTTGCCTGGATGCTGCCATGCTCCTGCCTTGATGATAATGGACTGAACCTCTGAACCTGTAAGCCAGCCCCAATTAAATGTTGTCTTTATAAGAGTTGTCTTGGTTATGGTGTCTGTTCACAACAGTAAAACCCTAACTAAGACAATAACAAAGTAGGCACCATCAGAGAAAGGAAATCACTACTTTGAAAGCTAACTGTTTAATACAGATTTTTAAAAGGAGAGAAATTTGAAAACAGCTATTCTTCATGGCTGGATATCCTGTAATGTTCTTCCCAGAAGAAAAGAGTTATTAAATGAAAGTTTCAATTCAAGCATGAGATACCTTCTTATGAATTATTGGTCAGAGAGTCTCCCTCAAATAACATAAGCTATTATCATCACTCTTATTGCCCAACAGAACTAAATAGTAAGATCCTATGTAGGCAGTAGTGGCATATGCCTTTAATCCCAGCACTCAAGAGGCAGAGGCAGGCAGATTTCTGAATTTGAGGCCAGCTGGTTCTACAGAATGAGTTCAGGACAGTCAGAGCTATACAGAGAAACCCTGTCTTGAAAAAAAAATCCTATTGTTGGCCAGGCATGGTGGTGCACACCTTTCATCCTAGCATTCAGGAAGCAGAGACCAGTGGATATTTCTGAGTTTGAGGCCAGCCTGGTTACAAAGTGAGTCTGAGGGCAGCCAGGATTATATAATAAGATTCTGTCTCAAAAATAATAATAATACAAACAAGCAAACAACAAAACTGACACACTTTGACTGCAAGACATACAGAAACCAAGCTAGAACTAGTCTGAAAATAGTCTTCCTATATGACTAGCTCCCATGGTCTGGGGATAAAGGGATCAGGATTTTTACCCAGCACTGCACACTGAATGCTACAGCACCTGTCATGCTCTAGGTTGCTCACTGGAGAATTAATGGCATAAAGGTCATAGCTGTAACCAAACACTTTCTGGTTGTGTCTGAGGTATGCTCCACAGAAAGAAATTCATGCATGTTACCTGCAAAATTCAGGAAGTTACCTGCAAAAGATCTGCATAATGTTGAGCCACAGAATCACTCCATATCCCAGCAAGCAGGCCTAATGAGACCAATGGTGAGAGTAGGTGTGACAAGAACATGAAGGTGGGAGGGGTATGTGTGTAGGGGGCATCCAGGTGAAGTCTGAGGGGGTTTGCAGATCCATATGGTCAACAGCCATAGCATATATAAGTGAAATAATAGAAGAATAAATAAAGTTATTTCTTTTTCTGAAAAATACACATATCAGCAGATTAGATTAGAAAAAAAGGATCATTCTTTGTGCTGCTTCCTGGAAACACACCTCACCATCAAAGAGACACTATGTGAGGGGGAGGGAATGGGAATGTGTATCCCAAGTAGATCACGATGCATCAAGTGTTACAATTTTAATATCTGACAAAATAGAGTTCAAACTCTAGTCGTAAAAGGCCACAGTCACTCTAAGATAACAAACCATAAAGAGGTCATTATATATCCAAGTATATGTGCTTCAAATTCAAATTACGAAAACACCTCTATATAAAGACACAGATTAACCCAATACTGCAATAATGGTTGGCTTCAATACCATTATTCAATTATTCATTATTCAATACTCTCACCATTATATAGATATACATCTGTTGTGGCTAGCCCTGGGGTTGCTTGTATTTTGATGCTAATTCTGCTCTCCTGGGAAGGGCTATGAATGAGGAATGAGTCACCTACTCAGATGACTTCTTGTGAACCATCCCCTAACGAATAAAGGAGCCAATCACTGGGCAAATAGGTGGAACTTCCGGATTGGAGAGGGGAAGAGAGGAAGCAAGAAAGACAGGACCTTTTCAGATGGGGACAACATGAGGACAAGATGTAGCTACTAGTGTCTCCTGATTTCAATGGCGGATCCATCAGGATTCACCTCCAGAGGATTTAGATTTAATAAGGCTTACAAGATTAGGATTATAGTTGATGCACCCAGAGATTGAGTTACCATTGTTTCTGAATTAAGTTTGTGTTTTGTTTTCCTTCTCATGGCTGCTTGTCTGGGTTCCAGAGAGAAAGGTATGGCAGTAAAGTGTGGGTTGCCTGATGTGCACCACAAGTACCGGGGGGGGGGGGTTGTTGTTGTTGAAGCATGGGACTGGTGTGGTAGCAACCTGCCAGTGGGAACTTAGCGAGCTGGGTGGAGAGATTCTGGAGTTTTGAGTCAGAGAATCTACTGAGATGAGAATATCTGGCTGGAGCCATGTGGCCCACTGTGCCCGGCGTAGCACAGGAAAATGATGACTCCTCTTTTAAGCTTTCCTGCCACAAATATCAATATATATATGGATCTATATAGGTCACACACATTCAGACAAAAGGACAAAATTAAACACAGAAACTCTGGAATTAAATGACATCATTGGGGCTGTTGAGATGGCTCAGTGGGTAAGGGTGCTCACTGTACCAAACTTAAAGGGATTTGATCACCAGAACTCACAAGGTTGAAGGAGGAAACTGACTCCCACAATTTATTCCCTGACTCTTAAAAGTGCTTTGTGGCACACGCAGATGCACACATTTATAAATAAATAACACCAGAACTCAAATAGACCTAGTAAACATTTATAGGATCTTCCATCCAAATATTATAAAATTACTCATTCTCAACATCACATGAAACTTTTTCTAAAATATATCAGATTGGAATACAAAGCAAATCTTAACAAATATAAGAAAATAACTCTTTGTATTTTATCTGACACAATACAATAAACCTGAAAGTCAACATCAAGAGAAACTGCAGAACGTGTGCAAAGGCAGTGCCATCCTGATGTCAAAAGCAGATAAATTTACAACAAAAATGAAAGTTATAAACCAATTTTCTGATGTATGCAGATGTAAAAATTCTCAATAATAGACTTGCAAACTAAATTCATGAACACAGTGGCACGATTAGGAGGTGTGGCCTTGTTGGAGTAGGTGTGTCACTGTGGGAGTGGGCTTTGAGATCCTCATCCTAGCTGCCTGGAAGCCAGTCTTCTCCCAGCTGCCTTCAGAACAAGAGGTGTAACTCTCATCTTCTTCAGCCCCATGTCTGCCCGGACACTGCCATGCTCCTGCCTCGATGATAATGGACTGAACCTCTGAACCTGTAAGCCAGCCCCAATTAAATGTTGTCCTTATAAGAGTTGCCTTGGTCATGGTTTCTCTTCACAGCAGTAAAACCCTAAGACAGCTGTCAAAAGCCCTGAACTGGAGTTACAGTTTTAAGCAACCATGTGGGTGCTGGGAATTGAACCTAGGTCCTCTGGAAAAGCAGCCGGTGCTCTTAATCACTGAGCCATCTCTCCAATCCCTTCATACAATATATTTTGATGTTTCCCCCCACCCCACAACTCGTCTCAGGTCCTCCCTGCCTCCTCTACCAATGTTATATTCTTTCTCTCCAAAAACAAAAATCAAACAAATAAAAACCAAACCCAATAAGACAAAAGTACCAAAACTAAACAAAAAGCCTCCCAGTATACCAAAAACATGGAAGCTATTTTGTATTGGTCACCTGTTCCTGGTGCTTTGGCCCACTGAGTTCTTCTCTAGTTTCACACACATTTTAGAATTTTTCCCCATTTTTGTGAAGAACATCATGGATATCTTCATTGGGATTGCACTGAATCTGTAAATTGCTTTTGCTAGGATGGTCACTTTCACAGCACTAATTCTATCTGTCCATGATCATGTAATGTTTTTCAATTTTCTTGTGTCTTTCTTTCTTCATAGATTTGAAGAATTCGTGGTAGAGCTCTCTCACCACCTCAGTTAGGTTTATTCCAAGATATTTTATTGTCTTTGATGCTACTGTGCATGGGAGAGTGTCTGTGGTATTTCTCAGTGTGTTTGTAGGTTTAGAGAAAGGCTACAGATTTTTATAAGTTGATTTTGCACCCTGACAGTTTGCTGAAGTTGTTCATTGTTTCTAGAAGTTTTCTGGAGGAATTTATGGGATTTCTTATATATAATGGTGTATCAACTGCAAATCGGGATAATTTAACTTCCTTTTCTATTTGTAACCTCTTAATTCCTTCTCCTGTTTTATTACCCCAGCTAGTGGTATTGTTACCAGGGTGCCCCCTGACAGGATAGCAATGCCCATGGGTCCGTAAAGGCTGTGGTAATGAACCATCCCAGAGACAGTCTCAGGGAACAGTGTCTGCTTTATTGCATGTGAGCAACCAACCCCTTACATAATGGCAACCTATCCACTGTGACTGGTTAGCACAGTGCCTTGGATTGGACAGTGAGTCCCCATGCCACCAGGGTCTCTATGAGGAAGGAGCACATTAAAGGAGACATGGTGAGTGCAGACTCATCTGCAGGCCAACCGGCTACTCATGCTCCCTCAGCTTCAGCGTTCTGACTTCAGGAGCATTGGATGCCATGCTTATTATTTAGATGTGCAGGGTGGCCACATTTTCTCCTACAAGCTAACGTTTCTGGCAGTGTATTGAAAAGGAGAGGGGATAATGGCTGTAGGTTCTTCACAAACATCCTTTGTTACATTGAGGCACGCTCCCTTCAGTCATGCTCTCTGACTTTTATCGTGAAGGTCTGCTCGATTTTGTCAAAGGCTTCTGTGTTTATTGAGACAACCATATGATTTTTATATTTAAATCCACTTAGGTGGATTCTTATATTTATTGACTTATTTATGTATGTTAACTCAATCTGCTAATGCAGTCTCTATGTAAATCAGTATAGACATTTTACACACACACACACACACACACACACACACACACACACACACACACACACACACGGCAGGCCTAGTTCCACCCTGCATGGCTGCTGGGGAGGGGAAATGCAGGGAGCTGGACTGTGCTTATCCCAAGTCGCTGCTGTTGGGTGCTGGGCTTCAGGGAAGCACCTAAACACCAGTCGGGGTGGGAAAGTGCAGTCTGAGAGTGGGAAGCCGAAGCTCGTCTTCTCTGACATCCAGGCTAAGCTGTTTATTGGATGCTCATCGTGGAAAATGGATGTGTACCAATTTCTCAGGGTGGACCTGAGATTAAATACCTTTTGCAGGGAGGAATGTCTGGGAAGGGAAGCTTATTGGCTAAGCCCTCAGGGCCTCTAGGTACCTCAGCATGGAGAACTGTCCTGGGCTATGTGACCACAGGCCATGTTTCCTTCTGTGGGGACTGTGGCACGTGTTCCAGGCCAGGAATCTGGCAGGGAGCAGGGAGCCGCCCGCCATCTGAGGTGTATACTGAGTTTCCAGGGACTCAGACCCACTCTACCTTACCAAGTTTTCTAGTAAGGTCCATTGTCATACAGAGAAAGGGGGGAGGGAAGAGGGGGAGGAGAGAGAGAGGGAGAGACAGAGAGTTTTTCACTCTTAAAAAATAAAATTTTGGAAAAAAATTTGACATTTGCATGAAAATAGATGCTACTGGAGACAATCATATTTGGTGAACAAAAACACCACCAGGTTCCAATCAAGACAGAAAAAGATATATGGCATGAAAACATAGGAGTGATACATAGGCAAGAACACAGACTTTTATTGAAAATAGGTACATGGCTCATAGGTATCTTTATTTTTGAATGCTACTAGGTATGGTATATATATATACACACACGTACATACACACATACACATGCATACGCACATACACACACATACACACATACATACACACACATACATACGCACATACACACACATATACACATACATACACACACACACACATACACACATACACATACATACGCACATACACACACATACACACATACACATACATACACACACATTCACACACATACACATACATGCACACACATACACACATACACATACATACACATACATATGCACATACACACACATACATATACATAAACATATACATACACACATACACATACATACACACATACACACACATATACAAATACACATACATACACACATACACACACATACACATACATACACACATACATACACATACATATGCACATACAACACATACACACATACATACACATATACATACACACACATACACACATACATACACAAACACATATACACATACACATACATACACACATACACATACACACACATATATACACACACATACACACATACATACAAACACACACATACACACATACATACACATACATACACACACACACATACACACATACACACACACACACACATACACACACACATATACACATATACACACATACACACACACACACATATCTCATGCAGAGCTCACCCCTCCCTATGCCCCCAGCTCTTGGTTTCCTAGCTCTTTCCCCTCCCATTTTCTCCTCCCCCAATAGATGGGTTCATGTCTACTTGCATCTTATACGTGCATGCATGAGTTTATGCCACTTTAGAAAACCCAGGAACCACAAGTGAGAGTAAACAGGGCATTTGTCCTTCTGGGACCGAATTAATTCACCAAACATGATTATTTCCAGTTGCATCTATTTTCTTGGAAATGTCAGAATGTTCAAAACAGATGCCCTCTCTCCAGGGTTCTGCTGATGCCAACCAGACATGACAAACACATGTAAAAACAGATGCCCTGGTTTTAGTGGTAGCTGTCCTTTTTATGACTGAGTACGATTTATACATCTGCTATTTATACAGTTCATCTTGTCTCAAGCGTCTTAGGTCAATGGAAGATTCATTTGCTTTCATCTTGTGTTTTTGGATAACATTTCAGTGTATGCTGGTATACAAATGTGTCTGTATTCACCTATGTCTGCGAGAGTACATTATACTTGCTCAGTTTAGCATGGGTGACCATTTCCATGCAAAGATAAGCCTTAGGAAGAATGTGGTGAAGTCTTTATTGATGATTCCACCATCATTCAATAGGAGGGAAAGCTATGGCGGGGAGCTCATAGGCCCCATGGGTCCGTAAAGGGTGTGGTAATGAACCATCCCAGAGACAGTCTCAGGGAACAGTGTCTGCTTTATTGCATGTGAGCAACCCCTTACGTAATGGCAACCTATCCACTGCGACTGGTTAGCACAGTGCCTTGGATTGGACAGTGAGTCCCCATGCCACCAGGGTCTCTATGAGGAAGGAGCACATTAAAGGAGACACGGCTTTCTGCTCAGTAGATAGACTATTCAGCTGCCCTCTAAATTCGTGTCTCTCTACACACAGATGAATACAGCTCTCAGACCTCATCAGTGAAGCATCTTTGTGCAGTGGACATTGGTCAGTACAGAGACAAGAGGTCAAAGTGCAGAAAACGTCTGTGGAGTGCTCGGCCACAAACGGGACATCTGTATCACATGGCTTGTGAGTCATCACAGAAGAAGAGATGGGAAATTATACAAGCCAGAGGTTGGGGTGACCAGAGCCAAACACTGTCTTCTAGGCACGGCAGGAGAACAGCATCTGTGGCTACTGCACAAGACCTGCCAGTCAGTATTCCAGCCTGGCACGAGAATGTGCTCATGAGTTCTCATCCCTAGATGAGAAGCTATTGACAACTGCTGTGTGTGTGTGTGTGTGTGTGTGTGTGTGTGTGTGTGTGTGTGTGTGTGTGTGTGTTTTCTTTTTCTTTTTCTTTTTCTTCTTCTTCTTCTTTTTTTTTTTTTTTTTTTTTTTTTTGGTTTTTCGAGACAGGGTTTCTCTGTGTAGCCCTGGCTGTCCTGGAACTCACTCTGTAGACCAGGCTGGCTTCGAACTCAGAACTCTACCTGCCTCTGCCTCCCAAGTGCTGGGATTAAAGGTGTGCGCCACCACTGCCCGGCATGATCAGTTTTCTTTTTCTTTCTTTTTTAAATCTTATTTTGTTTTTCAAGAGGATTTTTTTTGTGTGGCCTCCGCTGTCTTCGAACTCACTCTGCAGACCAAGATGGCCTCGAACTCATAGAGATCTTCCTGCATCTGCCTCACATGTACTGGGATTAAAGGCATGTGTCATCAGGACTTGGTGAGTCACTTTTCTTTAAAGGACCCATGGTGCCATGGCACCCACGAGTGTGGGCAGCTGTTAAAGAGGGGGACAGGAAGTTGAGAGACGGTTAGAGTGGATCTGGGAGGAGGGGTGAGTGCGGGGAGTATGGCCAAACTATATTTAGAAATTTTCAAATAATTAATTTAAATGTTTTAAAGAAAGAAAATGAGGTGGATATCAATCAAAGGGTTTTATTTAGCCATAAAGAAAAATAGAATCGTGACATTGGCTGGGAAATTGATGTGAATGGAAAGCACCGTGTTAAGCAAAACAAGATAACGCCTCTGTTTTCGTTCACACGTGGAGTCTGGGCAGGGTGACAGGAGGGTCACGGAATACCAGGCCATGGGAGTACAAGTGCGGGGTATTCTAAAGAGGTTCCACCAAGGAGCGAGGAAGGGAGACAGGAGAGAACATGTGGGAGGCAGATGAGTTAAAGCAAGCTTCACATATGAAGATGCCTTAATGAGGTGCTAGAGGGATGACCCACCAGATGGATGACCCAGTGGGTGAGAGCACTTGCTGCTCTTCACAGAGGGCCTGAGTTCAATTCCCAGAACCCACATCAAGCAGCTCACAAATGCCTGTAATTCCAGCCCAGGGATTCTCTGGCCTCTGTGGGCACCTGCACTCACATGCACACACCTGCACACAGACAGGCAGATACACATAATTAAAAATAAAAATAAAAGATTTTTAAAAAAGAAATGCTGTAGTGAAACCCATTACTTTTTATGCTAAATTAAATGCTAATAATTTTTTTTAATGTTTTCCCATGGAACGTCTTATCCTGGAGTGTACAGAAGACACTGGAGCCTTTGGGAATGCTTACTTATATAACAATCTGTTTATAATAGAGGAAAAAGACATGATACACCAACTTCTATTCTGGAATATGAGAACATAACTGCATACATACCCACATGTGTGAATGCAATTTAGAAATGACATGAGAAATTTCTTAATCAGAAATGAGTACAGGCCTCCACTGAATAGGGAAAATGGACTTACTAAGTAGAATGTGTTTGTGCTAGATAACAGATGTATGATCAGAAAGTTCTCTTGTACAATGGAAGAATGTGCTGCATAATCGCCCATTCCTCTGCCTGTGTTCTGAAAATTATCTAAGCCCAAACTGCACAGAGGCTGCATTGAGCAACAGGAAATGTATACTGAAGTGTAGAAGCTGTCCATGCCATGGGGAACCGAACCACACAGAAGCTTTGCTCACAGAAAGGGGCAATGTGCACACACACACACACACACACACAGATGCAGTCTAGAAACACTCTTTCTCTCATGCACACACATGCTGACACTGAGCAACAAAGAGTGTCTGCTTACAAATCAGGATCTGGGTCACGTGAAAATCACCTCAAAGATGAACTCTGTCACAGAATGGAAGAATGTGCTTTCTTCTCATCCATCTGTCATGCTTTTAGAAACAGTCCAAGAAGCAACTTATAGTGCAAAGAGACCTACACTGAGTGACTGGAAGTATGTCCTTATAAAAGTCTTCCTGAGCTGGTTACAATGAATTAAACAGCCGGATCGACAGATCCATAGTTAAGAGTACTTATTGCTCTTACAGAAGACCAGGGTTTGGTTCCCCACACTCATGTGCTGGCTCACAACCACCCATAATTCCAGTTCCAGGGGATCTGATGCCCTCTTTTGGCCTCTGTGGGCACCAGGCACATATGTGGTACTCATACATACATGCAGGTAGAACACTCATGCACATAAAATAAAAATAGATTATCTTTTCCCAAAACACATTAAACACAACCTCTTTCATGGAATGGAAGAGGGCATCATATCTGTGCAATTCTCTATGATCTTTGCTGAGAAGCACATTTCTCAATAAAATATGTCTGTCTTGAGAGGTGAGTGATATGTGCTTTTAAAGCAAATGCTAAATGAGAAATCTACTCTATACTGTCTTAGTTAAGGTTTCTCTTGCTGTGGTGAAATACCATGATCAAAAGCAACTTGAGAAGGGAAGAGTTTAGTCAACTCATGCTTCCACATCATAGTTTATCATCAGAGGACGTCAGGAAAGAACTCACACAGAGCAGGAACCTGGAGGCAGGAGTGGAGGCAGAGGCCACCGAGGGGTGCTGCTTACTGGCTTGCTCCTCATGGCTTGCTCTGCTTGCTTTCTTATAGAACCCAGGACCACCAACCCAGGGATGGCTCCACCTACAATGGCCCTCTCTCATCAATCATTAATAAAGCACCCTATGGCTGGATCTTATGAAGGCATTTTCTCAATTGATGTGCTCTCCTTTCAGATGACTCTGGCTTGTGTCAAGTTGACATAAAACTAGCCAGGACGTATGCAAACTTCTCCAGTGAGGTTGGAGAACGTGTCTCTCCATTGTTTCCACAGACATGCTTCGACTTGTTCCATGTGCACGAGAGTTACCCTGAGCAATAGCGGATATGTACTTACAGAACAGCTGCGTTCATTCTAGATGGAAGGCGTGCCGTGCATGAACTCTAAGGAATGGGAAGACACGCCGCATTCTCACCCCTCTCTGTATCTGCGTTTTGGCAATGATCTGTTGCATTTCTCCTCTATCAGTTCATATACACACAGTCATGAGAAGTGTATGCTTCTGAAATAGAGTCTATTCATGAAAGATGTACATTATGTGAACAGTCTTTAGGAACAGAAAGATGCTGCTACATATTCAACATCCATGTAAGTGTGTTTTGGAAACTGGCTAACAAGCTTCATGCCTGTAGTGAATATAAGATTTTGCTGAACAAATAGGGGCTTGTTTCCCTGCTAACTAAGGTCAAAGTCTACCATTGTCCTGATAGCCTTCTGGGCTCAGTGCAAATTGGTGGACTCCCTTTCCCAGCAGGGTTTCTCCTCTGAACTTGTCTGAGGAGTTCAAAAACCCCCCATATACCTCTCCCTGCAGAATGTCCTGTAGTGTTAGTTAAGATTACAGGTTCAGCAGCTAGCACCTGAGATTCCTGGAATGCCTCCCCAAGCTAATGAGGCATCTCGATACCTTAGCCTTCAGCCAATGACCTTTGCCCACTCTAGATATTCATACCCAATCCCCATCCCCAAAACTACACAATCCTGAATCTCCCAAGTAAAACTGATCTGTCTCCCCAAGGCTAATCCCAGTGTGTCATCATTACCGTATGTACTCACAGGGCCTTCAAAATAGACTCTGCTCCATTTTCCCTAGTGGCCTGATACAGGTCAGTGATCCCTGTGGGCAGGAAAGGTCACAGGAGTTGTGTGTGATAGACTATTGTATGTTTACTACAGGTGAAGGGGCTTCATACACGAACACCTTATATGGGAAGGAATAAGTTGCCACATCTCCTTCTGTCTCCACCACTGGCTACATCTATGAGCGCCCTATAAGCTGCTTCATCTAAAGTAGTCAGAAGTGCTCTGCACATGAGGTACATCAGGGTAGTAGGAAATATGTGCTTATAAAACAGACTGTGGGGGCTGGAGAGATGGCTCAGCGGTTAAGAGCACTGATTGCTCTTCCAGAGGTCCTGAGTTCAATTCCCAGCAACCACATGGTGGCTCACAACCATCTGTAATGGGATCTGATGCCTCTTCTGGTGTGTCTGAAGACAACTACAGTGTACTCATATAAAATAAATAAATAAATAAATATTCTTTTTAAAAAAACAGACTGTGGACACCAGATAAAAGATATATCTTTGTAAAAGATAGATGTACATATACAATCTTTGCTTGTGAAATCAAAGAAAGTAACTCAGTTTACCTGAGCCTATAAATGCATTTTAGAAATCCACTAAAAGACCTTTTCCCATTGTGCATATAGCCCTACAATGAGCAATGGAGATGCATTTTTAAAAACTTAAAATGTAGCAGAGTGTAAACACAGAAAGAGCCAGTCTGCAGGCAACCCCAGAGTTGAGTATCCAGATACAGAGAGCCACTGCACATATTGTCAGAGGCATGGAACAGGCTGTCAGTGAACCGGTAGGGCACCCAGGCACTGGGAGCAATTCCATGCAGCAGCAGAGGCAGGGATGTGACCTAGGGGTGAGCAAGCAGAATTTCTCATGGAGAAGCAGAGTCTAGACTCAAGCAAGGTCAGCCTTGCTTACAGCCCAGAATTGTGAACTTGGTGCTTTGCCAGCATACAGGGCACACAGGGTACACAGGGCACATGGGCTTAACTTTCCTGACCTTCCAAGTGTAGTTTTATTCCCAATGTGACCACATGTACTGTGGTACATGGGCCTGGAGGGATTTACAGAATCCCATTGAGGCGGGAAAATCACAACTTTGGTCTGCCATCACTTTCCTGGGGTGACTAGATGTTCAGTCACATGTCCCCAGGAAAAATGTCACAACACATTTAGTGCCCAAACAGAGACCTAGAGAACCAAAGATGAGTTTGGGAGGAGTGACTGTATGGTCTTAGTTGTAGGTAGCAAGGCATGCCCTGAAGCTCAACAGTCTGAGGACGGAGGGAGTTCTGATACAGCCATCTGTCTACATGACGTATATGGTAGTATGATGTTGCTATATCCATAGTTTCATGGGTCTTGCTATATGTATTGGTTTGAGTGAGCTCCTATATTGGGATAACCTACCTACGCACTTATTGTATCAACTGGTTATGAATATGTGCCCCTATATTCTCAATTGTTAATTGCTGTGGTGCTGGCAGGATATGTAAGTATTTGTTCCTTCTTCACTTGCCTAAGGCACTGTGATTGGCTTTAATAAAGATCTGATGGCCAATAGCTGAGCAGGAAATGGAAGACAGAACTTCTGTGCAGAGAAAGGGTCTCTGGGGGAAGAAGACAGGGGTGGAATTCAGCCAGCAGACCATGGAAGTGGATGGTCGATTCAGAGAGGTAGACCTGGCCACGTGGGAGGATGTAGCAAGAATAAGTCAGGATAGAGTAGCCTGGAGGGGGCTCAAACTAAAGCCATGAGACTTTAAAATATATAAGAAGAGTCTTCGTCTCTTTATTTAAACCGCGGACAGGTCCGTGAAAGTCACATTATACTCATACATTTAAATACTCGTTCCCATTGGTGGAACTTTTAGGAAGGATTAGATGTGGGCTTGTTGAAAGAGATGTGTCACTAGGAATGGGACCTGAGGTACCTACCAATCCTAATGTGTTCTCTCTGCCTCATGTTTGTGGATCAAGAGGTAGGCTCAGCTGTTCCTACTCTACGTCTTTGCTCTGCCATCATGGCCTCTAACCTCTGAAACTGTGAGACCAATTATTTTCTTTTGTAAGTTGCCTTGGCCATAGTGTCTCATCATAGGTAACTAAGGTGGTGCTCTTTGAAAGTGGGGTGTCTGTGGAATCTTCCTCTAGATGGTGTGAAGCAACCCCTGCTTTAGGAGGGGTCCCCTGTGTGAGGATGGAGATGCCCTCATAATGGTTCTGGGTTTAAATTTACAGTAACATGCAAGGAATGAGAGTACCAGCAAGCTGCCATGGAGGTGCTGTGGCCACTGCTGTGTGTAATAAGAATGCATCTGAGGCCAACATGGCTTCCCAGAGGGAACCTGTCTGTGAAAAGAAGGACCTTCAGTTGGTAAAGGGCACAGGGCTAGCACCCTCTGGGTTGGCTGCTGCTCTATGGGTAAATTAGACAAAGGAGAGGATGAGATGGAAGGACTGGCTTTTTGTTTCTTTTTAAAATTTGTATTATTATTTTATTTTACATGTATGGATGTTTTGCCTGAACTTGTGTCTATGTATCGTGTCTATGCCTGGTGTCCTCAGAGGTCAGAAGACAGTGTGTGTCTTAGTCAGGGTTTCTATTCCTGCACAAACATCATGACCAAGAAGCAAGTTGGGGAGGAAAGGGTTTATTGAGTTTACACTTCCATGCTGCTGTTTATCACCAAAGGAAGTCAGGACTGGAACTCAAGCAGGTCAGGAAGTAGGAGCTGATGCAGAGGCCATGGAGGGATGTAAGTTACTGGCTTGCTTGCTTCTCCTGGCTTGCTCAGGTGGCTTTCTTATAGAGCCCAAGACTACTAGCCCACAGATGGTACCACTCACAAGGGGCCCTCCCCCCCTTGATCACTAATTGAGAAGATGCCTTACTGCTGAATCTCATGGAGGCATTTTCTCAACTGAAACTCCTTTCTCTGTGATAACTCCACCTTGTGTCAAGTTGACACAAAACCAGCCAGTACAGTGTGGAACTGGAGTTACAGATAGTTATGAGATGTATGTGGATGCTAGGAATTGAACCTAGGTTCTTTAGGAGAACATCCGGTGCTCTTAACCACTGAGTCATCTCTCAAGCCACTGGTTTGCCATTTATTTTGGCTGGGGACCCATAAGGAAAGGCGAGAACAAGTCTGACCTGTATTCAAAAGGCTTCCTGGGCACCAAACACTTGGAACCCACAAGAGGAACAAGAGAGCAAGGAGGGAAAGAACATAGGAGAAGCAATAGAAGTCAGTCCTTAGCCCTATCTTTAATACAGAGGGAGAAATCCAAGAGTCAGTAGGCAGATGGAGCCTTACCAATGGCCCAATTAAAAACAAAACAAAAACAAACAAACAAGAAAACCATGACAACAGGAGAATGCTCAGCACCAGAACTGCTTGAATTGGGAAATATGGTGTTTTATTTTTTAATTGCAATGTGAGGGGTGTGTGAATAGAAGTCAGAGGACGGCTCATAGAAGTTGGTTCTCTCCTTCCGTCATATGGGTCTGGGGTTTGAACTCAGCTCCTCACACAAGGACAAGTGCGTTTACCTGCTGAGCCATCTTGTTGGCCCAGGAAGGACGTTTAAATAAGCAGTGAAATGGCTCGTCACAGTCTGGATCATGAGACTGGAGGACATGGGGACAAATACCGTGACTTTGAGTTCTGTGGAGGCAGAAATTTAATTAAGATAATCATCTTCCCTGAAGACAATGCTGCACACCCCGAGACAAGATGAACGGAGTTAGTCCCAGATGGTATGGTTTATAGGATCCATTAGGAACTCTTGGTTGTCACACTGGGGTCCCCTCTTGTCTAGTTCCATTCTATTGGACTAGACGCTGACAAAACTAGACAAAACACTGACAAAAAGCAACTTGGTGGGGCAGGGGGTTTACTTGGTCACAACCATCACTGAGAGAAATTAGGGCAGAAATTCGAGGCAGGAACCTGGAGCGGGGACCATGAAAGACCCTGCTGGTCTACTCCCTGGCTTATCTCCAGCTTGCCCTTGTCTAGCTTTCTCTGCAGCCCAGAGCCACTTGCCTAGAGAATGGCGCCTTCCTCCATGGGCTGGGCCCTCCTATCTCACTCGTCCATCAAAGCAATCCTTCACAGGCATGCCCATAGACAAACCTGGCAAAAATAAGTACCCAATTAAGATTTCTCTACAGGGTTTGGAGAGATAGCTCCCTGGTTAACAGCACTAATGCTTTCTCAGAGGCTCTAGGTTCCATTCTCAGCACCCACATGGTAGCTCACAACCATCTGTAACTCCAGTTCTCGGCATATTGTGCCCTCTTCTGGACTCCATGGGCACTAGAAACACACGTGATGCACTTAACTTATGTTCAGGAAAAACATTTATACAACAAAAGTAAAAGTAAATAGATCCTTAAAAGCAAAAACAAAACTCCCTTTCCAGCTGAATTTAGGCTATATCAAGTTGAGAGTTAATGCTAACCAGGACATCACAAAATCAAGAAATGGAAGACAACAGAGGGCGGGCAAGCATTACTGGGAACTGAGGTAAGAGACATGGCGTTTGATTCCCAGTTCACAAGGCCAGACAGCACTGTCCCCAGAGGAGTGTAAAAGGAAGCTGGGGGCTGCAGGGAAGGCTCAGAGGCTAAGAGCTTGGACTGCTTTCCAAAGGACCTGAGTTCAGTTCCCAGAACCCATGTTGCAAAGCTCACAACTGCATGTCATTACAGCTGCAGGAGATCTGATACTCGCATCCAGCCCTAGTAGGCACTGCACACACACACACACACACACACACAGACACACACACACACACACACACACATACACACACAATTTTAAAATAATAACTTTAAAACAGTATGAGGCTTTACTGGCTTTGCCGAGTCCCATGATGGGATCTTTACAAAGTAGGAAAGGCTCTGGCAGGACTGAGCTATCAAGACAGGCTAGGAATCAAACTTGTAAGCTGCTAGAGCACTCGGGAGAACTAAAGTAAGGAGAAAGCAGATCGTGGGTCCTGTCTGAATCACCCGAAAAGCAGGCAGGATAAACTTTGTTATCATTCCAAGGAGGGAAGGTTGGCAGAAGTTATCTGCTGTGCTGCAGAAGGCTTGGAAGCCTGACCTGCAGCTCATCAGAGGGTTAAAAACAGGGGTGGAAGACAGAGAGGCACAGGTGGTCCTCCTGCTGTGGAGGAAGGGGACATTCTGAGGACAGAAATTGCTCCAGCTGCCCCATTAATGAGGTGGCCATGGTTGTCAAGTGAGGGCCATGCACAGTGATCACAGGATTCCTGTTGAATAATGGATTCATTTGTCCTATTAATGTACAAAATACTTGGGCTTTGATAAATAGTGCATCCGAGTGCACCTTAATTCATGGCACATACAGAGAGAGAGAGAGAGAGAGAGAGAGAGAGAGAGAGAGAGAGAGAGAGAGAGACAGAGAGAGAGAGAGACAGACAGAGACAGATAGAGACAGACACACATGCGCACACAAGAGTACTTGGTGTCTATTTCCCTAGTGAAAGAGGACATTGTAGGTGAATAGATGTATTTCTGTAATAAAGACTATGATCCAAACATCTTGGGGTAGAAAGGGTTTCTTTCATCTTGTATCTCTCTGGTCACACTCTATCACTGAGGGAAGTCAAAGCAAGAACTGAAGGCAGAAACTGGGCTGGTGGTCCTGGGTTCTATAAGAAAGCAGGCAGAGTAAGCCACGAGGAGCAAGGCAGTGAGCAGCATCCTCATGGCCTCTGCTTCAGGTTCCGACTCCAGGTCCTACTTGAATTCCTGGCCTTGCTTACTCAGTGATGAAGTGTGGCTTGTCAGCCAAATAAGCCCGTTTCTCCCCAAGTTGCCTTTGTTTTTGTTTTTTTTGTTTTTTGTTTGTTTGTTTTCCGAGACAGGGTTTCTCTGTGTAGCCCTGGCTGTCCTGGAACTCACTCTGTAGACCATGCTGGCCTCGAACTCAGAAATCCACCTGCCTCTGCCTCCCAAGTGCTGGGATTAAAGGCGTGCGCCACCACTGCCCGGCCCCAAGTTGCCTTTGGTCATGGTTTTTATCCCAGCAACAGAGAACACAGTAACACAGGCCCCAAAAGTCAAGAGCCACGCGTCCCCTGTCCTATGTGGCTCATCAATCACAGCTCCCATTTAGGTTTGCTGGCTTAACTTGGAATATTTGTAAAGACCTAAAAGGGGAAAGGGGCCCTGGCAGGGGCAGAGGTGGCCTTCCTGGGGAACACTATAGAACACATGTGCTATGGAAAGAGAGAATAATACTGAGTGCTGACACGTAAGAGGGGATGGAGGTGGATGAACACAGACGAGGGAGGGTTAAACAGAAACCAAAGCCCACACCATTCCAGGGCGCTCTCTCTCTCTCTCTCTCTCTCTCTCTCTCTCTCTTTCTCTTTCTCTCTCTCTGCTTCCAACTTGCAGATCAGGATGCAAGCTCCTACCCACTGCTCCAGCACCGTGCCTGGCCTGCTACTGTGCTCCCTGCCTTGATGGTCATGGATTCACCCTCCGAAAATATAAGCAAGCCCTCAATTAAATGCTTTCTTTTATAACGTGCCTTGGTCATGGTGTCTTCCCACAGCAGCAGAGAGGTAACTAAGACACCAGCTTTCTGTGTGCCCATGGGTCTGTGTGCTCATCCCCTCAGCAAGTCTTTGGGAGCTGTGGATGAGGGAGAGCAAAAGGTGAAATAGAAGAAAGGTAAAAGAGTGGGGAAGAATGTTATAAAGGGAGAGGAGGCAGGAGGCGTGGTTCGTGTGTTCAAGCCTAGCGCTCTCCTGGCTCTCGGGAAGTGCAGGCAGGTCTCTGAGGTAGAGACCACCTGGTTCTACACAGTGAGCTCCAGGACAGCCAGGGCTATGTAGAAAGATCCCATCTCAAAAGAGAAAGAAAGAGCAGGGCAGTGGTGGCGCACGCCTTTAACCCCAGCACTTGGGAGGCAGAGGCAGGTGGATTTCTGAGTTCGAGGCCAGCCTGGTCTACAGAGTGAGTTCCAGGACAGCCAGGGCTACACAGAGAAACCCTGTCTCGAAAAACCAAAAAAAAAAAAAAAAAAAAAAAAAAAAAAAAAAAAAAAAAAAAAAAAAAAAAAGTCAAAAAAGAAAGAAGGAAGGAAGGAAGGAAGGGGAGATATGAGATAAGAAAAAAATCTTATTCCACAATAGAAAATGATGATGGTGGTGATGATGATGGTGGTGGTGGTGGTGATAACGGAAAGAAAAGGAATACAAATAAATACATAAAGCTTTGTTCAGAGTCCTCTAAGATGATAGAACATTCTTGTCATTCTTGTGATTCGGTCTGGTGTTCAGGTGTCCATTGGAGATGTCTTCTCTTCAGTAGCTGCTCTGGTTAGTTTGTATTGTCAATTTGACAACCTAGTGTTACCTGGGAAAAGGGAACCAACTGAAGAACTGCCTTGGTCAGATCAGCCTGTAGCCATGGCTGTGAGCCTCATCTTGACTGATGGTTACACCTACAGGGGGTGACACCATGTCTAGGCAGGTGGGTCTGGGCTATACAAGAAAGCTGACAGAGAGGAAGCAAGAGTGAGCCAGAGATGGAGCCAGTCAGCAGCCTCCTTCCTAGGTTTCGGCTGCCACTTCCTGCCTCGAGTTCCTGCCCTGACTTCCCTCACTAATAGACTGTTACCGGGAGGTATGAGCTGAAACAAACCCCTCCTGCACCCTGACCTGCTTTTGATCATAGCTTATCACGGCAACAGGAAAGCAAATTAGGACAGTTCGCTTCCCTTTGTATACCAAGAGCCTCTGTGGCCACACTTAGCTTTGTATCGGTGGCTGGGGAGAGTCTCCCACCCTCCTTAGTAAGGTTCCCGAGGAGACGAAGTAAGCCGAGCATGCACAGATCTGGACATGCAGACCAGTCTCCACACTTTCAGGACCTGCTCAGCGTTGTATACCAAGCTAGAAGGCTGAGGCTGCACAAGCCAAGAAGCCTGCAGAGCTTTGGGTGTCCTTGTCACGGGGGCAGTGAACCTCACAGCACATAAACCAGCTCAGAGTCTAGCCCACTGGCTGATGTTGGCTTGGAAATATCAGCCTCCATGGTTCTCCTGAGGTGACAGGCTCACTAGCCAGCGGTAACAGGGCTACCAGTGCTTCGTGACCTGAGCTAAGCCTTCTCCATGAGCTTTCTTTGGCACCCCACCACCATGGCTACCTCCAGTGACTGTCTCTTGCCCTGGGGCCATGGCTGGTTGATTCCTGGCTCCCTGGCTTGTGACATTCTTCTTTGTTCTCAGTTCTCCGGGAATATCTGTCTTAACCAATCTGTTCTGTCTCAGAATGATGCACAGCTCTGGCTCTCTTTCCCACTGCTGGCCTGTCCCACCAGAAGACTCGTTGTGTCACCAAATGCTATTGGATGTGAGGTGTGTGAGGACCAGAGGCTGGTCATGTTGGTAAGACTGTGAATTCTTTTCACTGGGGCCACCTTGAGGCTGATCAAAAGATAGTAAAGACTACAGGGACATGGGACAAGGAAGAAGCACCACACCTCAGATCTGGACGGCAATCAGAAACTGCAACACAACTGATAAATTAAAACAGCTTACAGAGTCTCCATTCCTATAGATAGCGTGAGCCAGGAGGCTGAAACAATAAGCACACCACGCTCACCAGAGCCAGAATGTCCGTGGGTTTTGAGTTAGGCCAACAACCCTCCTATCTCTACAGCTAAACAAATGACCTTATAAACTACCTTACAATTTCATCTGCAAAGGGAAATTCTTTAAGAAAAAAATATCTTTACACTTAATTTTAAATTTCAAAAATATTTATTTTTTAGTATGTCCGAATTTTTTGTTTGCTTGCTATACATGTGTATGTATGTGTATGCACCATACGCTTGCCTGGTGCCCTTGGAGGCCATTAGAGGATGTTGGGGTCCTTGGAATTGGAGTTACAGGTGGTTGTGAGTCACCACGTGGGTTCTTGGAACCAAACCCAGGTCCTCTGGAAGAGCAGCCAGTGCCCTTTACAGCCCCACTTCATTTTCAAATCTTGCTTAATCTAAGTGTGTTGTAAATTGCATGCTTTGGACAACGTAACTGACACAGCGCCAAGCCAGGCTTGTTGGTTCACTCCTGAATCACAGAGTACTACAAAGACAATGGCAGAAGGACCTCCTGGATGTCTGGGGCCAGCCTCTTCCACACAGAGTCCCTGACCTGCTAAGGATAGGCAGTAAAATCTCACCTTGGAGGAAGAGGAGAAGGAGGAACTAGTAAACAAATAAAGAAAGGAAGGAAGGAAGGGAGGGAGGCTGGAGAGAAGGCTCAGCGGTTAAAGCATTGTCTGTTTTTCCAGAGGTCACGAGTTCAATTCCTAGCAACCACATGGTGGCTCACAACCATCTGTAATGGGATCTGATGCCCTCTTCTGGTGTGTCTGAAGACAGCTACAGTGTACCCATATATGTATATAGAATAAATAATTCTAAACAAACAAACAAACAAACAAAGTAAGGGTGTCCACAGAATCATGTGCCTAAGGGGAACTCTCCAGGGCTTCCACCTGAAGTATGCACCCTCCCTCATCTCCCTTTAGATATGATAACCTTGTTCCACTCTGACTCTCCTGACATTCTTCCCTGCCCTATAGTCTAGGGTCCAGCCTTACCAGAGTGGAATGGCAGTTTGGGACGCTACCTCCCTTCTTACCCCTTCTCGTTCCCCACCTGCAAGCGAGGTGCATTGCCCGCCCCCTTCCATTCTGTTGCGGTTCTGCTTCTACATGCTTTTAAAAAAATTACTTTTATTTATGTCTATGTGTTCATACTCAGGTACTCAAGGAGCCCAGAAGACACCCTGTAGCTGGAGTTGCGAGCTGTTGAGTCACCTGACTTGGGTGCTGAAAACCAAGCTCAGATCCTCTGGAAGAAGACTCTTGACAGCCACCATCTCTCCAAGCCTGTGTTTCTTCTGATGCTATTTCACTATGTCTAGCTTTAGGATAGGGCAGTGGTTCTCAACCTGTGGGCCGTGACCCCTTTATGGGCGTCAAGTGTCCTTTTCACAGGGGTTGCATAAGATGATGGGAAAACATATTTATATTACAATTCATAACAGCAACAAAATTACAATTATGAAGTAGCAATGAAAATAACTTAATGGTTAGGGGGTCCTGTCAACATGAGTCAGGGCTTTAGTAAGGCTGAGAACCAGTGATAGCCTGTTCATTGTCTTCCTGGCTATTTGGCTTCTTCTGTGTCTGAATACCAGGAATCACCACTAGATGGCATACAGAACCTTCAAGTTTGCTTTTGAAATTGCTCCTTCCAATATTCTTTGTCTTGCTGTGCTTATCAGAGACTGGCAAGGAATTGGAGAATTCTGCACAGGACTTAAGAAGCATTTTGCACAGAAAGGGAATTTCCTTCTAAAATTCAATGTCAACTGGAACTTTTAAAAATTCATATTTATTTATTTATTTATTTATTTATTTATTTATTTATTTATTTATTTATTTATCAGAGCTGGGCACATGTGGGCTGCAGGGGGAATATGGAGGTCAAAAGACAACTCACAGGACTCAGTTCTCTCCTTCCACCTTGTGCGTTCCAGGAACCCAACTCGTGTCATATGGCTTGGGGGTAAGGTGCTCTTACCATGTGAACTAGAACTCTATATTGAATTAGTCTAGAATGAAGAATCTGAACAGGAAAGGACACTAAGACCCAGACTGAACATCTCAGAGGCTGTAGGGACAGCCTGATCCTCTTGTAGCATGTGAGGCTGGGCTCCTTATGGTTAAATCATTGGCACAGCCGACAATGGTTTTATCTCCAGAGGCTACAGGCGAGTGCTGGATCTCAGAGCAGTAGGAGGTTCACAGCCCTTGGTGGTAAATATTGAGGTTGTTCCCCTCTGATAACCTGGGATTCTGAACACCAAGCTGTCCACTTGTGTGTGTAGATTACCCTCTGCCCTCCAGTCATGTCAGAGAGGTGACAGGCACTCTGGAATGACTGTCTTATTTAATCTTGGATAAGAGTTCTCACTCTGATTTGCTGAGTGGAATTTTCTCTTTTTCTCTCCCCTCTTCCATTTCATAAATAATTATGTAACTTATTAAATATCTTGTTTTAGACACTGAGCTTCAGAGGATGAACTAGAGATTGTCTGTCTTGTTTATTTGTAGACTCTCAGTCCCTAAAATAGTCTTGGATGTTCATTCATGAATGACAACTTGCGACGTTTCCTTACTGTGTCCTCTGTCGGGCATGGAAGGGCCAGTGAGAAGCAGTGCCTTGCCCTCTTCTGCCTCTGCTTAGGGAACTTATGGTCTAGCCAGAAGACAGGGGTGACAACACACGGCACTGCAAGGGGTGGCAGTTGCAAGAAATAACCACCCTTCCTTCTAATTCATGGAGAAGTACTTTGGATCCAAGCAGGGGTCTGAAGACGGAAGGGGGAGGAAGGAGTCCTGGGGAGGTCTAGAGAGACCAGAGGGAAGTTAAAAGCCTGCGGGTGCGAGCATGCTCGGTGTCCGTGGAGGAGCAAGAAGGCACCAGCAGCAAGTAGTACCAGGAGAGGTAGTGGAATAAGGCTGGCCAGTAACAGCCAGCCCAGGCAGGGTCTGAGGGCTGGCTCTAAGGACACCAGCTTCAACTTGGGTTGTCGTGGGGAGCTATTTAGGTTTTAAACAAAGTGATAGACCTTTTAGAAGAATGGCTCAGGCTGCTAGAACTTGAGGGGACTCCAGAGTTGCTGGGAGGGGGGTGGGGGGAGGAAACTGCCGAAAGGGAGGGGTGAAAGTGGGGACGCTGGCTGGCTGTATAGCCGGTCAATTCTTGTTATGACAGGGTCTGAAGGCAGAGCAGACACAATGTTCTGCTGGCACAGTGGGTAACTAGCCACCCCAGCATCAACTCTGAGACTGGGAGACCACTCCCAGTGCCCACTGTGCCCTCGCCCAGTTAACTTAGAATTCTCTGGCTTATCTATCTGGAGCTTCCCCAGGCATCTCAAAACCTGGTGAGCTCAGTCCTGTGCCTTCTTCCCAAGCCCTGGCCTTCCGTGAGTGATAGGCATGTAGTGACAATTTTGGAATCTTGATTTCTTTAAAAACACAGAAATATTAGAAGAATGTGTTTTCATTTTAATCCCAGGCGTGGGATATGTGGCTGCTTCAGATTGTCCACGGCAGTTGACTGTGATTTGCCTCATGCTTTAGTGGGGGCATGGTTTTTCCAGCTGCAGATGGCTTCTGTAATTGTGTGTAATTGGAATTCTGGGAACTTTTCAGAAGGTACATAAATGCTAGGGCCCTGAAAGGCAGGGTGGTTGGTAGTCGTTCAGGGAGGGTTGGTTGCAATTTGTTAGTAGTCATGGTCAGAGAAGAGACAAAAATTAGACTCAGGGCTGTCTCTCTCTCCTCTCCTTTATCTAGTGATGGGGGTAAAACCGGGAGGACAAAAGGTGGGAAAAGGAACCCACAGAGCAGCAAAGCCACACATGTTCCCATCACACAGTGACACTATCATTGTCACTGACATGTATACCAAAGGTGCTCACTAAATACTGCCAAGATAGTGGCCAGGAGCTTTCCATTTGGTCCAGGCTATATGAGTCTAAGCTGAACCTGAATCCCAAGTGAGGACAATTCTCTCTGCCTCTCACAGAAAGTTCAGGAAGCATACTCCCCCTTCAGCCCTGGCCCGAGTCTACCTGAGGCCTAATGGTCTACAAGAAGCCTGGATACTGCAGATGCTACCTCAGAGTGTGCTGTAAAGGAAGATCTGTGTACCCCTCCCACCCCGCAGCTGAAACAATCATTTTTCTAAATTTTTATTTTATAGCAATTGTCATAGTTAGAGAAGTAAATAACACATTTAAAAACCTCCTCGGGGCCAAAGGAAGCCAGAGTATTTACAAACACATGGAGTAGGAGAGGCAAGACAGGGGTGTGAGGCTCTACAGCTTGAGAACAACCCAGGCTCTACCCCAGACCTGGACACTGATGCCAGCCACCAGGACTGTCCTGTGGGCTCAGGGAACGTCACAGAACCATAGGGCTCTCCACTCACAGAACCTGGTGGGAGACCTCTAGCTAACTGGAGGCCTCACTTCCCATCCAGGGAGCTCCCCTACACCCCACAAGCCAGCTCAAAGGGGCCCCTGGGAAGCACCAAAGGACAGGGGGCAGTGTGAGGGACACACAGGCTGGGACAGGTGTCAATAGATGATTTGGCCTGCCCTGGGGTGAGACAGAGATGCGCACATATGTGTGCGTACGTGAACAAACTGTACTTCACAGAAAAATTGCAAAGGGGGAGGTTCCTCTGTGGTTTGTCTTCTAAGCCTCCATGTCTACCGTGTTACTAATTTTTTGCTATTATTATTTGTTTCTTCAACAGTGGCAAACTGAGGTAAATACCAGTAACCAACACCTCTCCTAAGGGGCAAAGGGTCCCAACCCAACCAACAGAGACAGTACCAGCGGTGGCAAGAGCAGAGGCTGACCCAGTCTGAGTCCTGTTCCGGGTCAGGCTAGTCGCTGCCTCTAGACAATGGGGCTGGGCTACGTACCTAAAGTCTCTTCTGAGAACTACCATCCTAGATACTACAAGGGAGAAGCCTCCCACACAGGATCTCAACAGAGAGGGCGCTTATGGGATGCGGGATGTCTACTGTGGAATCTCGCTTCCTTGTTATTGCAGATCAGGGTGGAGAGGCCTAAGGCAAGAGGAGAAGTAGCGGCTGGGAAGGAGGGCCTAATGGCCCCTTGTGGGCCAGGGCAGTGATGGGGGCCTTCTGAGACTCGGCTCTTGGCAGAAGGAGGGGTTTGCTACTTACCTGGCATATGTGGGCCCTGTGTCCACTAGGGAAGTGGTGGCACCCCAGGAGAGTGGGACCAGGCCCTGGAGCAACCACAGTTTGTAAACTGGACTCAGGCAGGGCAGGGAGACCTATAGCCCTTTGTGGTGGGAGTAAGAAGGTGTGTAGAGGTGGGGGCTCCAGGCTGAGGGGTGGTTGGTGCCCCTTGTAGCTAGCCAGCCAGCCCCAAGATGGAACCTCCTTGAATGACCCCGAACTTTTTGGAGGGACCCTAAGAGAGGCAACCCAGGCTGGCCAGTTGGGTGGTGCCAGGCAGAAGGCACAGCCTCCCTGTGTTGAGGTTATTGCAGGGGTTCTTCAAGCCTCTGGTGTGGGTCCTGAAGGAGAGTTGGGGCAGGGTGAATTCCTGTTTTGCTGCCTAAGAACCTGAGCCAACAGCAGGTATCTCCTGGGATTCCCTGAGGAGTGTGGTAAAACATAGGCCTGGCTCTTGGCAGCTGCCTAGTGAGGGGTCTGGACACTCAAGTCACCAGACACACATCACACTCACTCCTCACTTGAGTGACATCTTGTCCCATCCGTGATGTGTTCCGCTCCTGAAAGGGTACTGGCCTAGAACCGAGGCTGATATGTGACTCCAACAGAAACCCAGGATTAACTGGCACGATTCTTTCCCTGCTTGTGGAGTGCTCAGGGAAGGAGCAGCTGGGCTGTGCATGTACTCCCTTGCCCTAGGGACACAGGAGTGCAGAGCCTCCTGTTCCCCAGCCATCTGCTCCCCTACTCCCAGGAGGGGCACACATTGGAGCTCTGTTCCCAAAAGCCTCATGGCTGCAGTAATAGCTCTCCCTCCTGGGTTCAAAGTCCCCATCAGCAGGAGGAAGTGAGGGGTATCACTAGATATTCACGTCTGTTCCTGCATACTTTTGCTACATTGAGGGCCTTGGCCTCTTCCTCTGACCTCCTAGACACCACTGTTATCAACCCAGTGCCTGTCCCTAGCCAGTTTCTAAGGATCTCATGACCCTACACCAAAGCCCCCTTTCTGTGCCCAGGTTTGGATGGAATATTGTAGGGTTATCTGCCAAGGGGAATGAAGCGCCAGGAGTGTTCAGGTTCCAGAGCTCAGAGTCTGGCCCACAAGCTCCCAGCCTTTGTCAGGGGCCTCGGCTCCTCTGGGCTGAGGCCGGCCATACGCAGGTCATTTGCTAGCTATGTCACCAGCCCACCACCGTCCCCGGTGTCTGGGCCTCCTAGTCTACGCTACTCCTTCCCACTGCCGCGCAGCGGCTGCTCCTTGTCCCCAGTACGGGTTAGAGCACGCGCGGCTTCTCCGCAGCAGTTGTGCTGCGGCGTCTCAGACACAGATCTCGATGGCCGTGGCCAGTACCACCTGCCCTTTGCTCTTGTCCGTGCGGCCGTCAGTCCTGCCCGGGGGTGCGGGCGGAGCCAGACCAGCCTCAGGCACGGGCACCGGAACTGGCACTGGCACGGGTACTACGGGCCCTACGCTGGGTGGGGAAGGCCGGGAGCCGCTGCCACTCTCGGTGAGCACAGTGCGCTTGAGTGGCCCGGGAGCCTCAAGACGCAGGGGCCCAGGCAGGCGTTCCCCAGGCGGCTTGCGTGCGCGGTGCGATGGCCGCCGCCGCAGCTCGGATGTGAGCTCGTGCTTGAGGAAGCGAAAGACCTCCTTGGCGGGCCCACGCCGCTCAGGCTCCAGCGCCAGAAGCCGCTGGAACATGCGCAGAGCGGGCTCGGTAAAGCGGCGCCACTGCGACGGCAACCCGGGTAGGCGACCCCGCTGCCAGCGCACGAACTCCTCAAAGAAGGCATCAGCACCCGACGCAGCCTCCCACGGGAAGTTGCCGGTGAGCACACAGAAGATGAGCACGCCAAATGCCCACACGTCCACGCCCGTGTCCACCGCGAAGCCATCGGCGCGGCCAGCCTGGCACACCTCGGGCGCCGTGTAGGGTATAGTGCCGCTCACACGCTTCACACGGCAGCCCACGCGCCGCGTCATGCCGAAGTCAGCCAGCTTCACACGGCGGCACTCACGGTCAAACAGCAGGACATTCTCGGGCTTGATGTCACGGTGCACCAGCTGCCTGCTGTGCATGAAGTCCAGCGCCAGCCCCAGCTGCTGCACACAGCGCTTCACCGTGTCCTCCGGGAGCCCCACCTGTTGGGAAGAGAGAGAGCTGCTCAGGAGAAGCTAGGCCCGCCTGCCCTCTCCCCAGTTCCTTCTTTCAGCCCCTGTCACCTGCCCACTTGGGCGCCACAACTCTCCTACTCTGAACCTGCCTTGATCATGGTGCCTGTTTGTCCTCCTCCCAACCTGGTTTTGACCTCGACCTTTACCCAAGCAGAAAGATCCCAACCAAGCACTAGGAGCCTCCGTTTGCTCCAGAGACACCTCTGCAGCCTCACTGCTTGTTCATTTGCTTATTTATTATTTGCAGTGCTGAGGAGGGGTCAACCCAGGCTTATATGTATGCTAGACAAACACTACCACTAAGCTACACTTGCAGTTTTTCTGAGATGGTTCACTGCTCAGCCTAAGATGGTATAGAACCCATGATCTTCCTGCCTCTGCCTCACTTCCCAATTGCTGGGATTACAGGCATGCACTACCATACCCAGCCTACTGGTTGGTCAATTGGTCCAACCCCTTTCAGGATTTCATACTCTGGCAGCCCCAAAGCCCTTCTCCCCTCTCTCTGCCACTCTCTGAAGTACCTGAGGAGGGATGATGTCAAACAGGTCCCCAGCAGGTGCATACTCCTGGGCAAAGACATAGCACTCCTCAGTCTCGAAGACCACATCAAACACCTTGATGATGAAGGGGCTAGCCGACAGGCTGTTGGTGATGCTCACCTCACGTAGGAAGTTCTTCAGCTTCGTCTTACTCTTATTCACAAATTTCAGGGCCATTTTAGTGCCTGGCAGGGCCACAACAACAACAGTGAGACCCCCACATTTGACTGTACAACCTGTCCCTGCAATAAGGCTAGTGGCCGTAGTCAGCATGATGTCCTCATGGCACAGATGGAAAATTGACCCAGTAAAAAGAGAAGACTTGTCTGAGTCCACCAAGCAGAGCGAGGCTGACATGGGTCTTCTACCTTGCAGCCCTTGATGTGAAAAACAGCCAGGAAGGTTTACTGCCTCCTACCCGAGCTATTTTCCTGACATCCTGTTTACTCATCTGTCATATGCTTGCCAAGGGGTGAATAAGAGAATCCCCCATAAGGCAGACATGTACCCTATTGGGCACATAGCTATGCAATAGCCACACATGCTACACATCATAGGTCCTACCTTCTTTCCTAAGTAGAGGAAATAGGTGCCATTGCCCGGTCACACAGAAAGCACTAAGGCACACCCATGCAAGCGTTCTTCCTGCTGCCTTAGCTCTCTGTCCTAGAGACTCCTGCCTGGCCAGTACAGAGCATCATCCTGGTTCAAACTCACTGTGGTGCTGTGACCTTGGCTGCCTGGCTGAACTTCAAGGTCTGTGTCCTTATTGGAGAAACATGTCCAGACCAGTCCCATAGTGCCATCTTCCCATACCCTCTAAATAAGTTGTCCTGTTCCCAAAGACCTGTCCTCACCTCTGCCCAGCTCCTCAGCATCAGGGGCCACCAATGTTCAAGCACCACTTTCAGCAGTATCTTGTCCCTGGGCTCACCTGTCTCAAAGGCACCCAGATGACCCCAAAGTAGTCTAGCCTTGGTTTGGGCACGTTGCCAACTCCTCCTGCTCTGCCGCCTTGCTGACCCTCTGTCCAGGCATGTCCCCAACCTTAATACCCTGCCACCCTACCAACACTCACCTGTGCCCTTGTAAGCCACCAGGTCAACCTTCCCGTAGGTCCCTTTGCCCAGCTCCCGCACAAGCTCGTAGTGCTTGGTAACATCGCTGGCAGCCAGAGTGCGGAGGGTCAGTGCTTGCATGTCTTCTGTGAGGAGGGGCACACCTGCACCTGGTGAAGGGGCGGCCCCCGGCCCACAGCAAGGCAGGGAGTGGAGCGGTTCAGGCTCAGGGCAGCCCACGCTCATCTTCTCCCTGTTGTGGGGTACAGATGATGAGTGACAAGCCCCCTCGACATCTTCGCCCCCCCCCCCCCAGCACCAGGGGATTCCCAGCTGGGCCACAGGCTTGTTAAGCATCATCAATCTTGACACCATCCCCGAAGTTTCTGGAGATAGTCACTGTCCCTCATTAGCACTATGTATCACAGACCCATTTGTCTCACACTAACCCACACAGCACTCAGCAAGCACACAGGTTTATGTCGCAAAGCAGTAGCCACACATATGTTCCCATTCACAAGTTCTGGGTTTCTGTTGTGGGCGGTGCTAGGGGAGGGGGGTCAAACCTACAGTTTTGCACATGCTAAGCATGCAATCTGTCACTGACCTACAGTCCTAGCCTTATCCGCAAATAATGATGAAGCATCTGCTGTTTGCCAGGTGGCATCAGAGCCTTTGGGGACCCAGCACTGCACAAATACATGAGGATCCTTGCCCCTGAGGTTTATGTGTCAGAAAGATGGACAATAAACACAATGAATATACAAATGGCATTTCACAGTCAGAGGCTGAGTGGGCTCAAGAGCATGGGCTGGGGCCAATGAATGGCAGCCTCTGCCATATCAAAAACCTCAGCCATACCATTTCACCCCACACAGGCAAGAGAATGCCAGTGTGGTCATACAGTAACAACACATGCAGCCATGACCAATGTCATCCCCAGGGAAAACTCTGGTTTTCCAGTCCCCTCTGGTACACACAATACCTATGGCCCTGGGACCTGCCCCACAGAAACCCTGCCTGTCCTCCACAGTCCCCGCCTGAGACCCCTTTATGTCCACAGCAGGGATGGTCTTCATGCAGATGCCCCTCACGGCTACTGTATGTTCCCATACAGACCACCACCTCTGCCATTCAAGCACAGTTAGCGGGGCAGAGCACCACCTAGGTTGAAGTCCAAGGCTGGGGACTGACTCTGCCATAGTAAAGCCAGGACCCAATTTGGGGCCCTCACTTCTGCTTTCCACCTTATACTTTGCTTCATTTTTCTGTGGCTTCACTGGGTTTGCTTGGTATATGATAAACTACATATTTAAAACACGATTTGATGAGTTTAACACATAAATATTCATGAGCCCATCATTGCAATCAACATAATGAGCATATCTGTCATCCCAAGAGCTTCCTTTTGTCTCCATCCTTATCTTCCAGGCAGCCACCCAGACCCTTCTCTTAGCTGTGTGTGTGTGTGTGTGTGTACTGGGAGCAGAGCCTCTCCCAGGTACACTGGGCAGGTGTGCGCATGTGCATGAGTGTTATCAGCCAGAGGTGGGCACTCCGACCTCCCATCAGCTGCCTCTCATCTCAGAACCCCCTGCCCACACCGCAGTTATACCAAGTCCTCTGTTCCATCTGAGATGAGGCATGACCGTCCTTGGGCAGGTTACATGTGTGCCAGCTTCCTCATCTATCAAGAGATTTAACAGAACTTCTTGCCATGAGCCACTGTGAGGTTTAAATAGGCATGAAGTACCTGGTACACGATGAGTGTTCTGTAGGTGTGTGCCATGCCAAGTCTCCAGAGCCACAGCTCCAGACAGACTCTGCCACAGCCTGACCAGGCTCCGTGAGGTGGCTAGGTACGGACAGCGCAGTTGCCCCTTGGTCTCAGGGCTGCTAGGACCATACACCCATGCTTATTTGTACAATTCCAGCTGGAAGCTGGGGGTGCTAGAACCTCCCTACCCCATGAGCCCTGGCCAGCCACTCCCTTCCAGGTCAAGCCCTTTCCCCTGCCTTCCCTTCCTTTTAGGCAGCACGACCCAGCCTCCCACTTCACACAGAGAGGAGGAACATCAGGAGGGAACTTCCTGGCCTCCCACCAACCATAGGCGGAGTTCCATCTGTGCCGTCCTCAGCAATGGCTGAGATGAGAGGCCCCCTCCCTGTACTGGCTCCCACCTCTTCTGCTTCCCCAGGCTCCTGCTCTCTCCATTCATGAGCTAGCTCTGTTCTAGACCCTGTTCTCACAGAACTGCCCCCCTCCCGAAGCTGCAGCCTTTTCTGAGTTTTATTTTGACTCTAGATGCCACAGCATCACCCTGGGAGTCTAGGCTGTCACATGGCTATGCTTTCACAAACCCACAGAGGATGGTGGGAAACCCAGTCCGGCTTCTCCCTACTCTATGTGACTGGGCCGTGTCGCCAATGTCCAGAGTCCCACCCAGTTCTAGGCTACAATTCTGCCACAGCCACGATTAGGCTATATTGGAGAGAAGGGGAGGGGAGTCTCTCTCAGCTTCAGGGACCACTGTCAAATGTCCACCACCTACCTGGTGAGGAAGACAAGTTAGCTAGCTTCATCTCAAAAGGGAAGGGAAACCAATTTTGAAGGTGTCCCTAGGCCATTGTCTCTAACCTTTCAAGGCCAGTGCTGGGTTTTTCCTGAGGGTTTCTGATGAATAGACAGTTCTCTTATTCTGGAGTCTTCCTTAACCCCTAGGGAGATGCTGGGCTGTGGTCCTACCTATCTGATGTGTGTACTCCTGGAGACAGACAGATGGATGGACGGATGGCCTAGTGTGCAAGCACATGTTCTCTGATACAATTCCTCAACTTAGAGCATCAGCTCTGCTCAGTCACCTCACATGGTTTCTGTGGCATCTGGGACTTTGACTGGCAGTTATAAGAGGCTTTATTCCTTCAAAGTGCTTGACCCCTGGGCCTCAGAACTGCCTCTAGGCACTCAAGCCAATGCACTGCCTCTGCAAACTTTAGAAGCTTCTAGACAGGCCACTGTTCCTAAGCACCCTCTACTTTCTACTTCCTGTTTCCTGCCTGACTTCAAGTGCCAATGTCCTTGGGTCCCTCTCGTCTCTGAACCTCTGCTGCCCCAGCAGGTACAGGTCACTAGTACTGAAGAGCTTATATCTGTGCCTCCCCTGCTGACCAGGTTGGGGAAGATGTCTCAGTTGTGCCTACCTGCCAACAAGCCAAGAGCTCCTGAGGGCAGAGGCCAGACCAGATCCCAACCCACCCTGTATTGCACCCTAAATTTACTGGGTAAGTTTTGGGGCCACCCAGCCCTCCTCTTCCTGCAGTCATGTTCTCTACAAGGTGTCAGCAGGAGACAATGACTGAATCCACGTCTGTCCCTACTGCTGCTGTGTCATCCCTCAGGTACATACTGCCTGTGACCCAGTTACCAAGCGTGACTTAGAGGTACAATGGGGAGCTACAGAGATGGCATGAGCCTGGAACAGTCTGGGCCTTGATCTTTCTGTGAGCCATTTCAGTTGAGTGACCTACGGCCATTCCTGGGCCTCAGTTTACACATCCATACATTAAAGAAAAAAAAATACATTAACCCAACCATGCCTACTGCAGCCAACCTGTCATGAGGACTCCGCAATAATTTTTTTTTTTAAAGATTTTATTTATTTTATGTATATGAGTACACTGTAGCTGTCTTCAGACACCAGAAGTGGGCATTGGATCCTATTACAGATGGTTGTAAGCCACCATGTGGTTGCTGGGATTTGAACTCAGGACCTCTGGAAGAGCAGTCAATGCTCTTAACCACTGGGCCATCTCTCCAGCCCCATCCACAATTTTTTTTTGGTTTTCGAGACAGGGTTTCTCTGGATAGCCATGGCTGTCCTGGAACTCACTCTATAAACTAGGCTGGCCTCGAACTCAGAAATCCGCCTGCCTCTGCCTCCCAGGTGCTGGGATTAAAGGCATGTGGCACCACTGCCCGGCCATCTGCAATTCTTAAATGCTACAACATAGGACTGTTGTATGAAGTGCAGAGACCAAGTGGCTTACCCACAGAAACACAGCTAGCTCTGGAACTGGATCTAAACTCCATCCTTTAAATCAGTTCTTTCCCAAGACAAGTGTTGGGAACAATACACCCAGATCCTGCAGTAGCTGGGTGGAACCTCTGCCAAGGATACCCATGTCATCCTCACAGCGATGTCACGTGGCTCCTGGTATATGTGACAACTTGAGACTGAGTGAAGCACGACATGTCTAGCTCCTGAGTGGTTGGAAGGATAAAGACATATCTGACATTAGGGATCCTGTCCTCCAGGTCCCGACACATGCCCTTTCGAATGTACTCAGCTATAGACTGTGCCTGTGAACTCCCAGCAACCAGGAAACAGAGGTCTCTGTTGACCTTTGTTTCCTCCCTGCTGATGCTCAGCAGGGTATCCTCCCACACTCTGGGTGACTGCTGCCCCAAGAGACCCTTTGGGTGGAAGCCTTCCAGGGTGTGTCTCTGCTGGTTTCAATACCCATCTGGGTAATGATCTGGAACTTTCCCCCACCCACTAGGGAGATGCTGGGCTGCCGTCTTGACCATCAGATGTATACACACCAGGAGACAGAGGTGGACACCCTAGTGTGAAGGCATGGTAGTCCTGACTCTGCCACACGCTGGAGGGCCACCAAAATGGGGGAGGGTTTCCCAAGCAAGAAGCAGACTGAACCGCCTACCACTTCCTGTTGGCAGGCAGCCTGGGTTGGGTGCCACCCTGTGATGCTACACCCAGCTCACAGTGCTTCGGAACTCTCATTCCTCACCATAAGCAGAGACAAACGCACATAAGCCATAAGCAT
Organism: Uromys caudimaculatus; assembly: GCA_028551405.1. NCBI lineage: Eukaryota > Metazoa > Chordata > Mammalia > Rodentia > Muridae > Uromys > Uromys caudimaculatus. The sequence goes on from CM052703.1 coordinate 70,994,697, forward strand.
ATGCGCACACACAGACATCAAAGATGCACACAGACATACAAACAGGCACAGACAGACAGACAGACATGCACACACATGCAATAGCACCACTGTGGCAACATTTTGCTTGCTAAGTCCTCACAAGAACCCTGAGGAGAGGGCAAGGAGCTGCCTGTGCTTTATAGAAGCAGTTTACCTGTGGTGTGACTTACACACCCATGCACACTTTAATGATTTCAGCAAATGTACAAACCAGTCAGCCACTGTCACTATCGAATGATGTTCTCTGTTCTACAGATAACAACAGAGGCTCAAGAGTGTGGTGACTTGTCTGTGGCTGTGGCAGACAGCCAGCTGCTATCACACAGTCTCCTACATTACAAAGTCACACTCGTCAGTTTCCTTCATGTGGCCATGTGGCTGGCTCCCCCCACTGAGATGTGAACACGGTGACGTGTTACTGCCAGCTCAGGACTTTTTCCAGTTGCAGAAGCCTTCTGGATGCTGACTTGAGCAGAGGACTCCCAAACTCTCAAGTGTGGTAGAGCCCCCACGAGATGTCCCCCCAGGAGGGGTGAAGATTACCCACCCTGTATTATTCTGTGAATTTCTACTGTGTTCCACCCTTGAAGCGTGGCTTGTCACAGTAACTACTGCTATTCTCAGGAAGGGCTATGCAGTCAGTAGACACAATTATGTTTTGCACCTGCCTGGAACATGGCCAGACTCCCAAGAATGGTGACAGAGATCAAGGACAAAAATGCAGTCACATGAGTGGGTGGAGGGTCTGCAGAGAAGAAGGCTTGCCTCATCCTGTCGGTTGGAGAATGATGTCGCTATATTTATTGACCACTCTGAGTGCTCTAAGCATAGTGGCCTAGACTGAAGTAAAGTAACAATCACAGCACACGATATGGTTGCTATACTCTCATTTTACAGAAATAACCCTCCAAGTCCAACGGTGAAACCTAATTGCCTTTTTTGTATCCTGCATAGCCCATGCTGGCCTCAAATTCTTGTTCCTTCTACCTCAGCTTTCCGGGTGTTGGGGTTACAGGCCTGTGCCACCACACTTGGTTCTGTCATTTTAACAGCAGTAAGTGAGATCTGGAGAGATGTTGGGGCCACACACCTTTAATCCCAGCACTTGGGGGGCAGAAGAAGGTTGATCTCTTTAAGACCTGTCTCAAAAACAAACAAAGGAGGAGGAGGAGAGACCTGGGCAGGGCAGGTAAGATGGCTCAGTGAGTAAAGGAGCTTACAGAGCAAGTCTGGCGACCTGAGTTCGCTGCCCACAAGGCATTTTAAGGTAGGGAGAACTGACGTCACAGAAGTTGCCCTCTGACCCCCACATGCACACTGAGCACGTGCACGCCCGCCCATAAACACGCACCGTATACGCATGCACACGTTCACACATACGATTTTTAAAAAGACAGACCTTGGAAACTACTTGGAGGCTGGGTTCCTTTTAAAGGCTCATCCTGGTCTTTCTCTGTTTCCTCCACCTTCTACCATGGATGCCCTTGACCTTGATGTCCTACCCTCTAGAACCGAGAAATACATCTGCTCATTATAAATCACCCAGTTAGAGGTCCTTGGTGGCAGAAGCACCAAGCAAACCAAGACAGCTACTGGGGTACACAGGAAATCAAAACTGGCACTTGGTAGAGCTAGATCCAAATCTGGGACTCCTGTCCTGTGGGGCTCTGCAAGGCAGACATGGTACAGAGAAGAGAAAAGCATCTTACATCTCTGGGGTACAACAGAGGCTAAAGCCTACCTGTGGGGACCAGGGGGCTATGAGAGGTGAGGCAGGAGCAGGACTTTCTTTTCTGTTTGTTTTCTTACCCTGACTGACCTGGAACTTACTACGTTGACCAGGCTGGCAGAGAACCTGTGACCCTCTTGCTTGCCTCTGACTTCTAAGGGCTGGAATTACAGGAGCAAGTCACAATGCCTGGCTCCAGCTGAGCCTTTCTGTCCTTACTCTAGAGTCCCAAGATTCTCTGTCCTATGTCAAGGGCCCCTCCCTTAGGCCCTGGACCTACACTGTGTCCCACACAAGGGCAAACTCCAAGGGTATTTTAACACAAGCCTGACTTCTCTGGACATGACAACTCGCCCTCCCTGTGGCAGAACAGCTGTGTGGAAGAATTTCAGAACTGAGTGGGGGCAGCCCAGTGACTGCCCCCCCTTCCATCAGTGAAAGGCAAGTGAGCTGCAACTGCATCCTGGCTCTCCACAGCCAGTCTTCTTTGTGCTGCCTCCCTCAGAAGTCCTTAGACTCCATGGATGAACTGCTTTTCTCTATCTGCACTTCCTTCAGTTAACACACACACGATAACGGCCTGTGGCATTTCATACAAGCCTGCCATTGTGCCTTGCCCCACATCCCGCCCCAGGCAGACTGAAAGTCAAATTTGATTCAATTTTTGCCTTGCTCACACAGCTGTAATGGAGTTTTGATCACTTGACTGTTATTTGAGACAGGGTCTTGCTAGAAAGGCACTGAATTCTCCATCCTCCTGCCTCTGCCTCCCGAATGCTAGGACTACAGGTATGCACCAGCACATCTGGTTTTGCAGTGCTTCTGTGGCTCCTTGAATAGCTGTGTGGTGCTGCCTTGCTCCACATCAGTTCCCCTTTACTTGGGTAGCAGCCCTGCCCTGCTCTCTATACTGCTATCAGGGACAGGCCTGACTCAGGGATCCATTATTCTATCTGTCTCAAGATGGACATGTGCCCAATGGTGACCCACTGCAGCCAAGCCCTGGGAAGTCTGCTGGAACTGTGGAGAAACAACATCCTCCACTCTGGGTGTGAGACCAAGCCAGAAGACACAGGGCTACAGCTGTTGGAAGCTGGCTGGCCACCCCAACAGGGAAACCTGCATGACAGGGAAGCAGAACTGTGCGACAAGGCCCAAGGCCACTTATACTCCTGGACATTTGTTTCATGAATCAATGGATTTCTGTTCTGGCTTAATTAAGCCAGCTGATGAGTTTATATAACTCTCAAGCTAGACTCCAGACGAGTGTACCTAAAACCCAGCGAGAAAGCCGCAAGCTCCTTGAAAGCCAGCCCCTGCCTTAATCATCTTGCTATTCCCAGCACCGAGCCAGGGGGTGACAAATGCCGGTGAATAATTCCTTACGTGTTTGGAAGTTGTAACTTTTTATATCTTGGCTTTCCTGGATATGACCCTGCATGGACACAGTTATTTTTCTAGCACCATGTGAAGGACTGTTGGCCCCATTCTGCAGATGGACAGACTGATGGCCAGTCACAGGTCAGTAGCAGGCCGCATCAGGAGCCAGGATGTCTTTGGGGGTGAAGTGCTATCGCCCTCTAACAGTCCCGAGCCCAGGTGGCATGAGAGAAGCAGCTGAGGAGCATTGGTCACTGTGGACAGGCTGGAGAAACCAACAGAAAGTGACACTGTGACATTGATGAGCTGAACCCCACGGACCCATCAAATCCTTCCATTGTCTCACAGTGTGGGGAATATTACTGACTCTAAGTTACAAATGAAGAAAGTTAGGCATGGGCATTGTCTTTTTTCTCTGTTTAATGCTGGGGATGGAGCCCAGGCAAGTGTGGCACCCCAGCTCTTTTTATTCCAGAACAAGAGTCTTGCTATGTAGTCCAGGCTGTCCTCAAGCTTTTGACCCTCCTGCCTCAGCCTCCCGAGTAGCTGGGATGATAAGTATATACCACCAGGCTCAGCTCGGTCATATCATTATAGCAAAATCATCCATCCAGGAAGCAGTAGAACCAGGTATCATCCTGTGATCCAAGCTTAACCACTGCTCTACTACCTCTAAAATGAAGTGGTAAAAATTACCACTTATTTTGCCATTTAATCTCTGTGGCAACTCCTTTTTCACAGAGCAGGACACTGCTGCTCGGAGAAACCTGCCCACAGTCACAAAGCCCATCAGCCTCAGGGTCAGGACTGAATCCTTAGCTTCTTGGCCTGCACATCATCTCTTTTATTTTTAGTCTTCATCTGTGGGCCCAGGTCTCCCTCCAACCCATGTTCAGCACCACAGGCCTGGACAGCACCCATTGAAGCCCGGCTAAGCACCTACTGAGGAAGAGTAGCCAGCTGGGCAGCAGACTGGGTAAACTGCAGAGCTGGATCACCAGTGTCCATGCTATTGCTATAGAAAGTAAGCGGCCTTGCACAGAAGCAGTTTGACACTCAGTAGATTTGAGTGTATCTGTACATAGCTTCTAGAAACAGGCACGGAAGCTAAAGGGTGAGTGGGTTTGGAATGCCTGCAGGGAGCCCTGGACCAAGCTGCTATGCTGATGGCTGCTTGCTGATGGATAAGAAGTCTGCCTCTGGGAGAACATAGCAGCAGTCACCAGTTACCCTGCCCTGTGGGCTCCAGATCACCTGATATAGTCAGACAGTACACTACTTTGACAAGGGGAAAAAATAAGAACAGGGTTTTTATTTGCATGAACTTATTATATTAAGTAACTCCAGAACCTACACATTAGTATTTGACCTTGACCTGAGCTAGCTTGCAACTTCCAGTTCTTCTGTCTTACTCTCCAGAGTAGCTAGGACTGCGGGTGTGTGCCACCGGGCCAGGCTATAGTCTCCACTCGCCCCACTAGCCCATCTCACGCCAGTCCTTCCACTAGCCTTGTCCCCTGTGACTTGCTGCTATGCCCCACCCCCACCCGTTTCCCTGCTGTTCCCCAGCAGTCCTATCCCAGCCTGGAGCTGTTCCTTCTGCCTGAATAGCTCTTCCCTGCATGCCCACATGGATCTTTTTCGTCAGTGTTCTGCTGGGGTGACACCTTCTAAGCATGGGCTACGTCCCACCTTCCCTTCCCCCACGCCTTGCTCTACTTCTCCCCAGTAGAGCGTAGCACCTTTGAATGCATTACATAATTTACTGACTGTGGTGACATCTATTAACTGTGTCTTTCTCCCACCGGAACTGAAGCACCCAGAGGGCAGGGATTTTATGGCCTGGTCTTGTTCACTGTGGAGTCCCCAGGAGCTGGCATGGCACCTGGCACAAAGCAGGTGCTTAGTAAACTTCTATTGACTGAACAACTGAATCTCTTGGGGAAGTGGGAACTGAGCAAGGAGGAAAGGCTCAACCCTGCATGGTCTGGGGAAGAGAAGAGACAGCTGCTGTTAGAGGAAACAAATGAGAAACCTGCCTAACAGCCTATTAGTGCAGGACCCCATCTCCAGGGACGCCACACCCTACAGGCTGTGCTTGGCAAGATCCCCTCTCTTCCCAGGACAGGCATCCTAGTCTGGTGATGATGTGCTCCTGAATGGTCTTCCTCAGGCTGTCCCTACCCTCCATCCGGGCTTACCCAGGACCACAATCTGCCTGCACTTGGACCCTTCTGCTCACTGCCAGGAGCGTCATCCCAGCATAGGCCTGTTCCCACATCCAATACTTGAGGGCTGGGGCCTCCTAGGAAACAGGGGATTCTAGACAAGCCCTCTCTTTTGTTTTATCTTTTGAGTCAGGGTCTTGCTGCTAAATAGCCCAAGCTGACCTCAAACTTAAAATCTTCTTGACCTACCTGAGTGTTGTGTGTACAGACATACAGCCACCATGACTGGATTGCCCCAGTCCCTTGACAATCATACATAACCCATCGAGTACTGTATCCTGGTCCAAAAAGCAAAAGGAAGAAGTATTCAATGTCTCCCCTTCAGGATGCAAATCCTGCCACTGTGGAATGAGACCTTGGGTAGGTTGTCACCCTACTGATTCCTCAGCTTGTTCATCAGTAGGACAGAGCTAAGAATGCCCACTGATCACAATGAGCTGCAGTAAAACTAAAAAGGCATTTCTTACACGCCTGGCGTGAAGCAGATACCTGGTAAGAACTGGCCAGATGGAGAGACCTGAGGTCTAGTTCACCCACTGACTGTGCAGGCAAATCTGCCCTTCTATTTCACACACAGAGGCCATCTTTCTGCTGCTAAATTTACTCTTAAACCAGCTACAGCCAGAAATAGTCTGTGATCACCGGGCTCACCCTCCCTCCTCATTTGCCAGATCTGTAAAGTGGAGACTCAAGGGTGTTCCTGGGTCAAGCCACGACTACAACCTTCCTCACTGTCCTTGCCACCAGGGCCGGCTATCGATCACTGTGCTGTGAGACTCCAGGATCAACTTAGAGCCTCTCCCCCTCTCTTCTACCTGGCAGTCCACTCCTTCCCTAGACAAAGATTTGGCAGCCATTTAAGTTGGTGACTCTGTTACCAAACAGGTTGTCTAGCCTCTCTGGCCCTGTGGAAGGTGGGACCCCAAGTCCCAAGGGGTAGGGCCCTCAAAGAGGGCCATGAGCAGGCCTAGGTTTATAAAGGCTCCCAAAACTCAAGACCTGGAAAATGCAGACAATCTAGCACTCAGGATTGGAATAGAGTGGAGACAGTGGGCAGAGCAGTCATCAGTCATCTACTATTGGTTGATGGGCCAGTGCCTTTAGCTAGGTTGTTCCCAGTAAACAAGTGGTGACTGCTAGAGAGACAGCTGGATGAGTAGAGGCTCTATCTCCAGCTCCTCTGAGCTACAGAGGGACAAACAAGCCTGCAGCCAGTGTAGCATCTACACCAAGGCTCAGATGCTCACTACCATTCCTAGCCATAGGGTCCTGTGCACGTTGTTTGTTCTCTAAGACTCGATTTCTTCCAGGTAAATAGCTGTGAGAGCTAAAGATGAGGCTCAGTGGCAGAGCACCCATCTGACATGCCCTGGCTCCAACAGGAAAGGAAAATGGGTATAAAATGGTTCAGGTTCAAGTAGTACTTACAGGAGCCACCTCTTATAAGCCACTCAAAACTGCTTTAGCAGCCTGGTCTACAGAGTGAGATCCAGGACTGCCAGGGCTACACAGAGAAACCCTGTCTCGAAAAACAAAACAAAACAAAACAAACAAACCTGCTTTAGACATACTGACTCATTTAAACCTCAAATACCCTTGGGAGAAGCTATTTATGTCTTTACAGCCAAGGAAACTGAGGCACAAAGAAAAAGATTAAGTAGTTCCATCCCAAGTCACACAGCTTAGAGATGATTTGTCTGATCCTAAAACATTTCAAAAGGATCTGTTGTGCACTGGCTACGAGCTCAGTGCTGCCCCTGGATCTGAGCACAGCTGGGAGTCCTGCGGCCCAAGCTGGAGAGCTCATACTGTGTAGCACAACAGCCAAGGCACTAATGGTACAACAGACCCATGTCAGGCAGGGTGCCATCCCAGGGGAACCATCAGGGAGCAAGGGGAAGGAAGCTGCCAAGTATGCAGAGCAGATCTGAGAGGGACACTGAAGACACCACAGGAAGTGGTTTTCCTCTCAGTAGTCTGAAGTCCTCTGAGGTCCTTGTTCCATGAGGGGTGATGCACAGCATGTGACCCTGACCTGGGCCTTGCCTTAGGAGACTGATGCAGCTGGGCTGCAGGCCCCTGGAACAGGCTGGTGCCCAGGTGAAGCCCCAGAGTTCAGATCCACCAAGCCTCATGCTTTGTGTATGAGATAAAAGTGCCCAGAACCTTTCTTGAACCCCAGGATGGAGAGAGCCTTGGGGAAAGCTCTTCACATCAGAGCCCTATTTTTTCCTTTTTTTCAGACTAGGTCTCACTTGCAGTTTTGACTGGCCTGGAGTTTACTACTAGACCAGGCCTGCCTCTGTCTCCTGAGTACAGGGATCAAAGGTGTGTGCCACCACACCAGGCCAGAGACCCACTTCATCTCTAAAAGAGGAGCTGCCATCCCTTTCTGCTCAGGGCTTTGAGGGCTGATATTAGAAGCAAACCTTTGGGGTGCCACAGGTGACGTTCCTAGCAATTTACAAACATCCATCCACTCGGCCCTACCAACAGCCCAGAAGACAAGTACTAGGATTCTCTCTTACAGAAGAGAGACATGAGGCACAGAGAAGTTAGGGACCTTGCCCAAGGCCAGGCCCAGTGGGTAGAGTTGTGTACCCTCTTCTAGGTCAACCTCTCAGGTCTAACAAGCAAAAGAGGAAGTTCTATGACATTCAGCCCAGCCCTGCCCAGTCTCCCACTGGAAGCCCAGAAGCAGCAGCTGGTATATTCTAGAACCCTCTTGTGACTGTTCAAGCTGCAGAGAAGGAGTATGAGGCTGTGGGAAGTCACAACAGATCCCCTGACTGGGATCAGCTCATCTGCATATGTAGCCCAAAGTGATAGAAGACCTAGAATGCTTGCAGACACTGCTGAAGCCTGCCTCACTAGATCAAGGCTTGAGGACCCCTCGCAAGCACCTACACTGCTGGAAATTCTGAGCACCCCTTCTGGAGTCAAAACACAGGTCCCAAGAACTGACTAGTCCAAGAACAGGTTAGTTACTGGATAGGCAGCCACTGCCAGTTCAACACAAACCCTTGGTGGAGCTGGGTTCAAATCCTGCCATGGGCTCAATGTTATGCTGGTCTGTGGGTAAAATGAAACTCTGTCCAGAGCCTGGCACTGCAGACTGTCAGTAAAAACTGCTCCATTGCCTCCTTCCAAGACCGACATTAATGACATGGCTTCCTGGGTGGGGGAGGAGCTAGGAGTGTTGGGGATATGACAGAAAGGAAGAAGGGGATAGCCATGAAGGGGACCTGGAGGGTCTACCTCATGGGGCTGTTATTAAGACCCTCTCCTGGAGAGAAGCAGAGGACAAAAGGGGCCCTTCCTCCCAAGGACTTAACCCCACAGACCTTCTCCTGCTGGCCTCCAAGACTGGGCTAGGAGTCCTCTATGCTCCCCAACCTGGAGCTCTGCAGCCCTACCAACTACCAACTTCAGCAATGACTGTTCCCCCCACCCCACTCCAAGCCATACATTCTCTAGAGCAGCTCCCAAAGGAAGCTCGGCCATCCCTTGCCCCTTTAATAAGACTGAACAGTCTCTGGCCTAGGCTCCTTTCTGGCTTAGTTCATCCTACACAGTATTATCCCTATTCTATAGATAAATAAATAAACTGAGGCCCAAAGCAGCTAAGTGCATCCCAAACCTAGGGAGAGTCCAGAGCTGATGCTCTCCACATGACACTCCGTCATCTCTTTCGACCTCTGGCTACAGCCGACCTTTGTCCGGGAAGACTGCATACCTACCAAAGCTAAGGCCAGAGGCTAGGGCCAGGTGCTGGCCTCTGGCTATGGCCCAGTTATTTGGCAACAGCCCTCAGCTTCATGGTTAGGGAATGTCAGAAGCTGGGGAGGGACAAGTTTACTTTGTTCTGTTTGCTGGCTTGGGGATAGAACTTTGAATTTGGCAGGCATGACCACCATCCTCTACCCAAGGTTCAACCCAGGCCACCTGTTCAAAGCACAGAACTCAACCCTAGAAAGCCCGAGAAGAGGAAGCTTGGAGAACCTTCACTTTCATCTCTGCACAGAGGAGTAAACTGATGTCAACAGCAGCCCTCCCCAAGTCCTGTCAGACTTAGTCTAAACCCTGGTCTACTGCTCCTAGCAATGGCTATGCCTGTGCCTCCTCTGTGTGTGTGTGTGTGTGTGTGTGTGTGTGTGTGTGTGTGTGGTGTGTGTGTGTGTGTGTGTGGTGTGTGTGTGTGTGTGGTGTGTGTGTGTGTGTGGTGTGTGTGTGTGTGTGTGTGTGTGTGTGTGTGTGTGTGTGTGTGTGTTGTGGGGCCAGTCTGGGGAAGTCCTGGCTCCTCTCACTACTGACCTTAACAACCCCACTCTGGCACTAACCTCATCCTAACCCAGCCTTGGGGATGGCAGGGGGGAGCACATGCTAGTAGACCACACACAGCCAGTGCTGAGCAATCATTTTTCCAGCTTCCACTCTACCCGGCAAACGTGAATGTCAGCAGCTAGGCTCTAAGTTCACACCAGTAAAGAACAGGTCAGGAGTTCTTGGGACAACTGGGAACATGTGCTCTGTCCAAACAACACGGCCATTCTCTAGCTCTGAGCCTCAAGTTGCTGTATCCCCTGTTTTTTCAGGAAGATCTCCAAATCAGCATCTGAATGTGAAATCTTCCAAGAATTTTTGAGCACCAATAACAAATGCAGACATGTGAAATACACTGGTCAGCAGACTGGGGCTCTTAAGTTGTATTCTCCAATGCTAGGACATCAGGCTATAGGTTCAACCATGCTGGTGTGGCCAGAACAGGACAGCCCCAGACTCCCAAAGCTGAGCCTAGAAGAGCAGTCTCCCAGCACATAGAAACATATGTCACTAAGCTGCCCAGCCACCTACCACCTAGACTGGGCTCTCTACTATGTGCCAGTCTAAGCCAGAACAAAAACAGAGGTAGAGGTAGAAACAGCTGCCAAGTCATCCTAGAGTGGAGCTCTGGGTCAGGGGAATTTTATATGATAAAGAATTAGAGACATGGAGACCAGCCAGGTATAGTGGGGGTGCTCAAGACATAAATTAGGGCAGGCTGCAGAGAGCTGGGCTGCCAAGCTACTGTATTAGGGCTACTCAATGGGGAGCCGCTGCAGGTTAACAAGGAAAGAAAGTCTTCCTGCTAGTCCCCTTCTGGCCTCCTAATGGTTCTTTTTGCTCACAGTCATTTGAACTTCTGCTCTCCAGCCTCTGCCTCCACTTTCTTGCCTGTAGAGTGTGTGACCAAGCCCTGGGCTCCAACCCACTGCACAAAATCAGCTTCCAAGATGGCTAGGACACACCTAGATGCTCCTGACAGTCTGGCTTCAATCTGTATCCACCATGCTGGCTGTAGAGTACGCAGCTCACTATCATTCTCTCTGGGAAATGCTACAGACTTGATCAAGGTCACCTCATCTTCAGGGCAACTGGCTTTCCCACATCCTCTCCTGGGGGTGACTGTCCTTGAGTCTGCAGGAGGATCTGCAGGAGTGCTGACCTAAGCTACATCCTCACTCAGGGGGCAAAACTAGCAGCAGGGAAGAGTTCAGGCAGTGGTGATGGGAAGGCATCAGCTGCTCAAGTCGATATGGGGGATCAGGTGTCTCAGAGACAAGGGGTCAAGGGCTGGGCAGCTGGTCCTGACATGGTCTGGACAAACAGAACAGCCTAAGGATCAGGCCAGATCGTCAGGAAGAGATGAGGGGAAGCCCCAGACTCTAGGCCTGGAACTTCAGACAGGTAGGGGTGGCAATGAACAAAGAAACTTCTACAGGGCTCTGTGTCCAGGGTCCTGCCTTCCCCAGCCTGTCTACTCACCTCCTACCTGACTTTGCACCTGTCTGTGGAAGGTTGAGAAAACCTTCCGGCCCTTTCTTAGGGTACAACACTCTCAAGATCTTCCAGCTTCCCCCAGGTCCTGGGTTTAGGACTTTGTTGAGGCCCTCTCTATTGTAGATGCTTTGGAAAGCTTAACCAAGAACCCAGATTCACTCCTGCATTGTAGAGGACACAGTGTCCCAGTCCTGGACTTGGCCCTAGGTGTTCCCCGGGTCAGGAACGGGAAGAGACTCAGGTTTGCTGTCCTTGGGACTTAGAGGGACAAAAAGGTACTCTGACCTGAAATGGTTTCTTCACTCAGGGTAACTACCCTCCCCAAAACTAGCTGTTCACTTTGAGAAGGCTTGCCTTCTCCCTGTTCTGCAGGAAGCACAAAGAGGGACTGGGTAGAAAGCCCCACTGAGACCTGAGTTGGGGTGTGGGAATCAGAAAATAAGAGATTCTCTCAAACACGCCCCTTCCCTGCCCTCTCAGACAAAGGCACACACCCAAAAACCCCAGCCGTCACCCAGAGCTGCCGAATGCAGGCACCTTTCACCTTTGGGCACCCCAAATTTTCTCTTTCCTGGGGGGGTCACTTAACTCAGTTTGGCCTTTGGGAGAGGATATCTACATCTCTTTATTCTTCAATGGACTTAAGGTTTAACGCTCCGGGCTCGCTATACGGGGGAGACTCTCTAGCCTATTCCCCCTCTCCAGGGCATCACAACTACTCTCTCCCGGGGTCCGAAGCTGTGCCCAAATCTCAGGGTTGTAGTGGAAGGTGGGGGAAGGGAGAGGAGGAGGGGGCGGCTCCTCCAATCGAGACACAAAGAGACGTCCTTCAGCCTCGGCTCCATGGCGATGCTGAGGAGGGGGAGCGCGCACTCCGTACTTCCTTCCCTTCCTGCGGGGCTCTGGGGACCTCGGTGCCACTCACCTGCCGCCCCTCACCTGGGTCCCACTTACCTGGGCTGGGGCCGCGGGGACGCCGCGGCAGGGGGCCTGGGCGCCGTGTCGGTCTTCGTCTGCCCTGCCCGAGAAGGGCTCAGGGCACCACCACCACCACGAGCCGGGACGCGGAAGGCGTCGCAAGGGGTTTGGTCGCCCGGGTCCCGAGGCTTTGGGGTACCCGCGGCTTCTCGTTAGCAAGAGGATCTCGCTGTCCTAGGTTTGGGGTCCTTGTATGCCGGAGCAGCGGGGACCGGGGGCTAGCGCCCCAAGGCTGGGTCTCTCTGTGTCTTGAGGTGTGCGGTTGTAGCAAGCAGATCTTGGGGATCCCAGGTTGGAGCGGTCGCTGCGTCCCAGCAGCCGCGTGCGGGGATGGAGGTCACCGCTCAGCCGCTGGGGGGTTCAGGCGCCGCCGCTGCGAGCAGCCCGGCCCTGCAGGCTCCTGCCCTGGCCTGGCGCGGGCTTAGGCTGCGGCTCCGGCTTCGGCTCCCGCTCCGCCCGGAGCTTAGGTTCCAGCGCCGGCGCCCGCCCGGGCTGCGCTCCATCGCGGCCTCGCGGCTCCGCCTCCCGCCGGCGCGTACCTGCCCGCCCGCCGCTCCGCCTTCAGCCTCGCGCGCCGCCGCACGCGCCTTTGTCCGCCGCGCCGGGTGCGCGCCCCGCGCACGCGCACTCCTGCCGCGCCCTCCCGCCGGGCGCCGCGGGCCTGGACCTCCTCCCACCCCACCCCTCCGCCCCACCGCTGGAGCCACGCGACGCCCCGCCCGCTTTCCGGCCACGCCGGGTCCTAACGCCCGCCCTTCATAGGCACAAGCGTCTTTTCTAGGTCAGAGCCCAGGAGGGGGCCAGAACGAGGTTAGAGAGGGCTCGAGGGAGTCACAGCGGGTCACCTGTTCCAGCTGCTTGGTCCCTGAGGGGCCAGACTGTCCCAGACTATTCCAGCCTGTGCTTGTGGAGCGGAGCCTGGATCTGTTTCAAAGAAGAAAAATAAATCCGAGCCCTCCTATTCAGAATGCACTCACTCATTCAACTACCGGTCCATCTGTTCACCCGCCGGTCTGCCCATTCATCCTTCCACCTATCCATCCGATTTCCATGGGACTTCAGAAAACTACCAGGTTACTCAGAGACCTGGGGTCTGCGGGGCCGCGTATGGTTCCGGCAGAGCTTTCGAGCTCTGCTGTAGGGAGGCGTTGAGGGTTTAAGGAATAGCTGGGATGAAAGGTGTATAAGCTGAACTGAAGAAAGGGGGTTCCTGGCTGAAGCAGCAGCTGTGCAAAGCCACCCGGGGGTGAAGAGCTTTGTTCATTAACCGGAAATTGTAGCCTGTATGCAGGTGGAGCGGACAAGCAGAGATGGCGATAGAGTGGGAACAACGAACGAACGCAACGCATCCTTCCGGAGGCCCAATCTCCCATGCCTCGACCCTGCAGCATACTATTTTATTCACGGAAAAAGCTCCCAACACACCCAAAATCTCTCCTCCTTTTAATCTCTGATCAGATTGTTTTCTCAAATCAGCATCCTCTCCCTACCATTCTGACTGCTTGTAGAACTTTTAGAGCTGGGTATTACAAATTCAGGCCACCTTAGGTGGAGCTGGGAAGATGGGTTATTAAGTAAAGTACTTGCCAGTCAAGCATGAGGACTTGAGTTCTGCCAGTGCCAAGACACCTGTATTTTCAGTACTGGGAAGGCAGAAACAGGTGGATCCCTGGAGCCAGCCTAATCTGATCGGTGAGTTCCAGTGAAAGACCCGATAGATAGATAGATAGATAGATAGATAGATAGATAGATAGATAGATAGATAGATAGACAGAGGAGGGGGATGGGGTACCAAATGAAATGCTGCTGACGACCAGGGTTCAGATCCTCAGGACTCAGCTATTGCTGGGCAGGTATAGTAGCCTGTGATCCCAGCGTTTAGGAGGCAGGCAGGATCCCCAGAGCAAGCTGACTAGCAAGACTAGTCAAATGAGTAAGCTCTGGGTTGAAGTGAGAAACTGCGCCTCAATATGTAAAGTAGAGAACAAGTAAGAGAAATACTGCAGCCAACCTCTGTTTCCACATGCACACACATGCATGTGCACCCACACACATACAAACACACATATGCATGCACACCACACAGCCACAAAAATTTAAATGAGCTGGGGAGGGATTGAAGAAATCACCTGATGGCAACTTCTGCCCCCCCCCCCACACCCCTAAGTTGCATAAACTACAGACAGGAACTGGAGATGTGGCTCACTCCTGACATATGGAAGGCCCTGGACTCAGTCCCCAGAACTGAATGAAGAAACAAACAAGCAAACACCCAAAACTGATGCACAGACTTCTATTTGGCAACCCATACCATTGATACTACAACTGTTAATTCCTAGCTAACCTTCCTCCCACCTTTACCTAAATTTAGTTTTCTGGAAACCAAGTCCTTTGTAGCCACCAGCTCTGTTGAAAGCAATTTTGCCTAGGTTGTATTCCTAATGCACTTGTCAAGCGTCCCCTGTACCCTCCAGGATAAAGCCTACCCTTCTTACCCTGGACTGTGGTTTGAATGAAAATGGCCTCCATAGGTTTTAGAGAGTGGCACTATTAGCAGGGGTGGCCTTGTTGGTATGTCACTGGGTTTCAAATGCTCAAGCCAAGCCCAGGGTCATTCTCTCTTCCTGCTGTCTGTGGAAATGGATGTAGAACTCTCGGCACCATGTCTGCCTGCCTGCTGCCATACTGCCCACCATGACAATATTGGACTAAATCTCTGAACTGTAAGCCAGTCCCAGTGAAATGTTTTCTTATAAGAGTTTCTGTGGTCATGGTGTCTCTTCACAGCAATAGAAATCCAAAGATGCCCTGTGCTGCAGGCTGTCAGCATCTAGTACCTGCTTGCCACACCAGGCCAGGGAACCTCTCTTCTCCACTCAGTCTTGGCATCAGCAAGTTCTTCTGGAACATCAGTTTCTTGCTTTTCCACGTCTTTGTACATTTGGTTCCTTCCATCCACAACACCAACCTTGTCTGCTGATTTCCACACAAGTTATCCTCTAAAACAACTGTGTGGCTGCCCACTCCCTTCCACTTCACCTCACCCCTGCCGGGGCTTTCATGTTGACCCCGTCTTTGTCCTCATCCTTGCCAAATGAGGTATCAGTGCTTCAAACAAGCAAATTGGGGGTGTCTGTGTGAGTGGTTGAGGGTATGAGCAGAAGACTGGAAGAGAAAGGGTGTCTTCTTATGTCTTATAACTGAGTCCCCAGACACTCGAGCTTAAAGAGTACTTCCTCATTCAAAGAAACAGGCCTTGACATGTTCTTGGCCATGGTTATTGCTATAGCTGGCTCTTAAATGGCTCCCAAGGGCTTACTTCAAGAGCTTAGCCCTTGCACTGGAGAGATGGCTCAGTGGTTAAGAGAACTGGCTGTTCTTCCAGAGGACCCAGTTCACAACTGTCTGTAACTTCAGTTCCAGGAGATCTGGAGCCCTTCTTGGACCTTCTAGAGCACCGTGCATGCATGCAAGTAGTGCACAACTCATGAAGTAGGCAACACACTCATGAAGGAAGATAAAATAATTAAAAATACCTTTTAAAACAAAAAGAAAAGCTTGGTCCTAAAACTTCGTGCTATTGAATGGTGATGGGAACCTTTAAAAGGTGGGGCCGAGTGGGAGGTTTCAGGTCATCCGAGGACATGTTCTCAAAAAGAATTGTGGGACACTTTTCTTTCCTTTTGTTCCTGGCCATGTTGTAAACAGACTTCCTCTGCCACATGATCCCATCATGGTACACTGCCTGGCCACTGGCCCCACATCAACAGGGTCAAACAAATGGTTAAAGCCTCTAAAACTTCAGTGGGCCAAAACACAGTTTTCTTCTCTATAATTCTATTGTCACAGGTGGTTTGTTACAGTGACAGACCTCTGACTAACAGTTGTCAAGAGTTACCCAGTTCAAGGCTTCCTCCTGCAAAAACCTCCTTGATTCTCCAATTGGAGCTTTGATTATCCACAAAGCAATTACAAAAAGGTTGCGGGCTGGAGAGATGGCTCAGTGGTTAAGAGCGCCGACTGCTCTTCCGAAGGTCATGAGTTCAAATCCCAGCAACCACATGGTGGCTCACAACCATCTGTAATGAGATCTGATGCCCTCTTCTGGGGTGTCTGAAGACAGCTACAGTGTACTTACATATAATAAATAAATAAATTAATTAATTAAAAAAAAAGTTGCTAAAACGAATTGTGGTGAATCCCTTCCCAGTTACCCTCTCAGCAACTGACTCCCATAAGCGGAGTACTCTTGTAGGAAACACATATTCTCCTTAAACACAAGCTAGGAAACTATGGGCTCCATATGGTTTGGGGCTAGCAAGGAAGATGCAAAACCCTGGTAGAATAGGGCAGAACTGACTTCACAAAGCAGAAGCAAGAAAAGATAATGCAGAATCTGGATTACCTGTTGATTATGAAAGCCAAGCAGCTGGGCCTTGGTGGTGTATGCTTTTAATCTTAGCATTCAAGAAGCAGAGAGGTAGACCTGAGTTCGAGGCCAACCTGGTTTACAGAGCTAATTCCAGGACAGCCAAGGCCACACAGAGAAATCTTGTCTTCAAAAGCAACTGTCTCGAAGAACAAGAAAACAAGAAAAAGAGAAAGCCAAGCACTTGGACCTGTAAGGACTGGAGGTTGGGTCAAGCCACTGGGCGACCCATCACAACCAGCTCAAGCCGTAGCGAAGCCATCGGTTAACTCAGTCTGCATGTTGGGAGAGGAGATCATGAGAGCCTGCTGTGGTCCCCAGCGGCCTGCAGCAAGGTGGAGAGAACACAGCTTGTCTCTCCCACCTTCCTCTTCAAAGTTTTCACACAGGAGGCGGGTCACGGGATCCATGGAATTGTGCAGGGTAAGCGGGGGAGGTGATGGTCTGAACTTCTGCCACTGGGACCTGTTTAGGACTGGATCACCCACCACCCGTAGCAGCCACAGTGAACCAGCCTAGGTCACAAAGTCTCCCATTTGCACCCTGTGGCTGACCCCTAGTCGGGGAACTAGTGTCGAGCTGTTGCTTGAGCACATAACACTCCTTTAATGGCAGCTTTGTGTCCAGGGCTTCCCACTGGCTTTATGGAAGCATTCTAGGCTCTGGCTGCCCAGAGTTGCCCTCCTCGCTGTCCTCTTCAATTGCTAGGTCTCTTGCAACCTGACACTTCTCCAAACCTCCTCTAGTTCCCTCCCAAGCATTTTCTGCAGTAAATGCTTGTGCATCTGACCCTACCTTGGTCTGTGTCTCAGAGGATGGAATCTGCTCAGTCTATCTGACCAGAGGAACAAGACAGCTGACTAAAATGCTAGTTCTTTGTCCTTGACACCTAGAAATGTGCCCATCAGAGCTGCAATTTGGATAGTAAAACATGGAGATAAAACTTGCCCGTGATTTCCACAGCCACACAGAATATTGGAAAACGGAGATCTCCATGCATATTTCCTTCGTCCAAACATACAGCGTGTTCTCTTCAGCAATGAAGTCAGTTTTGTTTTGTTTGAAACACTGCCATGCCATGTAGCTCAGGCTGGCCTTAAACCCCAGGTCTTCCTGCTCCTACCTCCCAAGTGCTGGGATTTCAGGGAAGCACGCCAGCCACAATGGCATGCTCCTGGGCAGCTAGGGACTGCTTCCCACACAAGGAAACACAGGAGGCCAGGAAACCCAGGCCCTCCCTGTGGCTGAGTCAAGCTTGTCCTTCTTGAGTCAAGTTTGTCCTTCTTGGGGTATTGGGAGGGGAGATTTGGGGAGGAATTACACAAGTCTGTGCTCTAGAACCTATACATCACACCATTCAACATCTGGGTAACATTACTAGCTAAAGAAAGTGACCTTGGAAGAGCTTGGATTAGGTATATTGGTCATCTTCGTGCTAGGGAGGATATTGGAGCATCTTGGACTACAGCTTTTGATCTTGTCCTGGTCATTACACAGAGGCAATCCTGAGTCATTGGCCCGTGTGCCTATAGTATGTACAGGAAGAATGCCCTCCCCTGAATGGCTCCCTATGCCTGCAGTACTGATGCTGGTGGCCAGTTCATATACCTAGTGATACTGGTGACTGGGTAATTCAGGAAGCAAATTAGGATTAAGATGACAGATATGGGGGCTGGAGATATGGCTCAGCGGTTAAGAGCACTGACTGCTCTTCCAAGGGTCCTGAGTTCAAATCCCAGCAACCACATGGTGGCTCACAACCATCTGTAATGGGATCTGATGTCCTCTTCTGGTGTGTGTCTGAAGACAGCTACAGTGTACTTATATATAATAATAAATAAATCTTTGGGCCAGAGCAAGCAGGGCCGGAGCAAGTAGGGCCGGAGCAGAAGTCCTGAGTTCAATTCCCAGCAACCACATGATGGCTCACAACCATCTGTACAGCTACAGTGTACTCATATACATAAAATAAATAAATAAATCTTTTTTTAAAAGATGACAGATATGATGTCATTTGGGTGCACAGATATGGAAAGTACAGGCAACTAGAGCAGAAATGTCCAGGGCCCCTGAGGACAGAGCTAGTCAGCTGGAGCTAAGGTTCCACCGGGACTCAGGCTGGCTCAGAGAGAATGGGGCATCAGGGGTGCAGTAGCTGGGGGCAGCAGGTCTCTGAAATCTGTTTGGAATTTATCCCACAGAAGCATCAGAGTGTTCCAACATTGTTCTCGTGCTCTCTGCCCCACGTGGAAATACAACTGCAACCGTGGGTGGCCAGCAGGAAGCCACTGATGCTGACAAGTGCTGTATGATGCAGTCGGAGCAAAGACCTGCTTCTCTGTGGTTCTGCAGGCCTGCTGTGCTTTGAGGCAGGAACTCTGCTCCTTGCTGGTGAGCCAGCCAAAGGCAGGAATGTAATGTCTGTAATGCAAAGGCAGCGTCTAATGTCAGGGGAGTGGCTGTTCCTGGAATAAATTCAAGATCTGGGATTGGGAGGGAGGGATTTGATAGGATCCATGTTGGTTATGGTTCATTTCTTAGTAAAATTATGGGATGCAGAGACAATAAACTGTTAGCATTGGCCTCAGGTATAATCTCCACTCACTATGACTACACATTTTTCAAAACAATCGAAAACTATTCTGTGAAAGTTTTGATAAACGTGATTTTTTTTTCTCCCTTAAGATAGAGTCTCGCCGGGCAGTGGTGGGGCACGCCTTTAATCCCAGCACTTGGGAGGCAGAGACAGGCGGATTTCTGAGTTCGAGGCCAGCCTGGTCTACAGAGTGAGTTCCAGGACAGCCAGGGCTACACAGAGAAACCCTGTCTCGAAAAACCAAAAAAAAAAAAAAAAAAAGACAGAGTCTCATTGTACATACAAGGCTAAACCAGAACTCACCATCCATCCTCTTTACCTCAACCTCTCAACTGCTGACATCACAGGTTTGTCTCCCTCCCTCCCTGCCTCCCTCCCTCCCTTCTTCCTCTCTTTCCTTCCTTTGTTTGAGCCAGATTCTCAAACAGCCCATACTGGTCTTGAACTTGCATGATCTTGAGCTTCTCCTGATGCTCCTGTCTCCACTTCTCAACTGCTAGGACCACAGATGTGCATCACCAGGCAAAACTTTGAACTTTTCCACTCTGTGAGTCTATGTTTCCCAAAGCCAGGTCCTAGAACTACCCAGGATAAACCTCAGAGGGGAGGCTCCCACCTATAAATAACCTTAGTGTTTCAGAGGAGGAGGCAGGAGAATTGTCAGTTCAAGGCCAGCCTTGATTTATGGAGTTAAGACCCTGCCTCAAAAATAAAATAATAAAATAAAATACAAAACAAACATATAAAGAAAAACACTTACTCAGGATGACCTACCTCCTTGGTCATGCTTAGAGAAGCAATAGGAATGGGGAGACCTTGGCACTGCTGGTCCTTACCACCCTGCCATCTGGTTACCATAGTGATAGATGCTGCACCCTTAAGACTGGGATGCAGTTGTTGCTTTGGGAAATGAGGACCAGATGGGGCCTGACCCCAGCCACATCTACTGCATTTCTGTAGTCTTTCCATCGAAGGCACAGACTCTCAGAGCGTACTCTGTTCCTGCTCCTGGAGAAGTGACCCCTGGGAACACAGACATTTCTAAGGGGTCAAGTGTGTCTAGCACACATCCCGGGAGGCTTAGAGGTGGGAGTGGCTTCAACAGTGTCCTAGTTTGCTTTCTGAGACTGAGAGTTGAGTAAGTTCCTTATCTGGTAGGGGACCTCGGGGAGGGGAGAAGAAAGAGCAGGAAACATAGGCAAGGCATGTGTCTTGGAGCCTACCACCGCTGCAGAACCCACGGAAGAACTCTGAGATAGGGTAGGACATGCGGGCTGCATCCCGGAGGCAGAGATGGATAAGAGCTGCTGGGGTGGGAGTAGGGATGGGGGTGGAACCAGGAAGCTTTCAGGAAGAGACGAAGATGCAAAAGCCTGGGACCAGGGCCAAGGACATCTGGGTGGGGCCTGGCAGGGACTGCCTCACATGCCTGCATTTGGAACTTTCCTGAGCTTGGCACGTTGCCCACGCAGTCCAAGCAGCACAGACTCCGTTACCTAGCATCTGTCTACACAGTCTGCTCCCAGAGCCCCCGTTTCCCTTTCGGAACCTGCATTCCCCGCCATACCCTTCATTACTCAGGGGATCTGATGATGATGATGAAGGTGTCTGACTCCTGGGTTGGTCTTGTGACCCAGCCCCACCAATCAGTGTATAACACCTCTTCCTGGCTACAGGGGTCCTTTCTGAGGCCACAATGAAAGACTGAGTGTAAGCCTGGAGTTGTCCCACCAGGGAGAGCCTCCAGAGGAGGACGCCAGCACAGCAGATATAGAACTAAGAGATGGGGACACCAATCTTGTCATTATCTGAACCCTTGCCATCCTCGTGTGCCCGAAGACTTGGACCTTTTAGTTCTGTGACCCAGTAAAGTCCCCTTTGAGTTTATTCTATTATTATTATTTTAATTACACTAGTGCTCTGTCTCCATGTATGTCTGTGTGAGGGTGTCAGATCACCTGGAACTGGAATTAGAGACAGTTGTGAACTGCCATGTGGGTGCTAGGATTTGAACCCAGGTCCTTTTGAAGAGCAGCCAGTGTTCTTAACCACTGAGCCATCTCTCCAGCCCCCTCACCCACTTTGAGTTTAAATCAGGGAGATTTGGATCTCTGTTACATAGAAACCCAAGCTCTGTACCATGGGCTTTCTTTCTTTCTTTCTTTCTTTCTTTCTTTCTTTCTTTCTTTCTTTCTTTCTTTCTTTCTTTCTTTTTTCTTTCTTTCTTTCTTTCTTTCTTTCTTTCTTTCTTTCTTTCTTTCTTCCTTCCTTCCTTCCTTCCTTCCTTCCTTTCTTTTTTTCTTTCCTTCTTTCTTTCTTTCCTTCTTTCTCTTCCTCCTCCTCCTCCTCTCCTCTTCTTCTTCTTCCTCCTCCTCCCCCTCCTCCTCCTCTTCTTCCTCTTCCTCCTTCTCCTCCTCCTCCTCCTCCTTCTCCCCCCTCCCTCCTTCCTCCTCCTCCTCCTCCTCCTCCTCCTCCTCCTCCTCCTCCTCCTCCTCCTCCTTCTTTGTCTGAAACAGGGTTTTTCTGTGTAGCCTTAAATGTCATGGAATTCATTCTGTAGACCAGGCTGGCCTTGAGCTCAGAAATCCGCCTGCTTCTGCCTCCCGAATGCTGGGATTAAAAGTGTGCACGGCCACTGCCTGGATGAATGTGGGTTTTTTAATTCTGGGAGTGAATTAAACAGCCGCTCATCTGACTCAGGTGAACACCTCTTCCCCATTCTCTATCTTGCTTTTGAGGCAGAGCCTCACAATGTAGTTCAGGCTAGCCTCAAACTTGATCGCCCTGCCTCAGCTGCCATAGTGTTGAGATCACAGGTCCCCTACCATGCCCAGATCTATTTACCCTTTCCTCTCTCCCAGGCCCAGCACATTCCTGGCATACTCCAGATCATAAAGCCAGACCCTGTCTATCTCCACCCTTCATTCAATTCCTCAAATTCCCACCCCTAGCCTCTTCACAAGGTCACCTGCGTATTTAACAAACACAGATTTGGGGCAGGCCATGTTCTATACATACTAGCACCTTTCTACACAGCCAGGTCTCTTTACACAGGAGCTTTCCGTCTATCTCAGGGCATAGAGAGAGGAGAGGCAGGATAAAGTTTTCGTACAGCCTGGGACTCAAACCCATATTGCCTCGAGGGTCCAGGTCCTGGCAGCCTCTCATGCTCCTCAGTGCAGCTGCCCCAGCCTTCCTTGACTCCGGCTCAGGGTCATCTCTTTCCATTTTCCCTCATTCCATCCATTGCCCTGACCTGTTTTCATCTCTGCCTTGTGCTGCTGCTACAAAAAGCAGAGTCCTGGTGTCCTGTGATGGGGAGTGGAGCATGAAGGGAAGGCCTGGGTGCTGAAGGTGTTTGTGTTTGGGCAGCCGCTGCAGTGTTCCCAGCCTGTTGGGGGCTTGGCTGAGCCAGGGTCTGGAAGAGAGACAGGCAGGGGTGGGAGCTGGAGGGGGCTGGGTGGAGCTGGGCCTGCAAGCCCTAATTAAGTGAGTTAATTAGGAGGGGAGGAGAAGCCTTGTGGGAGTTAATAAGCTTGGCTAATTAAGTGGATCCTAGAGAGTGGGTTCTAGTGGCTGGGGAGATAGGAGGGCATAGCCAGAATGGAGGACAGGGAATGAGACACAGGCTCCTCCCAGGTGTCACCAGCCCTTCGCAAGATCTACGGCTACCTCCAGATCTGAGGACACTGCCATACCTGCAGCTTCCCCCACATATGGTCTGAAGCTATGGGCAGCGTCTGCAGCCCTCAATGGAGCCATCACTATTTTGGTCACTAAGGTCCTAAGGTCACTACTGAACTCTACCCTGTCTTGTCACCCATCCTTTGGAAGTAAAAGGTAGACCCCCATTTGAACATTCCAAAGAGTAAGAATATAAATAGAGCCTAGACATTTGGACTTTTCAGAATAACCACAAACATGATCCATGATGGGCCAGGGCCACAATCCCTGCGATGGTCAAGGGCCGTGGCTGCCCACCACTGAATGCCACACACACCTCTGTGGTTCCATGTGCAACAGTTCCTTGCCTAGTTCATAGATCACAACAGAGGCCCAGAGAGGAATCCAGTGGCCTGCTCCAGCCAGTTCTCAGCCTGCTGCTTAAGTTACCAGGGAGAAGGCCAGATGTTAGTCACCTCAAGACTTTTGTCTCAGGAACCTGGGGCCTTTCTCTTGCTTGGCCTGGTTCTCTCTAATGTGGGCTCCAAAATTACCCCAGTACTTACAGCTCCAGTGAACAAAAAGTCTACCTCCACAATGCATGCTAGTTACAGACCCTGGGACCCAGGAGCTGACTTGTGCTGCTCATGCTCAGAATACAGGGGAGAAGACTCTCTCCTAGGGTCTTTTTCCCAGTGGGTTTCACTTCTATTTAATACCATACTCCCCTGGGCCTGAAGACATTCGCAGGACAGTTGCCTAGGGCCACCCTGACAGTGATCCATCCAAACCCAGTCCTCAGTGGAAGGGTCCAATCAGCCTTCAGTCACAGAGTCCAAGACAAATAGATGGAAAGCTTCAAGAGCCCACCCCCAGGGTGCTCAGCCCCAAAGGCAGGCTCTGTGCTTTTGCACCAACAGGCCCAGCAGCATCCCACCCCACCCCACTCAGGCCTGGGTGGGTAACATGGTACAAACAGTGCCTTCACTGCACACATCCAGCCACCCACTCAACAGGCAAATTATTCCTTTGTTTGTGTGTTTTGTTTTGTTGTTGACATAGGGTCTCACTGGCCTAGAACTCACTCTGTAGACCAGGCTGGCCTTGAACTCCCAGAGATCTGCCTGCCTCTGCCTCCCAAGTGCTGGGATTAAAGACCTGCACCACCATGTGCAGCCAGGAAAATACTTCTTTATCTTTTCATTTTCTTTTGCAGTTCTGGGAATCAAATTCAGGGCCCCTGACATGCCAGGCAAGCTCTCTACCCCTGAGCTACAGTGTACCCCCAAATATTTATTAAGTCCTCCCACTTGGTGCTAAGCACTGTTTGCAACTAACAACACAGAAAAGTCCCTGCCTTTGCAGAGTTTCTGCTCTAGTAAAGAGAGACAGTGACAAATAGGGCACAGAAGTAAATGATACAGGTCAAGGCATTAAAGTGAAAAAAAAGAGATAAGCCAGGAAAAGGGTGCACAGCATGCTGGAAAGTCCTTGCAGAAATGGTGGTCTCCGAGTAGAGACTTGAATGGGGTGAGGGAAGGGACATGCAGACAGGGGAGCCAGGCCTGGGGTGATTTAAGTGCAAGGCCTGGGGCAGCAGGAGGCAGTAAGAGGTGACAGAGTCACTGGGAGGCTTTGGCTTTAACTCAGATGGAGGTGGAACTGCTGGAGACTTTTGAGCAGAGAAGGGTTGGGGTGTATAGGGAGAAAGTTGGGGTATGTAGGGAGAACAGACTGTGGGGGAAGAGCCAGAAAGCTGCCTGCCTCAGACCGGAAGGGCGACATTGGCCTGAGGCAGGCATTTGGGAGTAGAGTGGCCACGAAGTCGTGCATCCTACCTGTATGTGAATGTACAGCCTGGGTGTGGGAAGTTCAGAGGTCCTTGTGCTCACAGATAAGCACTAGGGAACCCAGGAATGTTCAACACACAGTTGTCTCTTCAAAGGGGGGGATGTATAATCTGTTTTCCTCCCAGAAGGCTGGGAGCAGACATGATTAATAGCCTGGTGACTTTTGAGATATCTGTGTGGCTGAGACCACACCAGATCCTCCTCCCCTAGACTCTTTTCAGGAGCTTGCCAATCTGTAAAACTTATCTTTATGGAAGGTGTCACGTGGGGTCCATCTACGGAGCCCGTCTTTATGAAAGATACCACTAGTACTTTACAGAGGGTTCGATGGGGGCCTTAAGCCTTATCGTGCATACAGGGTTGAGCTATCACTGTGAAATTTTCACTAAATTGTGCTATGTTTAAATGTGCCTAAAATAAACTAGTGAAGGTCAGACTCCCAGTGTTGTACTGAACCACACCCACCTTCTTTTTTTATTTTTTATTTTTTATTTTTTTTTGGTTTTTCGAGACAGGGTTTCTCTGTGTAGCCCTGGCTGTTCTGGAACTCACTCTGTAGACCAGGCTGGCCTTGAACTCAGAAATCCACCTGCCTCTGCCTCCCAAGTGCTGGGATTAAAGGCGTGCACCACCACTGCCTGGCCTCACATCCACCTTCTTGCCTCCTGTGGATTATTACATGGCTGGCTGCGGTGCTGACAGAAACCTGAAGGCAGGATCTGTGAAAGAGCCCCTGACCCATGCTTGAGGTTCATCTCCACGTAGCTGTGCCCAAGTTAGCCATGTGGGAATGCAGACTCGGGTTCTCAGTGCATCCAGCTTTCTAAAGATGTTGGAAATTTTTATCTAAGGACAGAATGCCCTGAGTTTTAAGTGTTAGCTCCTTTATTTATCTACTTATTTTTATATTTTTCTCCTTTGAGTCAGGATCTGTCAGTACAAACCAGGCTGCCCTTGAACCCAGTGTGTAGTCCTGTAGTAACTCAGGCTGGCCTCAAACTCACTATTCTGATGTAGCCCCCAGTGCTGGGATAATAGGCATGCATCATTACAAACGCCTTTCTATGTCCATTTTATGGCTATTGGAACCACAACACAGAACGTTTAGGTTACTCTGCCAAAGTCACATAACCGAGAAGTAGTGGACCTAGAGTATGCGGCTTCAAACTCTGAATCTGTCCAATCATTAGAAAAAGAAGCCAAGTTTGAGCAAACAGCACCTGGAAATCCCTGGAAATATGAACACAGCGCTCCCTCTAGTGGCCAAATTTCTACAGTGCAGGACAGGCCAAAGGACTGCCCCCCCCCCCCCCCCCACATTATTCCTTTCTGGGAGAGAAGAGCACATTTCCATCATTTGCTCCCCATCACCCAGGACATTTAAGTCCGGGCCCGCTGGTCCTGCTGGTCCCCTCAAATCCTGGTTATGACTGAGCAGTGCCAACCCCAACGCATCTTGTTCTCCTGTGTGTCTTTCCCGCCTCAGTCAGGAACTTGGTCTCTGTCCACGCTGTGCTCCTGAAGCTCTGCTGCACATTGTGACATACTCGGAGCCTTCAGATGTCCCATGTCAGGCCATGACCCAGAATAAATGACTGTGTTTAGACTTGTGAGGGACAGGTTTAGAGAGCAGATATCAGAGAGCTGTCCTCTCGTTGCCGGGAGGTCCTAATGTCACCTCCAACCCACTCTGTCCCTCTGGACCATGTCCCTAGGTACAAACCTCAGACTTCCTGAGAACTCACCCATCACTTTACCCTAATCTCTAAGTCAGTCTCTCCCTCACCATTTCTGTCCTCAATCTACCCCATTGTTTGTCCAGTTCCTGCATGTGACAGCCACCCAGTACCATTTCACAATCTCACTGCCTGGCAGTCTGGCAGCCACCACTACCCACCTCGTCCTGCATGGGCTCCACTCTCCATCACTACACTAATACCTGGAAAGTGCCCACTTGCTCACCTACCTCTTGCACTGGGCATGCTACAATCACCCACCCTCTTTCTGCCTGCATCAAGCAAGTGGCTCCACTAGGGAGAGCCATATCTCAAGCAGTCATGCCCCTTAACCTCCAGAAGCATGGCTAGAAGGAGAAACTCATTGTTGCTCCACAGGTCCCCCTCTTTCCTGCTCTCTCTGAGCATTGCTATCCAAGATTCTCTCTGCCTATGCATGAGTCTCCAAAGGATCTCAGTGAGGCCAGACACCCTGCACTTCAAGCTAGCTCCAGGTGATGTCCATGTGGCTTCCACAGACCCAACACCTCGCGGTAAGGCATGGATGACTCTTGCCAATGTCTCTTCTCTCCTCATGCACAGGGATCTGAGTTACCACACTGACTCTTGTTACCAAGCCATGAACCCAGCAGGCATCCTGAAAATCAGTATGGAGGTCTGTCAAAACCTGGAAACAGAACTATGACATAATACAGCAAAAGAACCTAAGTCAGCACGACACAGGGACACCTGCACACCCTTGTGTATCACTGCACTACACACAACAGCCAAGACAGGGAACCAGCAGGATGCTCATCAACAGAGTGACAGACAAAGGTAAATTACACACACACTCACACACACACACACACACACACATATATCACAAAGATAAAACTTACATATATGAAAATGTTACAATGAAATCCATTACTCTGCTAACTAAGCAACAACAACAACAATCAACTAGAAAAAGCAAACATGGAAGGCTAGGGAATGATTTGGTGGGTAAAGTGCCTGCTGTGTAAGCCTGGGGGCCTGAGTTTGGATCCCAGTTCCCATGTGAAAACCAGCTGTGGCAGCCCATGCCTATATAACCCTGGATTTGGGGACAGAGAAAAGCGAGACAGATCATGGCAGGGTAGGGGGTGCTTCCTGGCAAGCCTGTCTACCAGAAATGGTCAGCCATAAGTTCAGTGAGAGACCCCATCTCAATAAATAAAATGAAGGCTGAGGGAGGAAGACACCCAGTGCCAGCCCTAGCCTCCACACGCACATCACAGATGAGCACATATACACAGCCACTGTATCCAGAAAGAAAGAAGAAAGAAGAAAATAAAACTCTGGGGTGGTTGGAATAGGGTAGGCCCCCATAGATTTCACATGTTGAATGCTTGACCATACGGAGTGGCACTATTAGAACGTGTGGCCTTATTAGAGTAGGTGTGGCCTTGTTGAAGTAGGTGTGGCCTTGTTGGAGTAAGTGTGGCCTCATTGGAGGAAGTGCGTCACTGGGGAAACAGGCTTTAAAGTCTTATTTGTATGCACAAGCTCCATCCAGTGTGGAATCACACTTAGTCTCCTGGCTGCCAGCAGAAGACAGTTTCCTCCTGGCTGCCTGAGGATCAAGATGTAGAATTCTCGGCTCCTCCAGCACCATGTCTGCCTGCATGCTGCCATGTTTCCCACCATGATGAGAAGGGACTAAAACCTCTGGACCTGTAAGCCAGCCCCAGTTAAATGTTGTCTTTTATAGAGTTGCCATGCTGGGCAGTGGTGGCGCACGCCTTTAATCCCAGCACTTGGGAGGCAGAGGCAGGTGGATTTCTGAGTTTGAGGCCAGCCTGGTCTACAGAGTGAGTTCCAGGACAGCCAGGGCTACACAGAGAAACCCTGTCTTGAAAAACCAAAAAAAAAAAAAAAAAAAAGAGTTGCCATGATCGTAGTGTCTCTTCACAGCAATGGAAACCCTAACTAAGGCAGTCTCTGTATACAGTGGAGTATTATTAAGCCGTAAAGAATGAAATGCTGTCACTTCCGGGAAAATAGATGGAACCAGAGATCACCATGCTAAGACTGACCATGCTAAATTAACCAGGCTCAAAAGGCAAGTGTCACCTGCCCTCTTGCATATATTGAATCTACACTTTTTTAAAGGCCATGAAAGAAGGGCTCTATTTAGGAAAAAGAAGGGGACCAGTAGGAGAGGTGAGAGAGGACTGTAGAGCATGTGACTATAATCAAAGTATGAACACACGTATGAAGATATCATAATGGAACCATTATCTTATATAAGTAATATATACAATAAGAATTTTTTTTTTAAAGCTGAGGCTAAGGGTATGACTCAGAAGTAAAGAGCATGTACTACTATTGCACGGGGCCTGAGTGTGGGTCCTAGCACCCACATGGAATGGCTCCTCCAGTTGCAGGGGATCTGGCACCTCTGGCCCTCCTTGGACACTGGTATTCAATAAGCAAATCATACACACGCACGCCCACACACATTGAAATAAAATAAATCTTTTTTTTTTTTTTTTTTTAAATCCAGGGCTAGAGAGAGATGGCTCAGTGGTTAAGAGCACTAGAGTTTAGATGCTAGCACCTCCATCAGGCAGCCCACAAATGCCTACAACTCAGGCTCCCAGGGCTCAAACACACATGCACACACACGTGCACACAAATAAATAAAAGTAAAAAATAACCCAGCTAGCTCTCCCCAAGGATTTAGCCTTTTCTCAATCCCTGTGCATAGAAGAGCGCCCTTCCCATGACCAGTGAGAATGGAGGGATCTGGTTTTAACACTCCCTTCTGCTGAGCCACCACCTTTTCCAGGTCTGCTCTCCCAGGCTCTGGGGCGGCTCCCTATTAGCCTCCTAGTCTCTTTTGTTCCCTCTGTTCCTGGCATGGTGGCACAGGCCTGGCACTGAGGAGATGGGAGCAGGAAGATGGCGGGTTCCAGGACAGCCTGAACTACATATTGAGATGTCATTGGTCTTTGTTTGGGTTTCTATTGCTGGGACAAAACACCATGACCAAAAAGCCAGTTGGTGAGGAAAGGGTTTATTTGGCTCACTTTTTTTTCATGGAAAGAAGTCAGGGCATGAACTCAAACCAGGGCAGGAACCTAGAGACAGGAGTGATGCAGAGGCCATGGAGGGGTGTTGCTTACTGGCTTACCTCACATGGCTTGCTCGGCCTGCTTTCTTATAGAACCCAGGACTACCAGCCCAGGGATGGCACTACCTACAGTGGGCTGGGCCCTCCCCATTGATCACTAATGGAGAAAATTCCCTACAGCTACATCTCATGGAGGCATTTCCTCAAGGGAGGCTCCTTCTCTGATGACGCTAATTTGTGTCAAGTTGACGCAGGAAACCAGCCAGTACATTAGAGATGTATTTTTGAAATACCCTTAAATGTTGTTTTGGAACTGGGTCTTGGGCTGGTGAGATGGCTCAGCAGTTAAGAGCACTGGCTGCTCTTCCAGAGGTCATGAATTCAATTCCCAGCAACCACATGGTGGCTCACAACCATCTATAGGGGGATCTGATTCCCTCTTCAGGCAGGCAGATATATGTGCAGCAGAATACTCATACATTAAAATAAATAAAATTAAAAAAGAAAAGAAAAGAAACTGGGTCTTCCTAGACTGCAGCCCTAACTTTTGTTGCCATTACTTCTGGAGACATCCTCAGTATCTTTAATAGTTACAATGTACTTTTTTAGTCTCTGAACACAGAGCCTCTATCTTTTTGAAAGTTTTATTTCCCGCGTACATTGTTTTCTTGCTTGCTTTGGTTCTGCTTAGATTCAGGAGTTTCTCAAAAGTGGGTCCCTGGTTTCCTACTAATTCTCAGGAACTTTCAAAGGCCAATACAAACTGTAGTGGTGCCCCCACCCCTGTGTGTGTGTCTGCTGTGTGTGTGAGTGTGTGTGAGAGAACGAGAGATGGAAAGAGCCAGAGCAAGAGCCAGAGCGAGAGCCAGAGAGAGGGCCAGAGCTAGAGAAAATGAGAGAGAGAGAGAGAGAGAGAGAGAGAGAGAGAGAGAGAGAGAGAGAGAGAGAATGAATATTGACCAGGTAGCAAGAGAAAATTTTTGGAAGACAAAAATGTCCTTTGCCTGGATGGAGGCTTGGGTTACCCCAACGTATACATATGTCAGAACTTCTTATGCTCATTGCTTACAAACTTTACACTCACTGTAAGTAAACCATGCACCCAATTTTTTTTGGGGGGGGGGTTGGTTTTTCGAGACAGGGTTTCTCTGTGTAGCCCTGGCTGTCCTGGAACTCACACTGTAGACCAGGCTGGCCTCGAACTCAGAAATCCACCTGCCTCTGCCTCCCAAGTGCTGGGATTAAAGGCATGCACCACCACTGCCCGGCTCATGCACCCAATTTTTAAAAAATGAAATTTATAAAATTTGCAAGCAGTTGAGAAACCCAGTGCTTGCAAGGAAAGGGTTGCTGGGTGACAGAAGTTCAACATAAAAAGTTTGGGCTGGGCCACTTTATATATATATATATATATATATACTTGTTCTGTAAGCCAGACTGACTCACAAGAGATCTGCTTGCCTCTGCCTCCGAGTGCTGGCATTAAAGGCATGCAACATCACACCCTCCTAAGCTGGAGGATTCTTAAGCAGCCCTGCTGTACCTGACCTCTGAGCATTGTCCTCCCTTCTAACCACATCGTCACCTTTGGAGATCTGAACTGCTAACTGTGGTTTCAGGGACCTGTCCATGCTCAGCTTTAGAGGTTCTGTGAGGGATAACTTCCTTAGTCTATTGAGTTAGTTCCCCCACATGCTGCCTGTCTCTCCTTTTCCAGTGAGTGCTTTCCAGTTGATGTGTGTTGTGATGGGCAGAGGGAAGAAGAGAGAGAACACTAGGGTCCCCACAGCCCTGCAAGAGCCTGTCCCACGGAGACCTGACTTCCTCACACCAGGCCACCTCTTAATGACTCTACCACTTCCCAGTAGTGTCACCCTAGGGACCAAGCTTTTAACACATGAGCCCTTGGGGTACATGCAAGATCTGAAATTAAAAAAAATTGCAAGCAAGTCTGCCTTACACTGCCCACTACTTTCTTTGAAATGTTATAAATAATTCATCCTTTAAAAAAGAAAGAAGCCGGGCGGTGGTGGCGCACGCCTTTAATCCCAGCACTCGGAAGGCAGAGGCAGGAGGATTTCTGAGTTCGAGGCCAGCCTGGTCTACAGAGTGAGTTCCAGGACAGCCAGGGCTACACAGAGAAACCCTGTCTCGAAAAAAAAAAAAAAAGAGAGAAAGAAAAGAAAAAGTTTGCCAGAAGTCAGTGAGTTGGCTCAGTGGGTAAAGGAGCTTGCTGCCAAACCTGATGACCTGAGTTTGGGTCCTAGGACCTACATGTTGGAAGGCGAGAATGTACACTTCCATGTTGTTCTCTGATCTCCACACTCATCATGATACTTTGTGCTCCCCCTCAGAAATAAGTAATTGAATAATAAAATAGAATTAATCCCAACTATACTTCATACTGGCTGACCCAGAAATTTTTTATATAAAAAAAGAAAGAGCTGGGCAGTGGTGGCACACGCCTTTAATCCCAGCACTTGGGAGGCAGACAAGCGGATTTCTGAGTTCGAGGTCAACCTGGTCTACAGAGTGAGTTCCAGGACAGCCAGGGCTATACAGAGAGAAACCCTGTCTCGAAAAACCAAAAAAAAAGAAAAAAGAAAAGAAAAAAGAAAAAAGAAAAAAGAAAAGAGGGGCTGGAGAGATGGCTCAGCGGTTAAGAGCTCTGACTGCTCTTCCAAAGGTCCTGAGTTCAAATCCCAGCAACCACATGGTGGCTCACAACCATCCGTAATGAGATCTGATGCCCTCTTCTGGGGTGTCTGAAGACAGCTACAGTGTACTTACACATAATAAATAAATGAATAAATAAATAAAATTTAAAAAAAGAAAAAAGAAAAGAAAAGAAAGAAAGAAATAAGAGGATGGGCTGGAGAGTTGGCTCAGTGGACCCTCGTTCAGCTCCCAGTACCCATGCCCTATCGCCCCCAACTGCCATAATTCTATAACCCCTGCTGACCTCAAAGGGTATCCAAACATGCATGGCATACACTTGCACAGACATAAACATATAAATTAAAATGTTCTTTAAAAGAATCTGTGCATAGGTTTTCAGCCCAGAAGGCCAAGTAGCATTGCATAGTCTCTGTGGGGAGCAGGAAGATGTTGGCAGGTCCGATATCTCATGGTGGGAGTACAGAGGCGCCTGGATAGGCTCCACTCCTTACTCCCTCTGCTTACAATGCCACCATGACAGTCACGGGAGCTCTCACCCCAATGAGCTAATCCACTGCAATCACTACCTCATCTCTAACACCACAACTAAATTAATATTCCATCTTTTGATATTATTGACATAAGTCTTTGGAGACTGAACTCCTGTGTGAATTCTCGGGACAAACCATCTTCAAAATGAACTAGCAGCCATCTTCTTCCCTTGACCCTGGCCGGCCCACAGGTCACCTAGCCTGCACATCTCTCCGTGATCTCAGCAGTGGCGTCCTCTACCCATGCTGGCCCAGCGGCCCTTGATTTGCCCAGAGCAGCCCCTGGGATCTTTTAAAATGTCTACCAGATTTCACCGTTTGTCCACTTAAAAGTTTCCCTTCCCCACCTAGTATAAAATCCATTCTCAGCAGGGCTATCAAGGTCTAATTCATCTGGTCTATCCCAATCTCACCCTTGTCACTGTCCCACAATTCTCGGGCTTGTCCACACTGGCCTACCAGAGTAAGCACTCACTGCCTGTCAGTGTCCTCTGGCCCTTTGCTTCTCTGTTCTGTCTGCATAGATGGCAAGTCCCCTTCCTCTTCCAGGTCTGGGATGCCAGCTTCACACAAAGTGTGTGTTTCCTGTGTGTCGCCCCCTGTGGGTTTGAACCTGATGATCACGTTATGTGTTTATTTACATATCGTCTGTCCCTCATTGTCCCAGAGCTCCAGGACTGCAGAGCTGGTGTTTCTCCTGTGACTTCTAGCTCTCACCCATGAAAGATACCAAGCCACTTTGCTGAGTGAATGAATGAGCATAGTTAGCACCAAAGGTGGCTTGTCTTCATACATCAAACCATTCCATGGTCATAAAGCCCCAGTGAAGGCGCTGCACGGACTGCTTTTCCCAGCTCCCCTTGCAGTTATAGCCAATGCATGCAGATGCAAGTAAAAGAAGCTGTCTCCAGTTGTGACTCACAAAACCTTGGCTGATATTTTAAATGTAACGCATTTGTTTTGAGATAGAATTTAGCCTAAGCTGGCCTTGAACCCACAATCCTCCTGCCTCAGACTCGTGAATGCTGGGCTTGCAGGCATGAACCACACCTGGCTCCTCCACTCTCTCTTCTTTCTCTATCAGTGGAATATAGTTTCTAGCAGTGGGTTCTGAGTGATGCCTGTCCCATGATGGAAGATCCATGGTCAGCGAGAGACTGCTTGGGGCCAAGTCTCTCTGACTAGACTCCGTTATGCAGCTATCAACTGTAAAGAATGGAATCCTAGGTTCCAGGCTCATGGGCACAACAGCTGCCTCACCCTAATTAACACATGGAGACAGCGTGAGCAGGTGTTTAGTGACACTGTCACTGACATGTGGCACAGTGTGCATCAACTCACAGCAGAATCCACGGCCACGAAGCTCACTCTCTCGTTATAGCTTACGGAGATGCATGTTCACACAGCCGCCATTTGTACCCACCAGGCAGTGAGCCCCATTAGGGAGGTGTGCTTGGATCCTTCTCATCTCTGTGTCTTCAACATCCAGTCCCAGGAGGCTTCAGGAA
This sequence comes from Uromys caudimaculatus, assembly GCA_028551405.1. NCBI lineage: Eukaryota > Metazoa > Chordata > Mammalia > Rodentia > Muridae > Uromys > Uromys caudimaculatus. The sequence continues at coordinate 71,028,944 of CM052703.1, forward strand.
GTTTCAAACTAAAATTGAATGAGCAGGTTGCCTATACCCCTTACAAGCCTCTCTGTCTCTAATTTTGCTTGAGGAGAGATCCAAAGAGACCTCAGAGTTACACAGAAGAGGGCTGTGGCAGAATCAGACTGGCCCATGGTCTTTAAAGATGGAAGTTGAACATTCTAGGGAAGACCTGGCACCAGAGAAAGGCTGGAGAGGTGGTGAGGGGTTTGGGTGCACCACACACTCTCCAAGTCCAAGGTGACTTCACCCAGTCTCTCTGCTCTCCCAGCCAGCTCTGCCTGGCGCCCACTGCCTGGCTGTCCACATCACTCAGTATTTTTAGCTTCACCACCTGGCACCTGTGGTCATCATCTCTGCCCAGCCTGCCAGTGTCCCCTCCCTAGGCCTTAAAGAGCCAGAGTCCATGAGTTAGAAAGTATAGCAGCAACTACAAACAGAGTAGGAGAGAGAGGGACCTCTGCTACACAGGAATCCCCAAAACTGCAGGTGGGATGAAGGAAAGATGAGGGAGAAAGAGCAGAAGATCCTGGCCCTAATGCTTGAGCCTCATCCTGGGGCTTCCTGAGTCACTCACTGGTAGGGATTGATTATATATGCATTGCTCCAAGACCTGAAGCCAGGGGACATCAGGACAGGCTTGGCTGTGTGTTGTTGACAGTCAGCTCAGGGCTGAGAATTAACCTAGAATTAACCTTGCACATTAACATAAATGTGCAAGGCCCTGGGTTTCATCCCCACTGAGTGACAGAGACAGAGAGATAGAGAGAGAAACAGAGATAGAGGGAGAGGGAGAAATAGAGACAGAGAGGCAGAGAAATAGACAGAGAGAGAGAGAGAGAGACACACACAGAGACATACAGAGACACACAGAGATATACAGAGAGACAGATAGAGAGAGAGATACAGAGAAATACAGACACAGAGACAGAGACAGAGAGACAGACACACAGAAAGACAGACACACATGCAGAGATAGACAGAGATACACAGAAGTACATGCACAGAGACAGATAGACAGAGACAAACAGATACAAAGAAAGACAGAGACACAGAGAGAACATGGGGAGACAGATACAGAGAGACAGACAGAGAGAGAGAGACAGACAGAGACACACATAGAGACACACACAGAGGTACATACACAGAGATAGGCAGATAGAGATAGACAGAGACAGAGACAGAGAGAGAGACAGACCCAGACAGAGACAGACAGATACAGAGATAGACAGAGACACAGAGAAGAAAGACAGAAAGACAGTCACTGCAGGTGATGCCAAGGCCCCGTCTCCCGTGTCATTTCATTGGCTGACTCAGTCAGTCATTTCCAAGCACTCCAAGCCTTCACTGTGAGGAGAGTGGCTGCAGTGGGAGTGGGGAATTCTGTGGCGTAAAGAACGTGCCTCCCATCTGCCCTCACTGAGTCTCCTAATCTGCCTGTTTGGCCTCCAGCCCTCCCATGTCTGCTCCAATGCTCAACTCGGAAGTCCAGACCTATGTGATCTGATACTACTGTCTTTGCCATCCTCGACCCACCCTGTCCAGTTACTTTCCCAAGCCACCAATCTCCACCCTTGCTGCCCCACAGCCCACCAATACCTCTTCTTGGACCTCCCACACTCCCTGGGAGGCATCTGTACCTCTAGGTAGATTCGGGGGAGTATACTGTGGTCCCTGTAAGCAGAAGTGGTCCATCTTGCATCCTGACTCCATGGGCACTGTGTACCCACTCCCACTAGTGTGCCCTCAATCTCTGCCCAACCTAACTGCTAGCAGACCCCACCAGGGCTATGCCAGGATTCTAGGCCCAGCTGAAGCTTGGCGCTCTGCAGGTGTCCAGTCATTGTCTTGCATGGTCAGCTGGCAACCAGGGCAGGAAGCATCCTCCCACTTCACAGATAAGGACATAGAGACCCCTAGCAGGGAAACCACAGATGTGGAGTCAATATAGTCATGAGAGGCATCTGGTCCAGGATGCAGAAGCCCACATTTTCTCATTCTTTAATGGATATGGGCAAGACCCTAGCTTGGTCCTGTGTCTGCCTTTCCCACAGTGGCACTGGCTTGGGCAGGCTGGGCTGGAGCAGAGGTGACCCTGTCAACTTGTATATCTACTACCAGAGCCCAGGTCACACTTGGCTGGAGCCAGGATTTCCCTGAGGGTCAGAGGGCATAGCAGTCAGTGCCTAGGCACTGGCACCATGCATAGATCCTCTCATCCCAAAGGCGCACTGTTTGTTCCCACAAACCTGTATATACAAGTACACACATTCTCCCACAAATTCACAATCCCAGCCTCAGAAACCTTCTCTCTTCCTCCCTCCCCTCCTTTCCACACGAGTGCACACACACACACACACACACACACACACACGTACACATGCTCACATTTTTACTTATTATTTCAACAAAGACTGAGCATGTGTTAGATGCCAGTACAAAGCTAGAAGGACAAGGGGCTCTTAGATTGGAGCCAGCCCGTGTCTTCTGGGAGGCCTTCCTGGAAGAAGAGACATTTCAGCTGGGCCTGAGTGGAGGGGAGCCAGGGTATTCCTAGTAATACTGGAGAACAGAGTGAAATGGGGCATTAACCCCAATCACACAGGTCTTGGGTGCTGGGTGCTGACTTTCTGTTGTAGGAACTGAGGAACCATGGAGGTCTCTAAGTAGGGACAAGACCTGACCACAATGGGAGTGAAGAGACAGTCAAGTCAATCTAGGGCCAGAGTAAGAGGAATGGGAAAGCTGTGATGACAGCCAGAGAGCCCGGCGGGAAGATGGAGGGGTGGTGAGCCTGGGCAGACAGGTCCCATGAACATCGTTACCAGGCCCCTAAGTTCATGGCGGAGGGCTGCACGGTGGTCCCGCCAGCCCACTGCCCACCCCAGGACTGACCTCTGCAGTGGAACCTCTTCCAGTTCCTCCTCCTCTCTGTGGAAGCAGACCAAGCAGAAAGCTGGCACCTCATCAGTTCCACAGCCCAGGGGCCAGGCAGGAGGCAGCTGCAGGACAGGGCAGGGGTGACTGTTGGTGGCCGCCACAGCATCATCCCCAGCCAGGACACGGTTCTCTGAGCCAGTGTGCTCCAGGGTCAGCAGCCTGTCGGCCTCAGGACCCTGGACCTGCCTACCTGCCACCTGCGCCTTCTCGCCCACGTTACCCGTCGCCTCGGTAGGTGGAAGAGCCCGTGGCTCTCTTGGGGCTCCTGTCCTGAGGCACAGAGGTTCCAGCCACGGGATTCACACTTGAACAGCAGCTACCAGCTGCCTGGACTCAAGAGGTGGCCGGTAGTGGACAGAGGTCCTATCGCTGCCTCTGGAGATGTCCTCAGCACCTTAGCTGTCCACTCTGCTGATGTCTGCCAGAGGCAGGACTGTGAGCACAGACCCACAGCTGACTTGGCCTTCTGTCTGTCTGTCCAGTAGTCTGTTTTTCCTAGGTGACCAGCAGGCACAGAGGTGGCTGACAAAGTTTGTCCTCTGCTGGAGTAAGTAACGCAATGGCCTGCAGGAGAGCCAACTGACACCTGAAGCTGGAGGGTAGGCAAGAGTCAGGTGAGTCTGGCAGTGTCTACACTGCCCCCAGGAAAAGTTCTGACCCTTGAAGTCAGGTGCCGGTTAGCCAGACTGAAAGCTCTGCTCCCTCCTCTCTCTCCTCAGCTCTGGGGCTCAGCCTTGTGGTGGCTGTAGATGGCTGGGTTGTGGGTATTAATAGCTACACATTCACGCTGAGAAGCCTGGAAGTTAACTCCTTCTCTGCCAGAGCTAGGAGGCTGCGGCTGGCCACTGTGAGGGAAGCAAGGACCACGCCTCTGCTGGGAGCCTAGTGTGCCAACAGACACTCCGTAATACCTCCTGCCTGTGAGCCTGTGCCGCACAGTCCCCGGGGCTTGGTCAGATTTCCTGTGCCACCTGGACCCTCCATGCACAGGTAGGGAGGATCTGGGTGGGACTCAGAGCTCTGAGCTCCAGGGAACCCCCCCCCCCCCAGCCGTCCAGTTCACACCTACACTGTCAAGTAACCAAGTCCCTCCACATTCCCAGAAATCAACAATGCTGACTCTGGGTCCAATTGCATGACCACTTTGAATGGGAGCCAGGGATGAGGCAGACATTGTTTAATAGAAGGCTCAGCTCAGGGGATCCCAGAGTGGATCTTATTTACCTGTTTCCTTAGCATCTTTATGTATTTATCTGGCACTGGGCGGGATGCAGAGCTCACAGTCGTCAGGAAGAGGCAGAGGCTCCTCCTCCCTTGGTGGGCTTGTACCCCACAGGAGGTCACGGGGCTTGCAGCTGGTCAGTACGGGGCCAACGAATTAAAAAGGGTGCTTCCTCCAGGCAACTCCAGAGCACCTGCCTGCGGTGGGGACCTGGGCTGGTTTTCAGCCCCCTCACCTGTGCAGAAATTGACAACACAATCAACCATTCCAGTGACCCTGGGAGCAGAGGAAACAGAGGATAAAGAAATTCAGGCTGTGAAAAGGGCGGGTGGGAGGGGAAGCAGATGTGAGAGGGGCTGGGATGGACAGGCAGGTACTTAGAAAGGTTGTCTGAGAAAAAAACCTTCCAACAAGGTGAGCAACCTACAGGAGAGGGAGGAGCCAACTGAAGATCTAGACACTAGGGGAAGAGCCTTCCAGCGGGAACATAGGAACTAGCTGGCCTTTGGGGAAGAAAGTGAGAAGCCCGCAAGGTCTTTAAGCTGGCTTTTTGGTGAGGAGTAGAGCTTTCCTGGGGGATCAAGAGGTGGGGCAAGACCTGCAGACCAGAGAGGATGATGGGGTTGTACAGAGCCTTACAAAACAGGAAGAGATAAACATGGTGAGAGGCGTGGGAAGTGTTTGTTCTGAGCCACTCTGCGAGGAAGAAGAGGGAGGGTGGATGGGGAAGATGAAGTGGGAGTTTGACTTGAGGCTGAGAACCTGGGGAGTTTGGAGGTGGGTTTCACTAGCTGGAAGAACAGGTCTAGACCTCCTTGGCCAAGAAAAATTGGGGCTGGCTCCTGAGCAATGCACAAAGGGCAGGCTGGCAGATAGCAGCTTGGGGCTGGGATCCAGCTCTGCCAACCTGGCATGTTTGTATGGGACTTTGGGCTTTTCTTGTTGATTAGCCTAAAAGACGTTCACCCTAACCAGCCCTCCCCATTTCTCTTCCCTGTCTTTTCTTTTCTTTTTTCCTTCTGACACCTCACTGTGTACCTTGAATTCCTGATACTCCTGTGGAGGCTTTCCTCACTCTGACATCCACACCTGCCTCTGGGGACAGGGTCTTTTTCTGGGTTGTCTGCTCTGACAGCCTATTCTCATTACTCTTCAGGACAGAGCACATTCTATGAACTGATCTGTCCAAAGCAGGTGCTTCTTTCTGCTTGTTCAAGGTTAAGTTGGGGAGATGATCTGAGGGGCCCTGGGTCCTCCACAAGCTCTGCTGCAGAGTCCTTATGTGGTTTTAGATTTCTGTCCCTGACTAGAACCACAGGCTGACACACATACCTAGAGGCCAGCTGGTGCATCCCTGCACTGCACAGCAGAGAATGTATTCAGAAAGGAGTAGCATGTCCCTTACGGTTGTGATACTTGGGGTTCCCTTCCCTCTTCAGGGGTTAACCTCGGGTCTCTCTCGATATGCAGACTTGACAGGGTGCCCCTCCAAAAGGAGGGCACGGAACAGGAAGGGACAGAGTCAGGGTGAAGGGGAGAGACAGCTCATGTTACAATCCCTGAGGTGGAAGTCAGAGGGGTCAGATTGGCCCTGGACTCTGGATGTCCCTTCCCCCCCTCCCCAGGTCCCATGAGGTTGTCATTTGCAGGTGTTAATTATTCATGAAGCTGTGCTTTGCCTGTTTTTAATGCACTCTGATGGCGTTCTTTAGCTAATGGGGAAAATCGATAGGTTTTAATTCTTAGTGGCTGTGAAGCTCTGCCTGTCTCCTGTTTGCGTGACTGAACCTAGATCTTGGGTTAGGGGCAGGGTGTGACCTCAGACTCAAGCACAGAAGCCTAAGTCTTCACCTTCCTTTGTCTACACACCACTGCCTTTTGTCTTCAGTCTAGGGAGAGAGGATTGTGGTCAGCGTGGCACTCCAAACTACCTCAAACTTAATGGAAAGGCTGAATCCTGCATCTCAGCCATTTGTCATACTCCAAGATGGATGGTACTCATTCTAGCCTTTGAGCTAGACCTGTGGTTCAGATAGGGCAGTGTTTCCCCATCAGCGTTGGGGACTGTTGTCATGTCTGCAGTCCTTGACCTTGGAGTTTGGGGACCTAATGAGAGTATAGTTTCCTCTGTTCACCACTCAGGATCAGCTCTGGTCTACCTTCTGCAGCAGAGGGAAGCTGGCTGAGCCTGAAGAGCTACAAACAGACCTCTCTGTGGGCAGTTACACATATACACAGGCTGGCAATCACTCTGGCAGGACTGAGAGCTGGTATATTCAGCAGCCATCATTATGAGCACATCCCATTCCCAACCACATCCTGTACCTGAGTAGATGCCCTTTGCGATTCCTGTAATTATCTGGAGAACAGAGCCACCATGTGCACTGTGTGTGTGTGTGTGTGTGTGTGTTTGTGTGTGTGTGTGTGTGTGTGTGTGTGTTCTTGCTAATTAGACAAGTGTAAGCCTTTCAGGTGCATGATGGTGGTGATAATACTGTTCTTTAAAAAAAAATAATTGTTGGTGCTTCCAAAACACAACAAACCTCAGAAGATGAGAGGTCTCATCAGGGATGGGATGGAGAGTGTTCTGCCTGCTTCTGTGGGGGTTGGTCTGGTGCTGCTATGTATTCAGATGCTAAATCCTGTGTTCCAAGATCTGGTTGCCCCAAGATGAGTGAATTCCCAGGCAACCAGCTTTTGTTGTACAAACCTTGTACCCCAACTTAAAACAATTGGTTCAATGAAAATGGCAACAGCCAATTACTAAGGAGGATAGAGAGAGGTGGAGTTTGAGTTACAGGGCTGAGGGTCACAGATGGGGACCATGAGGAGAGGAAAAGGAAGGAGGAAGAAGACAGAACAGTGGTCTCCATTAGACATGATGGACACATACCCAAGTGATGTCTTCCTCCAAGACAGACTGCTGGAGCAGAAGTAACCCAGGCAAGACTCAAACAGCAAGTATTTGGAGAGCACAGCTGGGAATTAACAGTCTAACAAATAGAAATATAGATTAGAGGTACTCCCCCAGTAATTGTTCAAGCACTACGTAAATTAATCATAGTCTGAGTCTCATTCATTTAGAAGCTAGACAGGGATAGACATAATTCAATAAATTTCCATGTTTCCAATGGTCCTGCCTTTCCTGATGGCCCAGAGTCCACTCCTGCTGGTTGAAAGGGCTCTGACCATCTAAAGAGGCAGTCTGCTGCGGTCTGAGCCAGATGCGGTGGCCTCCATGATCTGGACTTGAAGAGTGGTGATGGCCAGGCCTCATTTGGGAAATCAAGTATTCCCTTAAAGGCTCAATGCTGACAGAGTGGTTCCCAATGCAGTAGTGTCCTGGCATGGGGCTTCTGGGAAATGACTGACTCAGAAGGTCTGTCTTCATCGGAGGCTCATTGGAGGTGGTGGGAGTGAGAGACGGGGCTTGGTAAGAGGATGCCTTCTACCATGGTGCTCTTACTCAAAAGGAGTTAGGGACTGAAACCATGAGCCATAGCAAACCCTCTTCCCTGCTGCTGAGTTGGCACAGCTGGTGCAGGTACTGCCATATGACAGTCAAGACTGACAGCCTTCTGTCAGTCCCCAGAACTCACATAACAGTGGACAGGAGAGAATCAACTCCATGAAGTTGTCCTCTGGCCTCTACATGCATGCCATGGCATACATATACACACAAATAAATGATAATAAAAATAACAATTTTAAATAATTCTATTTTATTTTTGTTTTTGTTTCCCAGACATCATTTCTTTGTGTAGCCCTGGCTATCTGGAACTAATTCTGTAGACCAAGCTGATCTCAAACTCATTCTGATCCAACTGCCTCTGCCCACCCAACCTCACCCTTGCCCAGTGCTGGGATTAAAGGTGTGTGCCACCACTACCCAGCTATTTTTTTTTTTAATTTAAAAATTATTTATGTGTTGGTGTCTGATCTTTTGCAGGCAGTTAGGAGTCACCTGACATGGGTGCTGGAAACTGAGCTCAGGCCCTCTGCAAGAGCAAGAAGGGATTTTCACTACTGAGCCTCTTTCTAGCCCCTGGATAACTTTTAGTTAATTGGTTAATATTTTGAGACAGGGCCTTTGTTGGTAACCCAGGCTGGTGGAGAACTCATGGCAATTCTCCTGCTCCAGGGCCCTGACTTCTACCCTCCCCCCCCAACCCCCAACGCGGTGCTTGTAATACAGTTTATAGAAGAACACCAAAGTCCCTTGGCTGCTGAGCCATCTCTCCAGCCCCAGAACAATTTTTTTTTGTTTTCCTTTTTTTTGTTTTGTTTTGTTTTGTTTGTTTGTTTGTTGTTTTTTGAGACAGGGTTTCTCTGTGTAGCCCTGGCTGTCCCGGAACTCACTCTGTAGACCAGGCTGGCCTCGAACTCAGAAATCCACTTGCCTGCCTCCCAAGTGCTGGGATTAAAGGCATGCACCACCACTGCCCGGCTCAATTCGTATTTTTCTTTTTTTTTTCTTTTTTTTTTTTTTTTTTGGTTTTTCGAGACAGGGTTTCTCTATGTAGCCCTGGCTGTCCTGGAACTCACTCTGTAGACCAGGCTAGCCTCGAACTCAGAAATCCACCTGCCTCTGCCTCCCAAGTGCTGGGATTAAAGGCGTGCGCCACCACTGCCCGGCTCAATTCGTATTTTTATTAATTAATTTTTTCATTTTATGTACATCGGTGTTTAGCCTACATATATGTCTCTGTGAGGATGTCAGATCTTGGAGTTACAGACAATTGTGAGCTGCCATGTGGGTGCTGGGATTTGAACCCAGTTCCTCAAGAAGAATATCAGTATTCTTAACCATTGAGCTACCTCTCCAGCCCTTTAATCCATATTTTGATTCCCCCATCCCACTCACCATGGCTGCTTGGCAGGAAGAAGCTGCTGAGGTTTTCTCCAATTCTTACCTTGTGGGATCACTCAGAAAACTCTATTAGCCCAAGTATACTAAATGCTTAAGTTGCTGTAAGCACACAGCAACAGACTTGATACAAATCCCATTCCCCTTCCTCCTCCAGGGGCCTTGGAGGCTCAGGCAATACACCTTTCTGTTTGATGCACTCAAAGCTCCTAAAACCCAAGTGACCCTCTAGGACAGAACTTAGCTTGCTCATAGTTTGAAGAGAGGCAAATACTGTTGCCCCCGTCCCCCCCCCGTGTGTGTGTGTGTGTGTGTGTGTGTGTGTGTGTGTGTGTGTGTGTCTGTGTCTGTGTCTGTGTCTGTGTCTGGCTTTGGCTCTGACTGACTCTGTGATTCTCCTACCTCAGTCTCTTAAGTGTGTACCACCATGACCACCATAGTCCTTTCCCTTTTATATAAGAGTGGTTCAACAAAACACAATTAAAAAAAAAAGAAAGTCCAACGCCAGATCGCTAAAGGCCTGACGGATGACTGACAGCAATGCAGATAGGAAGCCAGCTTCCTGGAAGAGGCCGTACTTAAAATTATCAGAATGTGGCTTAAGTGTCTTGGCAAGAATGCCAATGTCTTCCTAGAAGGAGCTTGTGAATTATCCCACATAGACAAAAAGTTGTGCCCCAAACCAGATCTGCTCCACGCTTTATCGGTTTCCAGATCTCTTGCTTGAGGACATCTTGTCCTTAGGAAAGGTAGGGGATGCAAGGGTGTCTCTGTACTTTCAAATGTTTCTGTCAGCTAGCTGCAAAGGAGATTAAAATCAGTTCCCAGTTGCACAGGCATGGGCACTACAGACATCTGGGGCAGAGATGGGGTGTAACTAAGGGAGGGAGGCAGGGTACAAGCAGCAGGCAGGAAGGTCCTAGCTCAGAATGGAGACTCCCACCTGCTTCTGCCGTGTACATGGAGCTCTGTGGAGCAACTCAGTCATATTGGACTTGGAGGACAGGGCTCTAAGACAGTGTTTTTTATACAAAGTCTTGCTATGTAACCTTGGATGGTTGGAAGTTGTTATGAAGACCAAGCTGGTCTCAAACTTAGAGAGATCCACCTGCTTCTGCCTCTCAAGTGCTGGGGTTAAAGGTGGATACCACATACTCAGCTTATATATAAATTTTGTGAAACATTTGGGTCTACTAAGCAAAGATTTTGAGTTTTATCTACAAGTTTTGTAAATAAAGGTAAGATGAAGGTGGTCAGTAATAACTCTAGGAAAATATAAATTAGATTTAAAAGTTCAACAAGAAGCCGAGCAGTGGTGGCACACGCCTTTAATCCCAGCACTTGGGAGGCAGAGGCAGGCAGATTTCTGAGTTCGAGGCCAGCCTGGTCTACAGAGTGAGTTCCAGAACGGCCAGGGCTACACAGAGAAACCCTGTCTCAAAAAACCAAAAAAAAAAAAAAAAAAA
>CM052703.1:71039541-71175100 GCA_028551405.1 Uromys caudimaculatus
TACTCACTCATATAAATAAAATAAATAAATCTTTTTTAAAAAGAAAAGAAAGGAAATGTAATCACAGCATAGTATGTGGCTAAGATGTGAAAATTATCTACAAAGGTATAATAATAAAAACAGCAAAAACTAGTTGAACCAACAGGATATATAACACTGGAGGAGGGGTAAGGACAGGACTTGTATATGTGGGAGAGGTGGGAGAGGGGATAACGGTAGAGGAGAGATACAATTTCACTTCCTACAGTAGGGAGTAAGGTCAAAACCAGAAAAATGGAGAAATAGCTGTGTTAGCATCTTAGTTCTAATCTGGCCATTCAGAGAGTGGTCCATAAAGCAGCATCAGCAGCACACAGCGGGGGTATTGGAAATGCAGAATCTTGGAAGCTGCCCCAGAGCTGCTGAATCAGACCCTGCTTTGTAGTGGGAGAGAGAGGTGAGGCTGGTTCCACCAAGCCTTGGGGCATCATGCGTGCTAGGCAAGTGCTCCTCAGCTCAGCTACACCCTATCCCCAGAACCCAGAGTTATCAAGGACCTTCAGTGATGTGCATGGCTGGGGGCCTGGGCATCTAGCTCAGAACCCGACTTAGAAATAGAACAGCAAATGGAAGGGACAGAAGTGAGGGTTGAGGACCCTGCCTTTAGGAATAGATCAATTCAAGCACGGGTGGTAGAGAAGGGGACTGTTGTTTTATTTTATTTATTTATTTATTTGATTCTTGAGGCTTTCTTTTAAACTTTCTGGAAGATTTATATTGTTGAAAAGAGAAAAATCATGCACAAGATTTTAAATTTCAACAATACAAAATGGATGGAAATAACTTGCTCTGGGTAGAGACTCCTGGCTCCTCCAGAGTCTCCTGGGACATTTCTCTGCACATCCAGCCTCCAGCCTTGGAAGGTATGGTCATTCTGTTTATTTCTTTTGAAAATATTTTCGAAGTGCTCAGGGGCATCTTGTGTTTTTACTCACTAATATTCTTGAGATCACTCCATATAAACACATATAGATCTGTGCTAATTCACTTATGGACTATTACAGGAGGCTTAAAATTGTAACTTGTTTAACTATTTCCCTCTAGGTCCATCTGAGCCTCCCACACAGCGCAGCAATCAGCATCGTGTGACCACAGTGCAGTCTACATTAAGCGCACAGAGTACCTGGGCTTGGAGACCCTGGGCTGCTGCTAAAGCCAAGTGTTTTCTCTACAAACTTCGGTTTTTGTAGCTGTGAGATGGCGATAAACGATATTCCTAGTAGCTGCTATATGCACTCACATTCCAGATACGGAAGATTTGGCACTGAACAAAACAGATCAGAATCCCTACCCATGCGAAACTTAGAGACTAGCGACAGAGGACAGATCATAGACAGGATGATGCTGAGAGCTAATGCAGGTGGAGCAAGGAGGAGGATTAGATGGGAGGTTTGAAGTCTCAGATAAGGTGGGTGCATGTAGCACCCCAATAAGGCGACGCTGAGTGGCATACATCTGAGGAAGGGAGAGTGATAACATTAATACCTGGCAGAGAGCAAGGAGCAAGGACAGGGAGCGTACCTCCTTCTATACAGCTGCAGGTGACAGGAAGGGCTCCCTGTGCTAAGGATCTCCCAGTTCTAAGTCTGCCCTTGAGGACCTCTAGATAATAAGTAGAGCCCTGCCCCTGGCTGCAGCAATCCCATTGACAGCAGGAGAGATGCCTCTGCCCTGTGAGCATGGAGTATGATGGAGCCACTTAAAGGAGAACAATTGAGCTGGGCAGTGGTGGCGCACGCCTTTAATCCCAGCACTTGAGAGGCAAAGGCAGGTGGATTTCTGAGTTCGAGGCCAGCCTGGTCTACAGAGTGAGTTCTAGGACAGCCAGGGCTACACAGAGAAACCTTGTCTCGAGGGAAAAAAAAAAAAAAAAGGAGCGCCTGGGCGGTGAGATAAACCCACGCGCGCATGTCCAGGTGTGGCGGTGGGGGCTCCAGTCTATGTCTTCCCCCTCATCCCAAAGTCCGGCCTTCCTCCACGAGCTCACCCCCCTCCGTCCCCTCTCGCGGGGGTAAAGTTGCTTGTCTACCTCCCCTCCTCCGCATCATTCACCTTTAAAGTAGTTTGGTGACTTTAGCGAGGGTGCTCGACTCCCAGCCCAGTGGTGTCAGTCCTTACCAATGTGTCTTTGCTTTCTATTACTGTGATAAAACACTGTGACCCAGAGCAACTTGAGGATGAAGAGCTTTAAAGACCTTGAGCAGGGGAGCTGGAGAGATGGCTCAGCGGTTAAGAGTGCCTGGAGAGATGGCTCAGCGGTTAAGAGTGCCGACTGCCCTTCCGAAGGTCGTGGGTTCAAATCCTAGCAACCACATGGTGGCTCACAACCATCCCTAATGAGATCTGATGCCCTCTTCTGGGGTGTCTTAATACAGCTACAGTGTACTTACATATAATAAAGAAAAAAAAAAAAGACCTTGAGCAGGAACCTGGAGGTGGGAAATGAAGCAGACACCATGGAGAACTGTCATGGCTTACTGGCTTGCCCCCATGACTTGCTTTCTGATACAGTCAAGCATCCCCCACCCAAGGGTGGTACCATCCCCAGTGAACTGGGTTCTCTTACATCCGCCAAGGCAATACCTTACAGATTTGCCGCCAGTCCATTCTTCCAGTTAAGGCTCCTCTTCCCAGATAACGATAGCTGGTTGACAAAAAAGCAACCATGACAACCAGATCCTGCCCCGGATTTGGATTTTTTTCTTGGTGAGGTGGAATTGGAGAGGAAGAAGCAAGAAGCAGGATTTCCCTTTGGATGGGCACCTTTGAGTAAACTCAGGGCAGAGGTTGGTGGGCAGGCTAAATGCACAGAGCTCACCTGTCAAAGTAGCCTTGTTGAGCTTTCCTTCCAACCCATTATGACCAGTACTAAGATTTTTCTGTAGAATCTGAAGGTTCTGGTCACAGCCGTGTGATTGGAGAGGGGAAGGGTGCTGGCTTTGTTGTGAGCGGCAATCAAGAGGAAGCTTACAATGTTGAGCTTACAATGTGTTTCTTTGGACTACATTGGTTGTGGGAGTTGAGAAAGTGGTGGAAAGGCCAAAGTTCACCTTCTCTAGCCATCTCAAAGGGTCACTATGCCTAGGAGCTAACTGCAAGTCCTCTCAGAGGCCCTCACTACTCCAATCTTCACTGCTTCTCACCCAAGCAGAAAGATCAGCAACCACCACCACCTCCTCCTCCTCCTCCTCTTCCTCCTCCTCCTCCTCCTCCTCCTCCTCCTCCTCCTCCTCCTCCTTCGTTTTGTTTTTGTTTTTTTTTTTTCCGAGACAGGGTTTCTCTGTATAGCCCTGGCTGTTCTGGAACTCACTCTGCAGACCAGGCTGGCCTCAAACTCAGAAATCCGCCTGCCTCTGCCTCCCAAGTGCTGGGATTAAATGCGTGTGCCACCACTGTCCGGCACCACCTTTTTGTCTTTCCCTTGTGTAAGGTTTGTTGTGCGGTGTGCCTTTGAGGTATTCCTTCACTCCCGACAGCTCTTCAGAGATGCAACACTTGTCTTTTCCCTCAGCTGTAGCACTTACAAACCTTCACCTCCAGCCAGGCAACTTCCTCTAGGGCTCCCTGTGGGTAGAGCTTGCAAGCAGCAGTAGCCTGTGCTTCACACAGCTCAGATGGATGCGGGTGGGTCTGAGCCAAAGGGTTCAGATAAGTACGAGGGCGGGCTGTTTCACAGTCTTCATAAAGATGTAAATCTAGATTCTCACTGACCAGATGCCTCACTGTTTAAAGCGTAGGAAACAACAGATGGATCAAGAATTTCAAAGTTAAAAATAAAGCCATAAAATAATTAGAATAAAATATGAATGAATTTTTAAAAAGAGTAATGAGCCAGGCATGATGGCACACATCTGTAATCCCAGAATTCTTGAGGCAGAGGCAAGAAGGCCATGAGTTCAAGACCTGCCCAGTTGACCTGTTAAGATCCTGTCTGGATAAAACAAAACAAACAAAAAAATGTTGAAACACAAGGGAGGCTTTCTAGGTCAGTAACCAAGCTGGTGAATCATAAATGTGTCTATCAAAAATTGAAAGAAGAGTACAGGCTCTGGGTTCAGTATCCAGTTCTTGGGGGAAGCCGGGTGGGAGTGGGGGGAGAGGGTTACACAGTAACAGGTACTAGAAACAAAATCAAAACAGGTGGCAAACTATTTTTAAAGCGTGTAACACCAAGAGCCATGTCTGCAATACAAAATTAGCTCTCACAAGGACAATGACTACAAACCACAGACCATGAACTGGAAGTTTCCAAAGAAGCAGAAACAGCCGGAAAGCCTGTGGGAAAGATACAAGCAGCTGTTCTCAGTACTCAAGTGTCTTCACACTTCCTGTGCCTTTGGCTGGAAGCATCCTCCCTCAGGCAACGACTGCTGCTGTTCACTTCCCTCAGCTCAGTAGCACCAGAGGGACTAAGTAGGATGGTGCCTTTGGGAGGTGGTAGAGACTTAGAGAGATATGCCTTAGGGGCTCTTAGGGGAGAGAGGCTTGCTTTTGAAGGGATCTGGGACCCTGGACCTTTCCTCTTTTGTTCCTTGACTGGAAAAAGCAGGGCTTTTTGTTCCTGTTGATAGCTTGTTTTGTTTTCTGTGTGCTTTGCTTACTGGGCGTTGAAGCTAGGGCTAAGTAATCACTCTACCAGTGTGATGGATGAGGAGCAGCTTTGTGCCCATATGATAGCATACAACTTGCCACAAGTCAGAGCAACAGCAGCCAGACCCACCAAATCACTGAGCCAAAAGAACCTTTGAATGAAAGAAATGAGGACATGACAGCTCCTAGGTATGGTTGAGGAGAAGGCTCACTGTAGATATGAGGGTGAGAACAGCCAGAGGTATCTGGAAGAGTCCAGCCTGAACATGGTCAGTGGACTGAACCGAGCCATGGGTGGGTCAGGGGGCATGGAGAGAGGGAACAGAGAGAGCATCTAGGAACATAGAGAACCAAGAGACCAAGAGGGCATGTAGCTAAAGTGTTTGGGTTATATTGGAGTCAGAGAAGATGCGGAAAGGAAGTGAAGCCCAGGGGCTGACGAGGTTGAGGATGAGTCTGTAATGGGTACTTAGGTACCTACTAGGTACTTAGGAGTAGGTAGGACTGAGGGAGACTGCTGGCCAGAGTCTGCTTTGACACATTAAGTAGGTACCTCAGCCATTTGTCCTGAGTTTCAGACTAACCATTCCAGCCTTTTGTTGATAATAAAGGGGTGACTTCTAAGGCAACTTTCTTCTGAAATTGGGGTATCATTGTGGAGGAAGGCAAGAAGGCTGGAATGGTGGTCAAAGCACAGAAAGGGAGGGGTGTGTAGGCTGGTAGACATGTTTCACTCGCTGCCCAGGTTCTGTGGGACCACCTAGGGCTAGGGAAGTGCAGGTTGCATTAGAGCCATCTGGGATGCTTGGGGCTAGCAAAGTATGGGCACCTTCAGAGCAGTCTGCAGTTGGTTGGAGACCTGCTGGGACAGATAAAGAGGAGGGCAGAAATAAAGTTAAGGAGTTTAGGGAAAAGTTTTCATCTTGGGTGTAAGTTTGAAACTTCTAGGCCCATGGTCCTGGTAGCTGGGAGAGCAGAGGAATCTGGGAGAGCAGAGGAGTCCCGAGAAGAAGGGAAAAGGAACCGTCCTCAGGAGTGGCTGTAGGTGGGGAAACTTGGGCTGTGATTGACAGGAGGACTTATTTGGAGTCTGTTTGACTTGTGAGAGATGGATCCAAGTCAACTTCCTGAAATGTACATGAATTCTTTAAGTTTACAAAAAGAGATAAAGGTTCTAGGTGTGTTAGCCACTGCTTGGAATCTGTCCTGAAATCCACACTGTAGACAAAGCGATAGATTCATGCCTCTGAGTCGGATTTGTTTACCACGAGGCCCAAGTGGTTGACTACTGAGAGCCGTCATTATGAAACAAGTTCCTTGCTTTAAATAAAAGAATAGTAAAAAGTTACACTGAAACCTGTTTTGGGAGCTTGTTTTTTTTTCAGAGTGAAGTCTACCAGCAAGTTAAACTGTGCCTGTTTGCTATTGTCAGCCCGAGACTTGGTAGCTCTAGAAAAGTGAGGCCTGAAGCCTCATTTTACATATATAATGGACTGATCAGGCAGCTGCAGCCTTGGGGGAAGGGACTGGTTTGCTTGCTGCTCTTAAGGTAAACTCAGAATTAACCATCAATATCATCAGAGATCTGAGAAGGATAAACTAAAGCAAGAAGTATAGCCAAATGGTCTATGTATCAGTTAAAAAGTCAAGAGACTTACCCACTACCTAGACCGTTGACCTAGGCTCCAACTGTCTCAGCGGCTTCATTGGGGAGAGAGGTAGTCTGTCTTTGGCTGTCACATGGAGCCACATTAAGTCCTGTTGCACAGGACAGCATTGGCCTTCAGTTGTCAGACCCAGAAGATCTAAGACATTTTTCTGTGGAGAAGGAACCTGGGATGGTTGACTAGCTATGACAAGGAAGAGCAGAGCAGTCAATCCAACATTGTCCACAGTGTGGGCAGGACTCTGGTGACAGAAAAGGCATGGGGCAGTTCTGCCCAATGATTAGTGTTACCACAGTCCAGGTGGAGCTGTCTGCCCCATTGTCTTCTTGGGAAACTTTAGAGCTGCCACTAGGAGCTGGAATTTCTGTCTACAGTGGGAAGCCTTATTATTACATATTTTGAATGCCATATTCAGCATATTTCTGAAGAATCGGAGGACTATTATCTATTAAGTATACTTTTTTTTTTTGGTTTTTTTTTCGAGACAGGGTTTCTCTGTGTAGCCCTGGCTGTCCTGGAACTCACTCTGTAGACCAGGCTGGCCTCAAACTCAGAAATCTGCCTGCCTCTGCCTCCCAAGTGCTGGGATTAAAGGTGTGTGCCATCACTGCCCAGAGATAAAAGATTTTTTAAAGAGTGGAAAGTAGGTGGGTGCAGGAGAGCTGGCCCTACCCCTTGCCAGCCACCACATTGGTGGCCTGGCAGAGACTCGGGCTAACCAACTCAACTACCACCTTGACCCAGATTCAGGACTTTGAATTGGTCTACCCCAACATTTATGCCATCTATGAGCTGCTGGCACATGTGAAAGGGCCTGTCGTGTGGATATAGCTGCAGGATCTCCATCCATAACTCGACAACAGCAGGATAACCAAGAGGCGTCTCAGCAAGGCTACACCAGTATTGATGGTGTAGCAAAAGTCAGAGACCAACAACTCATTTTAATGAATATTTGCATGTGAAGCTGTTTGGGCAAAAGAATATATTGTGTGATACACTGCAGGTTCCAATGCCACTATAGAAATGTGGGGTGGAAAGGTGGGAAGGATGGGGGAGCGGAGCGTGGTGGAGCTGGAGACAGCTGTGAGGGGTGTGAGAGAAGGTCGTTACTCAGTAGGTCAGTAGGTCAGCAGGATGATGGGCAACAGTCTGGAGCTTACTCAGACTTAGCCCTTAAACAAGATTGGTCTGGTCACATGATTGCACTGGTGCTGAATAGGGACAGGATGTTCAAGATGAAGAATGGTCCAGTTGCTGGATGGGACCTCCTCAAAAGACCTCCATGGTCCATGCTTTTCCTGCAGGGCATGCTTGTCAGTGGCCCGTGCTTTGGCAGAGGACCATGTTGATGTCTGAGGTTGTATTGCCACCAAAGACCAGGCAGAGGTCCTTGGTGCCTGCTGATTGTGCAGAACAAGTGGATGCTTGTGGGCTGTGCTGTTGCCAGAAACCATGTGGAGGTCTCAGCTCTGTGCTCCTGCTGACTGTGAAGGGCGGGGAAGCTAGTCTTGAAGGGCTATCGATGACTGCAGATACACAGTTGAGAAAGGAACATAAAAGGCGGCGACAACTCCTCCCTCCACCCCACACCGCTCCTCCCCCTCAAAAAATGACAACCTAGAGAGGAAGCCATCAAGGAAAACTACAAAAAGAAACTTGTGATGAAGATGGTGAAGCAGAGCTCTCTCTCCACACTTGGTGGCTTCTGGTGCAGGTACAGCTGGAGAAAGAGTCAGCTTCCCTTGGAGGGACGGGCACTAGGAATTTAACCGTGTTCCAGAGAGTATATAGACAGCACAAAACGGACTCCGCCCCTTCCTTCTTTGCTTTGAAGGGGTGGTCGTGGTGAAGGGAAGGTAGACGTGGGAGGACTGGGAGGTGAGCTCGATTGGGGTGCAGAATGTGAAATTCCCAAATAATCAATCAATAAAAATATTATGTTAAAAAAGAAAAAAGAAACAACAAAAACACACACACAAGTGGAAAGTAGAAAGATCTTAAAGATAAGAGACTTTTGGAAGTGCAGAGCAGAGAACGTTTAAATATAAGAGATTTGGGGATCGTTTGTTTGTGCTTTACTGAGACCAAGCAGGACATCGAGGACAGAGAGGCTCTAATAAAATCTGAACTGGTGGGGAGAGGAGGGGAAGGGGCATTCCTATAAACTTCAAGAGGGAGCTGAGACAGAGAGAAGGCCAGGAGGACATTGAGAAGGAGTTAAGAGGGGCCAGGGTTGCAAAGTGTAGGAGTTCCACCCAAGGGAGGATTCCTAGAGGCCCAGGAGGGCTTAAGGAAGAAACAGCACAGGCAGCTCCGGAGGGGAGGGGCTAAAACTCCAGGAGGGAGCTGTGAAGGCGTCTGAGAGGAAGGCAGGAAAAGGTTGCTCTACAGGCTCGGGAGGGTATAAAGAAGATGGGAGACTTCTAGGAGGGAGCTGAGAGACAGAAGGAACAGGGTCACAGAGACCAAGAAGGGCTTAAGAAAGCCAGGCAGTTCCTGGAGGAGGAGAGGAAACTTATAACCTCTAGGCCCAAGAAGAGAGAGAGCAGGTAGCTTCAAGGGGAGGCAAATAAGCCGAGGACCTCTTAAAGAAAAAGAAAACTGTGAGACTTAGCAGACAGCTCCTGGGACGTGTGTGTTGGGGGTTGGTCTGGTGTTTGTATTGGAGGTTGGTCTGGTGCTGCTATGTATTCAAATGGTAAATACTGCCCCCCCCCCGCCCCCATCTGGTTGCAGTGTCTTTCATTGGGTTCTAAATGTTTGTTGTGTCCTTTAAGGAAGCTGTTTGCAAGTTGTTAAATGGTCTTGACCAGGGAAAAAACAAGGAAAGGAACTTAGACTCAGGGATTTCTCTCCTTTTCTCTATCCTTCTTTCTTATGTAGGAGGAGGAGGGTTGAAAAAAAAGAAGGGCCAGAAAGACCACCAGGCCAAACAGTTCCACGTGGGGTTTTATTGAGAGAGAGAGAAAGGCAAGGTGGCAGCGAAAAGGGTGGAGGGGAGGTGAGAGAGAGAGAGAGAGAGAAAGAGAGAGAGAGAGAGAGAGAGAGAGAGAGAGAGAGAGAGAGATCAGAGGGGTCTTCCTTTTATATATGGGTAGTGAGGTAGCCACAGGTAACGGTGGGAGGTGGGCCAAGTGGATTCTGGGAATATGGTGGCTGTTGCCTTGGCAACAGGTGTGCCTGTCAAGCTGTTGCCTAGGTGTGATGTCACTGGTTTCAGACGTCCTGATGCCAACAATAGGAATATTATAGGAATAATAGGAAAAAGAGGTAGATTATTGAATAGACTCTTAAACCAAAGAACATTTTATGGCCAAAATCTTACATTGATATAGATCTTTGTATATTGATACATATTAAGGTTATATTTTGTTACATTGGTCTATATCTTTGTATATTGGTACAATGATTAAGGTAACTATGTGTATATGTTGTAAACTCTTTTTTTTAGATTTATTTATTTATTTTATGTATGAATACAATTATACCTGTCTTCAGACACACCAGAAGAGGGCATTACAGATGGTTGTGAGCCACCATGTGGATGCTGGGAATTGAACTCAGGACCTCTGGAAGAGCAGTCAGTGCTCTTAACTGCTGAGCCATCTCTCCAGCCCCCCAGATGTTTTGTAATAATGTAATGTTAAGTTCTAGTCCTTTTGAAAGCTGCTATTACAAATTGTTAAGGATGAGTACAAAATGCAAGTTAATAGAGAATCAAACTCATGGTCATGTTAGGTACTAGTCTAGTTAGTTTCAGTAAGATATTTTCATGGTTAATCAGACAGTAAGTAGCTAAAAACAAACAATTCAGATATGCTATAGATAGAGAGATGGTCTTCAAAAACTCCAGAGATTCACAGAATATGGCACTTAAAGATTTTTTTGAAGTGAGGTTTTTTTTTGAACAATGAGACAGGTCAGCTCCTGGGAGTATCCCCATTTTACTTCAAAGAAGATGATGAGCATCAAAAAACCTTCACATGGAGTTTGCTGCATATGTGACAAGCTGCCATGGGGCAAACAAAACAAAACAACAACAACAACAACAAACCTGCCCTTGCTTCAACTTCAGGCAAAATGCTATCTAAACTGGACTAAGGAGACAAAGGGAAGTCAACTGCTGAGCTTTGCCAAGACAAGGTAAGCAGTCCTTCATATTTCCTGCTTCACAGAAAAGTCTGTCAGACATACTGGGCCAGAAGGCTGAAGATGGATGCTCCAATGTTATAGAGACAATTTGGGGAGACTATCCAGGCAGCCAGCTCCTCTACCATGTCTATAGATTTGGAAGCTGCTTGCCTGCACTGCCTGCATAATCAGGTAATTTTATTCCTTCTCAAGTCTCTGATGGGGATGAAGACTAAATAGTTATATTCTCACAATTAAGCTTAAGTTGTTTAAGATTTAAGAAGATGTTTTTAGGTCTAAAGAGATGTTTTTAGGTTAGTAATACAAGTTATGGTAGAAAATAACTTATGTACAGAACTCTGAACTCACCAAGATAGGCTAGATAATAGAGTAATTTATCTAAAGTTGCCGTATATAGATGGACTGGACATTGTAAAAGTAACTCCTACCGAATAGTGTTCATAGTTGTTTTATATTTGTTGTTACTATATATGGTTTATTATTGTTAGAAAGACAGCCTTTTTAATTAGACAAAAATGAGGAAGTGTTGGGGATTAGTCTGGTGCTGCTATGTATTCAAATGCTAAATACTGGTCCCCAGGATCTAGGTGCAGTCCCACAAGCACATTTGCAGGCACACCAAATGATGTTATATAAACTTTGCTCACCATTTGTGATGGCTTGTATATGCCTGGCCCAGGGAGCTGTGGCCTTGTTAGAGCAGGTATGGCCCTGTTGCCGTAGGTGTGTCACTATGGGTGTGGGCTATGAGATTTTCACCCTGGGTGTCTGGAAATCAGTCTTCCATTAGCATCCTTCAGATGAAGATATAGAACTCTCAGCTCCTCCTGCACCATGCCTGCCTGGATACTGCCATGTTCTCACCTTGATGATAATGGACTAAACCTCTGAACCTGTAAGCCAGCCCCAACTAAATGTTGTCCTTTGTAAGACTTGCATTGGTCATGGTGTCTGTTCACAGCAGTAAAACCCTAACTAAGACACCAATCTTCTCTGATTGGTTAAATAAAAGTAGCTAACAGCCAATTACTGGGAATAATAGAGGTAGGCAGGGCTTTGGGTGAACCAGCAGCATGTGGCCATTGTCAAGAGATGTGAATTCTGTAAACAGATTGATGGAGCAGGAACAGCCTGGGCAAAACTCAAATAGCAAGTAACGTGGGGAGCGCAGCTGAGAAATAGCCAGTCTAGCATGGAAAAATAGATTAGGGATAATTGTCCAATAATTTTGCTAAAGCTCATTAAATAAATAGGACTATGTCTCAATTATTTGTGTGTGTGTGTGTGTGTCCATGTCATATTAAGAATTAATAGTCATTAAATATTATACCACAGTGTGTGTGTGTGTGTGTGTGTGTGTGTGTGTGTGTGTGTGTGCACGCATAAAAGTTCCAGGAAGGAGCAGGGAGAACACAGGAAGCAGAAGGTTAGGTTCCATGAAGACAAAATTTTTACTCTAGGACATCTCCAAGTGAATTGAGAGACTTGTCATAGAGAAATGTCCCACATCACCAAGGAGAGGCGTCCATCCCTTTCCAAGTGATAGGTGGCCAAGTAGGGTCAGAGGGACTTTCTAGCACACTGGTATGACTTTTGTATTAATAATAGAAAAAATGGGCTGGAGAGATGGCTCAGCAGTTAAGAGCACTGACTGCTCTTCCTAAGGTCCTGAGTTCAATTCCCAGCAACCATGTGGTGGCTCACAACCATCTGTAATGGGATCCGATACCCTCTTCTGGTGTGTCTGAAGACAGCTACAGTGTATTCGTCATATATATGTGTGTGTGTGTGTGTGTGTGTGTGTGTGTGTGTGTGTGTGTGTGTGTAAACTAAATAAAATCTTTAAGAAAAATCATGCAGCTCTGAGGTGACACATATACAGTAGAAGAGAAGAGGAGAGAGCAGCTGAAGAGGTTCTAGAATTTGTAGTCAAATTTAGCGTGTGGCAGAAGCCAGAAGAAACAAATGATCCACAAACACCTTAGGAGAGTCATATCAGCAGCATGGTTCAATTCCTTAGAAAGGAACTCATATGTGCCACTACTGGGTTTCAGACGAATGGAAAAGTGCAGACATGATGGCTCCTAGGTATATTGAGGTTAGTGTGGAAATGAAGGAAAAAAGAGGCAGAGCCATCTGGAAGGGTCCAGACTGAATGTGTCTAGCAAACTGAACCAGGTCATGGGGTGAGGGTGGGAGCAGCAAGAGAGGAAGAGAAGAAAGCACCTGGGAACCAAGAGACCAAGAAAGCACATAGCCAAAATGGCTGGGGTTTATGGAAGTCAGAGAAGTTGGGGGAAGGGAAGGGAAGCTCTGGGGCTGGAGAAGTTGAAGGCATGGGGTGGATATGCTAGGCAGGATGACTCTGTGACAGGTAGAAACTGAGGAGGAATTGAGGGGGACTGGCAGCCAGAGTCCGCTGCTTTGATATGTTAAACAGGCACCTCAGCCGTTCATTCCTTTGAGACCCCACACCCCCCCATCAGGTGTTTCATTACAGTGAGAGAAAGCTGACTAATATGGGAGATCGGTAACAAGAATGATTTCTGCATTTACTTCTTATCTAATGATATGAAAATCCCACAGGGATACCATGTAGATCTTTCTAGAAGTTTGCTTGTGGAGAATAGAAAAAAAGCTAAGGTAGTTCCCGAAAGGATAGGGGCAGATACTATTTCTGAAATGTACAAATATTGACAAACTGTCTAACTTTTGGCATCTGTTTTCTGCAGTGAGTAAAAATAGCCTCTTATTGTGGCATTTCTCTGATTATGTATGACCTTGGCATCTTTTCATAGATAGGGAAGTTTCTCTTTAGAAACTAGCTTTTTCTATTGGATCATTGAACTTTTTATTGTAATTCCAGGGATTCTGTGGAGTAGGCAGAATGCCCCTTCATGGGGAATATGAGCTGCAAAAGTTTGCCATTGTTTTTTTGACTCCAGCTGTTGCCAGTCAGCTGGCTACAGGTCCTGTTCTACCTGGGTCTCAGGAGCCTTCCTTTCTCTTAGGTTTTGCAGCAGCCAGTGGTGGCAGGAAGCACACTGAAGCAAAGACAACTTTCCAAGTGCCGTCAACCCAATAGCCTCTCTCTACTTTGCTATCTCCCTTTTCTTTTTCTTTTGAGACAGAGTCTCAGGCTGGCCTCAAACTCTCTGTGTAGCTGAGGATAAACCTGAACTTCTGGTCCTCCTGCCCTACCTTCCAAGTGCTGGGATTACAGGTTTGAGCTACTGATCAGGTTTCTGTAGTGTGGGGAACTGAATACAGGACCTCATGTGTGCTAAGCAAACACTGTACCAACTGAGCTACAAACAAGGCCCTCTCTCCCAGTATTTTGTGCAAAAGAGACTTAAGAAACTGAATCTAAAGGACAGACAGATGTATCTACTAGAGATCTCATGAGAGCTATATTGTTGCTGTGGTGGGAGTGTTTGTGTTCCTTCAAAACTCATATGTTAGGTAAATTTGTATAATAACATTAAAAAGGGAAGGGGACTTAATTAGTGGAGTGCTTGCCCTGGAGTCAGCCTCAACTACATACTAAGTTCAAGCACCAGTCAAAAGCAAGCAAGCAGTGGGGTCTTTGGGCAGCTATGAAGTCACAGAGATAGAAATCTTGTAAATGGGATTGGTGTCTTTGCTTGCTTGAATATGAAATGGCAATCTTTGCTGGTGGTGTTATTTTGGAAGGTTCTAGAAACTTTAGGATTAGGGCCTAGTTGAAGGAAGCTGGTCGCTCAGACTGGACCTTTGGAGGTTTATACGGGGTCCTTGGTCTCTTCCTTTCTACTTCTGGTTCCCCAGAAGGTGTGTAGTCTCTGGAACCCACAGCCGCCGATGCCTTTTGCAGGTAGCGGCTAGTTTATGATACTTTTTATCTGGAATGGGACTGAGACTTACGCTAAACTAGGGAGATTTCCCTGCCCTCTCCCCCAACACCGGGCCTCATTTAAAGGACACTAAATCTCTCAGTAGACATGCGAGGCCGAAGGCTCTTTACTTTGATAAGTTCCTTCACTAGAATTCCTCTTCAATACTGTCTCTCAACAAAGTCACCAGGGCTTGGAAAGAGAGAGTGACAGTATAGATCTGACCAGAGTTGGAATGTGTATGCCACACAGACCCAGAACTTCACATCAGATTCTGAACAGTTCAAAAGTGATGACCCAGAACAAGTTAGCACCTTAGCATGTCTTCTAGGCTCTGCTCAACAGTTACCTAGCAACAGCCAGGTAGGCCTTGCTTACTACGAA
Source organism: Uromys caudimaculatus (assembly GCA_028551405.1). Taxonomy (NCBI): domain Eukaryota; kingdom Metazoa; phylum Chordata; class Mammalia; order Rodentia; family Muridae; genus Uromys; species Uromys caudimaculatus. Next base: position 71,054,246 of record CM052703.1, read on the forward strand.
AAGGACTGTTTAGACTCTCTCTCTCTCTCTCTCTCTCTCTCTCTCTCTCTGACTCTCTTCTCTCTCTGACCCTTTCTCCCTCTCTCCCCTTCTCCCTCCCCCCTCTCTCTCCACATTCCCAGCCAGCCTCTTCCCTTCTTTTTCTCTTTCTCTCTTTCTCTTTCTCTGTCCTTCTCTATCCCTTCTTGTCCTTTACCTCTACTCTCTTCCGAACTCCCCTTCCCATGCCCCTAAATAAACTCTATTCTATACTAGACCTGTCGTATGGCTGGTACCTGGGGTGGGGGGGATGCCTCAGCATGTGCCCGCTGAGGTACCCCCTCCCACCGCACCATGCGAGCTCTACAAAACATATCATTGGTTTTACAAAACATATCAGAATAAATCCTAGATCTCTTTCCAAAATAGTTTTTTGTTTGGAGAGGGGGACTGAAGTGGAAATTTTTGGTTTCTTTGGAGACTTAGTTGTGTCACTTGATATTTTTTTTGAAATCGTCTTATGAGATGATGTTTTGCTGAAGCAGACAAGAGGAGGGTGTTTTGCTGAGAACAGACAGGAGGTGTTTTTTCTGGAAGCTGCCTTGAAAGGGGGCATGTGGGGCAGTGATGGCGCATGCCTTTAATCCCAGCACTTGGGAGGCAGAGGCAGGTGGATTTCTGAGTTCGAAGCCAGCCAGGTTTACAGAGTGAGTTCCAGGACAGCCAGGGCTATACAGAGAAACCCTGTTTGGAAAAACCAAAAAAAAAAAAAAGGGCCATGTGATGTTTTGCTAGAGCAGATGCTTGAGAGGACACATGATGATGTTTGGAAAGACTTTAAGTAAAACCCAGCAGACAGTGGACGACGCTGTGGCTAATTTGCCTTGCTTCTTTCCCAATCATTATTTGTCCTGATTTTGTAGAAAGAAACTCACCAAAGAACTTTTGGTGATATTTGGGTGGCTTCTGGCTGCTTCAGAGGTGGCAGTTTCTTCTGGGTGGACTGCCGTTGCTGATTCGTGAATGGCGTTGGTGAGTGATTGAGCTACTGCTGCTGATTCATGTAAACTGAACTGCTGATATCCTGACGGTGCGGGTTAGAATCGTCCCAAGAAACTATTTCTAAACAGGTCCACATGCCCCTTTGCCGTATTAACCTTTCTTTTCCAGTACCTCTGGTGGGTGGTGGGCTAGAAGGGAGGTTAAAGCGTTTAAGAACCCTTATAAAAATCTAAGCTTACAGGGGACAACAACAACAACACCACCCAAACTCCTTTCCTTTAGACTTAGTCCTAAGAGGCTTTCAGTGCTGAGTAGCAAGGGTCTGTTACTAGGAGACAAAACTTGTTCAAGAGCAAAGCAAAGGCTAAGAGATAGACTAAGTCCCCCAAACAACTAGCCTTTCAATCTGCATGAGTTAGAGCACAGCTCTGTTTGGTTGAGGCCAATCTGAATTACTTTTTGTTGTTGTTGTTTTTTTAATCACATAAACTTTCAAACAATCCCATGACAAACCCTGAGATGCAGGCTCCTGGGCTGGAATTTAAAACAATCACTGCCCACTGTCAGCTCCGTTGCAGTGCCCTAACTGGCAAGAGCCTGAATCCGAAGTGTCCTGAGATGATTTACTTGCACAGAATGCATCCTGAGGGCTCCGCCTTGTCTCTGGGGATTTCCTAGACTGTTGCGTTTAGCCTAAAGTGCACCTCTCTGCCCGCGATGTTGGAACTGTGCATCTGGCTCTGAAGAGTGTGCCATCTCCTCTGTTGCTGTCCTGAGCTGGTCTTTCAGTCTTGGCAAATGGACTGCTCTTGGACTTTTCTGATATGAACTCCTGCAGGCCAGGGTTGGCTCTTATTGATTTACTCTCCCACACAGCTCTTAACAGAGGCCTCAGAATATGGACTGAATTTCTAGGGGCGGGGGGGGGGGGGACCTCTGGCCTTGAGTCCTAACTCTGCTATTTTCTAGCCAGATGGCCTTTGACTACTTAGGATAGGCTATTTGAGCCTGAGGAGAGTTATTATGGAGACTGACATGATCTAGTCCTTTCAGTACTACAACAAAAAAGATGTCAACTAGGCCTTTTATTTTTAATCTATCTATTTATTTATTTTGCTCTTCTGGAGATCAAACCCAGAATTTTGTGCTAGGCAATAACTTTACCATTGTTTCTATGTTCCTTGTCCTCTCCCTCAACCTATGGCCTCTTTTAAAGCACACTATCCCATTCATGAGGGTAAGGCCTTCATGATAAAATCAGCTCCCACAGGTCCCCTGTATTAACTGTTACCATCACCTAAGTGACTTGAATTTAACATATGAACTTGGGAATGACATAATCAGACCACGAACAACAAGAGTTTATCTACTCTTCCCTTGTTTATTGTTTGAGACAATGTCTCATTGTGTCTCCCAGGCTGGCCTGGGATGCACCGTGTAGACCAGACTGGCCTCTGTCCCCCAAGAGCTGGGATCACGGGTGTACATCATCATACCCACTCACAACTGTTTATGCTGTGCGATCTTGGCAGTATCTAAGAGTATAGCCATGAGGTTCTGCTGGATACAACTTTTCCTCAAGGGGCTAGAAGGACAGCTTGGTGGTTAAGGGCACCTGCTGTTCTTGTAGAGGATTTGCTCCCAGCACCCTCATGGTAGCTCACAACCATCTATAAGTACAGTTTCAGGACATCCGATGCCCTCTTCTGGCCTCAAAAGGCACCAGGCACACACATGATGCACATATATACATTCAGGCAAAGTTTATAAAAATAAGTAAACTTTAAAAAACATTAAAAAAAAAAAAAAAGACATACTGGTTGAGTCACAGAACATGTATCATTAATTCCAGCACTCTGGAGGCAGAGGCAGCGGGATCTCTGAGTTCAAGGACAGCCAAGGCTACACAGAGAAACCCTGTCTTAAAAAGCAAAACAACAAAGAGGCATGCTGGTGGCAAGCAATAGTGGAATATAAATGGACAACATAACCACTCCATGGTGTGGTTAAGGGGAAGGTTTGCTGAAGGAGAGAACAGCCAAAGGCGTCTGGAAGAGTCCAAAGCGAGAAAAAGATTGAACCTAGCCATGAGAAGTAGGGACAGAGGGAGGTGGGCAAGGAGAGGAGGAGAAGAGAGAAAGAGAGAGAGAGAGAGAGAGAGAGAGAGTAAGTAACAAGGTGATAAGGACTTGAGAAGCTCATAGAAGGGAACCTTCTGAGCTAGGGGAGTTTAGGGAAGGAGTTGGAGTGAGAAGAGCCGGGACTCCAGCATGGACTTTGAAATGTGTAACAGGTACTTGTGATACTGAGGGAACCTGGAGCCAGCATGGACTTAAGTATGCTAATAGGCATCACAGATAGCCATCTGTCCCTTATACCAGTGAAAAGGAAAATGCTCCTTTTGGTAGATGGGAACCTGCCTGACAAGAGATCCACCTGCCTCTGAGTGCTGGCATTAAAGGTGTGTGCTACCAAGCCTGGCTGGTGTTTCTTTTGTTTTGTTTTAATGTGGATGCTGAACTCAAAACTTGGGTTCTCATGTTTGCACAGCGAGTGCCTTTGCCTGCTGAGCCAGTTCTCCAGCACCTAGGCTACATTTCATGGCCTTCTTTGCAATTGGATGGGGCTCGAAGACTAAGTTTGGACCTATGGAATTTGGGTGATTTGGGATTTGGGATTTGGACCTATGGAATTTGTCCATTCATTTTAGACCTTCCTCCTAAACTACCTTCAGAAAGCTGCTGACGGACTCTAAGGACAGACAGAGATCTGATCCCAAAGATGGAAAGAGCCTAGGGCCCTGAATGACAAGATGGAATATGGTCCCACTGCCAACCCAGTCCCTCTAGGACATGAACACAAAAGACATTTTAACTACGCTTGTCTCCTAGAGCTTCAGTCTCTGCGTCACAGCAGCACAGCCTACTCTGCCATTAACCAGTGCTGATTTAAGTGAACATGGGCTTCCAGGGTGGGCTGCTCCTGGGGTCAGGCTCGGTTACGGGCATCGGTGGGGGGGGGGGCACTGAGGGGCGGGCTCGCCACAAAGGGGGCTTCAGGAACTACAGTCCAGCCTTTTTTAATGTTAACATTTCTTGAAGAAAGATCAAGCTGATCACTTGTTCTTCTCTTTACCTAGAAGATAACAGATGGTTTTTGTTTGACTTAGGGTTTGTTTGGTTTCAAAAGGATAATGTCATTGAGTAATTGAGCTGGCCTTGAATTTACAATGGATGACGTATTTCTGAGCTTCACAACATACTGGTCAAAAAGCACAGACAGAAGTTGGGTGTGGCCGGGCAGTGGTGGTACACGCCTTTAATCCCAGCACTTGGGAGGCAGAGGCAGGTGGATTTCTGAGTTTGAGGCCAGTCTAGTCTACAGAGTGAGTTCCAGGGTGGCCAGCCGGCACTATGTAGAGAAAGAGAGAGAGACCCTTTCTCAAAGGTGGGAAGCACCAACAGGGTCTAGCCATGTATCTTAGGTTGTCCTCAGTCTCCCAAGGGCTGGAATTTCAGGTGTGAGCCGCCATGCCAGGTTAGGACCTTTGATCTCAATTCCTACTAATTGTATTTAAATAGAGGAGGAATTTTTCAAGGGGAAATGAAGGAGAGGTAGATACAGGGCAGGCATCTGAAGTATGCACATTGCTTTCCTGTTCCACACCAGTCACATGTTCCCCCAGTATGTGTCCCAGTGGATGGGGGGGGGGGGGGGGGGCATTCATGGGCACAAAAGCAAGACTCGCTGGACCAAGAGAGGGGACATGAAACGAAGAACATAAAGCAAAACACAAGCTACATGCAAATGTCTCTCTTGTGTCGGGAACCAACAGGCTTTGGCCTGACTGGTAGGCCTGAGTCTTAGTTTCCCGGACCCAGTGCCTCAGGCTCCTCAGAAATCAGGTGACCAGCCTGCGGATTAAGGGAGAGGTTTTAGAGACATTCCTTTTGTCCCCACCTGCGGATTATGGGAGGTCTTGTGATATTCTGTTTTTGTAACAACACTGACATCTGGCAAGAACGTTGACCTTCTGTAACCTCCCTGCCCCTGCCCCTTCCCTCCCTAAGTGCTTATAGGCGGACTTGGAATAAGGCTGGTCAGAGCTTGATTGGACATTTCGACTTGTTCCCAGGTATTTCTTGTCTCCTGTCTTCTTTCCCCTAGGCCAGCAGTTTCCCTCCTCAGCAGCTGAAGGTCCTGCAGGCAGGACACTTCGGACCCTGGTTGATAGTCCCTCCCGGGAGGGCCCCCTGGGAGGGATGGGATAGTTAGCACTCTTGGTCCTCGCTGAACATATGGGAATGGAACATTTACATTTCAGTGTTATGTAAGGACAGAAACAAGGGAAACATGGCTTGCAGGTGTATTATTTTTACATGAATTTTTGCTGCAAAATAAAATACCCAGGCTAGGTGGAGCACACCTGTAGTGAAGGAAGGAGGAGTGTGACCTGGGAGACAGCCTGGGCTACATAGTGGGACTCTTGCCTCAGAAATATAAAAAATTAAGATGGAAAAATTCAGTGAGTTGGCTGGGTCTAAAATTAAGACCAAAAAATCAATAGCTTCTCCGCTTATACCAGCGTGGTCCTCTTAAAGGGCATAGTGGAAGCTGTGACCACACTCACTATAGCAACAGAGAAGACAGAGGCCTAAGAATAGACTTAATATGAGATGCACAAAACCATGCAAAGGAAACTCCCAAATGCTGCTGAAAGACACCAGAGAAGGCTGGAGATGGAGATCTTGCTCTGTAGCCCAGGCTGCCCCAGGAACTCATGGCCATACTCCTGCTTTAGCCTCTTAAGTGCTGGGATTGCAGGTGTGACCTCTTGACTTAATTTTAAAAATTTTATCTGTCTATATCTGTTTGGTTGGTTGGTTGATTTTTCCAGACCGGGTTTCTCTGTGTAACAGCCCTAGCTGCCCTGGAACTCATTTAATAGACTGAGCTGGCCTCAAACTCACAGAGATCCAACTGCCTTTGCCTCCGAGAGCTGAGATTAAGGTATGAGTAGTCTCTTGTAGGCCCTCCTAGCTTTGAACCTGATCTTCCTGCCTCTACTTCCAGTCTGCTCAGATTACATCACAAACTGAGCCACCATGCCCATTGTGATTGCTGACTTGTTTTTAAAAGAGAAAAGTCAACCCAGTTGTAGTTCAGAATAACTCCTCATCCATTAAGGATTCATCCAGAGGCTTGGCCCCACAAAGACCTCATGGTCTGGATTTACCACCTATAGTTCATTGACTTGCATTCTGCTTTTGGTCACTTACTAAGACTGGTGGATGATAAAGACTCCCTTAGTCTGGCAGTGGTGCTGCATGCCTTTAATCCCAGCATTTGGGAGGCAGAAGCAGGTGGATCTGAGTTCAAGGCCAGCCTGGTCTACAGAGCAAGTTCCAGGACAGCCAGGGCTACACAGAAAAATCCTGCCTCAAAAACCTAAATAAATAGATAGATAGATAGATAGATAGACAGATAGATAGATAGATAGATCCTCCCTTATGAATAAGTGTGTGTGTGGGGGTGTGTGCATATGTGCATGTGTGTGTATTCAAGTGAGTGCTTGTGCACATGTGTGTATGTGCATGTGGAAATTACAGGACAACTTTGAATATCATTCCTTAGGAACCATCTATCTTACTTTTTGAGACAGGGTCTCTCTCTAAGACCCAGGGTTTGCCCATCAGGTGAGGATGACTGGCTGGTGAACCCCAGGGATCCCGTTGTCTCCTTAGGACTGGAATTACAGGCACCTGCCACCACGCTTGGCTTTTACAGAAATCCTGGTGCTTAAACTCAGGCCCTTGCACTGTACGGGCAGCGGTCTCCCCTCCCCTGCATGGCTGTAACTCTTGGACATAGGAAATAAAGGCAAGAACGTCAAGGGTTCAGTGCTGGGGCTGGGGAGGTGGTCCCATGTGAAGAGTACTTGTCACAGAGGATCCAGGTTAAATTCCTAACCCCTACGTGGTGGCTCACAACCATCCTTAACTCTTTTTTTGTGTTTTTGTTTGTTTGTTTGTTTTTTTGAGACAGGGTTTCTCTGTGTAGCCCTGGCTGTCCTGGAACTCACTCTGTAGACCAGGCTGGCTTCAAACTCAGAAATCTGCCTGCCTCTGCCTCCCAAGTGCTGGGATTAAAGGCGTGCGCCACCACTGCCTGGCCATCCTTAACTCTTGTTCCAGGAGATCTGATGACCTCCTCTGACCTTCACAGGCACCAGGCACACACATGATGTACATAGCATATACATAGGTAAAACACATAAAATAAAACAAATATGTTTAATTATATAATAACAATAGTAATAATAATAAAGAGTTCAGAGCCACCCTGAGTTACATAGTGAGTTTGAGGCCATCCTGAGTTATTAGAGAATCTGTCCCAAAACAATAGAATAACTTTCAGAAGGCAATAATGCTCTCATGTGCCTCTGGGTATCAGGTTAGTAAGGTTTTGGGTAGTAGTGACCTTGAAGTTTGGAAGGCTACAGGATCCTCAAAGGTCAAGCCATGGGTGGAGGTGGAACTCTGTTATCTGCTTAGTATTACAAGGCCCTAGGTATAGTCTCCAGACCTCAAAAGCAGAAACACATGACCCAAAGCCAGGCCAAGGCAGGTGTTGTCCATAGCAGGAAGCAGCCAGCACTTCAGTCCCTTCCCTGTGTCTTTGTTCCTCGGCTGACTGGAACTTGGGGCTTGTCATCTGATTCTCCTCTTGTCATCATTCCTGCTGGGACATGGTGCTGCCTCCTGCTGTTCTGGTGACTAAATTTGGCTAGCTCTGGGCACATCTTTTGTTCCATGCATCAGGGTCTGGCGACTGGCCTGGCCTCTTGCTGGGAACTAAATCACCTTAGGATGCTCCTGGTTTGGTTTGGCTTCTGGAGTCTCAAGACAACAGTTGGACTCATATGTCATGTTGTATACCAAAATAGAAGCCAAGCAAATCAATGATTTACCCCCGCCCCCTTTTAAAGCTATACAAGTATTTAAAAAGTAATTGGCGTGTCAGAGCACACCTTTAATCCCAGTACTTAGGAAGCAGAGGCAGGTGGATCTCTGTGAATTTGAAGTTGGTGTGACCTACATAGTGAGTTCCAGGACAGCCAAGGATGTGTGGAGTGACCTTGTCTCAAAATAACAATAACAACGATAGATAATAGAATATGATATGCAGGCCTAAAAAATCAGAGATGGAGGCAGGAGAGTGATTAAGAGTTCAAGGCCAGCCTGAGCCACATGGTGAGTTTAAGGCCAGCTTGAGCTACATACATACCCTACCTGAAAATGAAAACAAAACAAGGGATGATTAAGTATCTCCACCTGAAAGCAGCAAGGGCAGGGCCTTGAGTTAGACCTTGCCACCTAAACAAAATCATAGGCAAATTTCTTTATCATTTTGCCTTAAGAACCACCTTTTAAAATATGATTCAAAGAGTCCAGAAACCTCCAAAGACTGATCAACTCAACTATTAAAAAAAAAAAAAAAATCATGGAGGCTGGAGAGATGGCTTATAGGTTAACACTGACTGCTTTTCCAGAGGTCCTGAGTTCAAATCCCAGCAACCACATGGTGACTCACAGCCATCTGTAATGGGATCCAATGTCCTCGTCAGGTGTATCTGAGGACAGTGACACACTGTCCTCACATACATAAAACAAAAAAAAAAAAAAAAAAAAAAAGACTTAAAAAAATCACACTATGATCTATGATGCCAGCACTGAGGAGATTTGAGGCAAGGAGTACATGAAAAGTTCGAGACCAGCCTGAGCTACAGAGTGGGATCATATATTAAAAACAAATGAATTTAAACCTGGGCATGGCAGGGCAGGAGACTGGGTGAGTCATTAAGAGCACTGGTTGCTCTTCCAGAGGACCAGGGGTGGATTCCTGGCACTGTCGTGGTATCTCACAACTACCTGTAACTCCAGTTCCAGAGGATCCAACACCATCTTCTGGCCTCTGTAGGCTTGGGGCTTAGGGCCATCTTGATCACAAGTCCTGAAGGCTGTGACCCACTCAAGGGAGATGAGCTGAGAGAGAGAGCGCCAGCAGGTGTGGAGAAGAGCCAGCTCTGCTGAAGCTCAACTTCTCAACCACCAGGTTCAAACTGGCCAAACAGCAGCTCATGCCAACCTACTGGAGGTCCTGCCTTGTGGAGCATCCAGTGCAGACATGCCTTCCAAGAGCTACACAGCTCAATTCAAATGCTGCTTCTTTGATTATAAAGAACCACTCAGCTGGGCAGTAGTGGCACATGCCCTTTAATCCCAGCACTTGGGAGGCAGAGGCAGGTGGATTTCTGGGTTCGAGGCCAGCCTGGTCTACAGAGTGAGTTCCAGGACAGCCAGGGCTACACAGAGACACTCTGTCTCGAAAAACCAAAAAAAAAAGAAAAAAAAAAAAAGAACCACTTGCCAAGTTGGCATACATGTACACCAGTTCCTGGTCCTCAGCCTCCTCTCCCTGGTATTCCAGGACTTCATGACTGAGTTCCACAGAGAATTAGAATGCCTGCCTGCTATGAACATCCAGACAATGTCTGCATCAAGCTCCCTGTGTTTCTCGAACAATACCCAGTGGAAGGTAGCTACAATCATTTTTGGCCAAGGTAAATGTCCTTACCAAGAGTTTCTTCATTGCTGTCTTGCTACTGTCAGGATGCGTTCTCAGGATGATTCAATAAGGCTTATGATCAAATCCTTTTCTCAGAGACCATCTATCTGGGTGTTCTTCTTCAGCACACTGGAAAGGAAGGTAGGTTGCGCCCAGAATCGAGGTTGATTCCCAGGCCCGCATGAGTGAACTAATCTAGCTTTGCCACCCAGTGGCAGAAGCTGAAAGATACTGCCATCCTATCCACTGAGCTGGCCAAACATCGACAAGAAGGCCTGGCAGCTGGAGATGCTTGTCTGAGTCTGGCTGGGAAAACATGGTTTGTTCAAAAACCCCAGTGCAGGCCACCTCAAGAAAGGTAAATCAACATCTTAAGCAAAACAAACAATAAAATCCAGTCATACACAGCACGCAGTTTACTGTCATCTGTGCAGGGGTGGAGGGTTTCTTCTCTCCTCTTTTGTCAAAATTTAGATTCATCTGTTCATCATGTTTCATCTTTTTTGTTTGTTTGTTTTTCAAGATAGGGTTTCTCTGTGTATCCCTGGCTGTCCTGGAACTCACTCTGTAGACCAGGTTAGCCTTAAACTCAGAGATCTGTCTGCCTCTGCCTTCTGAGTGCTGGGATTAAAGGCGTGCACCACCACCTCCCCCAACAGCTTCAGCATTTTCATGTGTCATTAAAAAAAGGTAATTAATGCCAAGCGTGGTGATATATGTGTTAGCATTCTGTCGAAACTCTACCCCACAGTTGCCTGGCAACAGCCAGGTATGCTCCGCCCCACAGTTGCCTGGCAACAGCCAGGTGGGCCTGGCCCACTATAAAAGGGGCTGCTTGCCCCTCCTCTCCCTCTCATCTCTTTCTCTTGCCTCTCTCTTACATCTCTTATCTCTTACCTCTCCCCATTCCCTTCCCCCCCTCCACTTCTCTACTCTCTACTCTTCTACTTCTCTACTCTCTCCCTCTCTCTGCTTTTTTCTGCCTCTACTACCCTCTTAGCTCCCCTCCCCATGCCCTCAATAAACTCTATTCTTTACTATACCATGGTGTGGCTGGTGTCTGGGGTGGGGAGGGATGCCTCGGCATGGGCCCACTGAGGCACACCCTTCCCCCACATAGAACATATATTATATCTCTTTATCTTTTTATAAACACATCGATATGCCTGTAGTCCCAGTACTGCACAGGCTGAATTGGGAAGGGCTTAAGCTCCAGGGAACCTGGTGTGTGTGTGTGTGTGTGTGTGTGTGAGAGAGAGAGAGACAGACAGAGAGACAGACAGACAGACAGAGAGACAGACAAAGACAGAGAGACAGAGACTGAGAGAGACACACACAGAGAGAATGTATAAGCAGATGGCACATGTCTTTAATCCCAGAACTGGGGAGGCAGAGGCAGGCAGGCAGATCTCTGAGTTTAAGGCCATAATGTTGGCATAATGTTATTGTGCCCTGTGTAAAAATTGTCCTTGTATTATTCAAGTGCTGATTTCTGTGTCCTCATACCTGGTTGCAATCCTTATTCTGAGACTCTCCAGTCTCAATGTTGTGTAAACATTGTTCCCCAATTATTCCCTGATTGGTCAATAAAGAGGCTGATCAGCCAATGACTGAGCCGAGGAAAGAATAGGGCTGGACTTCCTTCCAGCCAGGGGAGGAGGAGGGAGGGGGAGAAGGTGTGGAAATGGGGATTTGCCATAAGGAGAGGGTCCAGGAGACACCATGAGAACAACCTGGAGCAGAGAGCCAGATCAATGCTAAAATGCAAGTATCTCAGGGACTTTGGCTGGGAGATAGCCAGATTCGCTTAGAGGATTAAAATAGATTAATACTGCTCAGCTGTTGTGCCTTGAAGCTGTTAAATAAATCTAATGGTCCTGTGTCAATGATTTGGGAGCTAGCCAGGTTGAGAGAAAAACTGCAGCACTTATAAATTCTCACTAAGAAGCCTGGTCTACAGAAGAGTTCCAGGACAGCCAGGGCTTCACAGAGAAACCCTGTCTCGAAAAAACAAATAAACAAACAAGCTGAAGCTTATGTTTAACAGATGAATCCAAATTTTGACAGAAGAGGAGAGAAGGATATCAGTTGTCCTTCTCCATCAGTCATCTCTATTTGATTTCTTTGAGGCAGAGTCTCTCACTGAGTCTGGAGCCGGGCTGGGACTCCATCACCTCAGTGATCCTCTGGTCTTTGCCACTGCAGTGCCGGAGTTACACATCTACCCAGCTTTTATTTTATTTTATTTTACTTTATTTTATTTTATTTTATTTTATTTTAATGTGCATGCTGGAATCTGAACTTGGGTCCTCGTGTAGGCACAGCAGGCATCTTACCCACTAAACCTATCTCCAGCCCTTGAAGCTCATTACTTGGATGGATTCGGTTGCCAGGTAACTGGTGATGCTTCCATGCCAGGTGTTTTCTCATTGGTTGGTTGTCTGGGGCTAATGACTCATTGGCCTTTTGTCTACTTACAAGAGAGGAGCTGTGTTGGCTCATTATCCCTCTTAAATGTGCTTCTGGTTATGTATACCACTGCTGAGTTTGTTTCTGTTTCTGTTTTTGTTTTGTTTTGTTGTTTGTTAATTTTGTTTTTGAGAAGGGGTCTTGCTGTTTACCCTAAGCTGGCCTGAATACTCCATCCCTCTGCCTCAGCCTCCTCAATACAGGGAATGTAGGTTTGCTTCACCACCCCCAGCTATTAAAAAGATTTTGATGTGGCAGGGCTGCGTCTAAACATTTCACAGCCAGAAATGGCAGTCTACTGATCTCTTTCGTCTGTGGCCCTAAAATCACATTTCTTCCTATATCTGACCCTGTTCCCACAGGTTGACCTCTCAACAGAATCAGTGGGCTCCCTTGTATTTTGGCTTCTAATTGTGTTGATGTAGTAGACACCCACCACCTGGAGTTCAGAGAGGCCCCCTTGCTGGTAGGTAGGGTTGCCCATCTCTTGGGCTGGCACTTCCTTTGCTACCCTCCTGTGTTCCCTGCCTTCTGGCTTTCTAATGGTCCTTCTGGTCTCAGAGGATTCCCTGGGAAATCCTATTATTCTTTGTAAGCTTGCTTCCCTCTATCCTAAAAACAAACAAACAACCTAAAAGAGAACTTTTCTAATCTGAGTTTGGCTCTCCCAGAAGAATCTGATGATACAGGTGCCATCCAGCCAAACAGCGCTAATGCTAGTCTCATTTTCTGGACAAGAAATGTAAGATTGGAGAGAACTGGCAGGTGGAGGAAAGACTCAAAGCAAAGCACTGGACCTCAGACTAAGCTTGCAGTCATCTCCAGGGGGAGCCAGATTCCCAATCTTTCTTCCTCCTTTAAATCCACATTGAGTGACAGCATTGTTTTCTGTCTGCTGAGAGTCCAACATGTTTCTGGATCTGTAAAGCCAGAGAAACCTCTGGGATCTGAGAGACCCCCAAGAACTGTGATTACAAGACCTTGGCCATTTAATGTAATGTTCTGGAGCTTGTGGGTGGGAGCATGTGAGTCAGGTCAGTATCATACTGCACTGGTCACTGTGATTGGTTCAGGAGTGAGCATTTGGTATTTGACACAATCTAGCCAATGGCATTACTTTCTTGGGACCATGTAGGGACATTCCATTTTCTGCCAGGCTACAGAATGATGAAGGATAAAAACTGGTCCTGGCTTAGGCCTCCATATAGGTAAAGTACTTTAACAGTATTGGAGATTGAACCAAAGGCTTCATATGTGTTAGGTAAAGGCATCTACCACCTGCTTCAGTTCTCAGGCAAAGGACCAGAAGAAGAACCAGCAAATGAGAAAAATTGAGTTCTGTGTTTTCATTTGAGACCTGCAATCTATCAAGGTTGAAATACATCCCCCCTTTAATAGTTACTTTACATGAGACAATACATTTCCTTCCCCATATAGTAGGATAGAGTCCAATTCTAGAGTCCCATCCTTGCCACTTACAATGGAAAGAGTTCTGACACACTGAGAGACAGCCTGGCATGGGAGAAGAAGACTGCATTAGCTAGGTAAACTTCAATGCATCCATCAAGAACCAACACAAAGGTTACTATGTTTGTTCAGTCTTGCAAGGAATTGTTTCGAGGTATGCCCACCACATAGACACTCTTTTTTTTTTTTTTTTTTTTTTTTTTTTTTGAGACAGGGTTTCTCTGTGTAGCCCTGGCTGTCCTGGAGCTCACTCTGTAGACCAGGCTGGCCTCGAACTCAGAAATCCGCCTGCCTCTGCCTCCCAAGTGCTGGGATTAAAGGTGTGTGCCACCACTGCCCGGCTCACATAGACACTCTTAAAGCCAAAAAGGAAGTCTTTATTTCTGGCCACTAGCTGCATAGGGAACTTACCCAAATCATGCAGCTCTAAGGCCTCACAGCCCTTTGTCTTTTATACACAAAACCCACATCCTGGTTGTCACACTTCACTTAGTAAGAAGCAGAAGTATAGAAGCCATAAATCAAGGTTGGTGTATTTAGGGACTTTCCTAGAACTATGGACCAGGTCTTCGATGGATTGGGTCTTTGTTCCCATTTTGGCAGGTGTAGGGTTCTCTATGCTGGGTTTTAAGGTAGAATGGTGTCATTGTTGCTGAGGTCTGGGCTCCTGTTACAGAATGACAGAAGTAGTTGCTCCTTCCTATGTCCTTTCATGCTTCAAAAGCACATACACAAAAAGATGACAGCACACACCTCCATGACAGCCCTCGGAACACAATATTGAGAGTGTCTGTCACTGACACCTATATTCAACACATTTTCTGAATCCTGTTCCTTTTGGAAGTTTTCGTTTTTAGCAAGATGCCTGATGCTGGGTTGATACTAGATCTTTTTGTTTGGTTGGTTTTTTTTTTTTTTTTTTTTTGAAACAGGGTTTCTCTGTGAAGCCCTGGCTGTCCTGGAACTCACTCTGTAGACCAGGCTGGCCTCGAACTCAGAAATCCACCTCCCCCTGCCTCCCAAGTGCTGGGATTAAAGGCATGTGCCACCACTGCCCGGCTTGATACTAATTCTTTTAACGTTTGCTGACTGAGCAGCCAAATGAAGGAAGGCAGGCAGAGACAGTAGGGTAGGCAGGGGAAGGTGGACGGGGGCTGCCCCTGTACTGCCAACAAAAAGTAACCACAAACCTTAATCCTTTTTTGGAACAAGGTGGACTTGAGATTAATATTAATAACAAAATGTTATTTAGTTGACCTGGGCAAAAATCCCTGGAGTGAGATGACTAATAGCTGCCATTTGTTGCATGCCTCATTGGCAGGTGTTTTACAGTGCACTGAATTAAAGCTTCCCCTAGCTTGGCAATGAGAAGGCAGAGGAAGGACGGTGGCCCCTGACTGTTCAGTTTCTTTAGCTTCAGAGAAACATATTTTAAGTTCATCATAGAAGCTCATCTTTCTTCACTATGGCTGAATTAAGGACAAGCAGATTGAGGCCCTGAGGACCAGAAGGATGAACCTTATTTTTCTGAGAAAGGCTGTAAAAATGTTCTCTCCACAGATATAAAAGGAAGGTTCACAGTCCTGGCTGTACCTGGAGCCCATATGAATGAAGCTGGATACCTGGAGCAGAGCCAAGACAAGAACACCCTTGCAGAATGGACTCAGGGGCACTGGCCATGCCTGGCCAAAGCTGATTCTAACTCTGAAAATCCATTTGTGGGAGTTACGTCAAAGTGTATCTTTGAGTATGGCTTGGATATCTGTTACTTCATCCAATTTCTAGTAAGGAAACAGACTTGTCCAAGGTACTTCACTAGTTACTAGGTGTGGTACTCATAACTATAATCCCAGCATTTTGGAGGTAGAGGCAGAAGGATCTAGAATGCATGGGCATCCTTGTTACATAGGGTTAAAAGCTAGTCTGAGCTACCTAATCCCATAGCAAAGATGGTCTTGGAGTCCTGGTCCTCTTGCTTTCATTCTCCAGGCCTGGAGTCCATTTGCTACAATGCCTGGTTGTATGAGGTGCTGGGGATTGAAGGCAGGGCTTGGGGAATGCTAGACAAACACTCTACCTATTGAACTACATCCCCAGCCCAACCTTCAGTAAATTTAAGAGCTGGCTTTCATTCCAGACATACCAAACACATCTCTTCCTAGCCTTTCACCCATCCTACGAGCTGATACAAGAAAAGAGCACAGGTAATTAGGCCTCAGTCCCTAAGTCATCTGTTTACCTCTTCAGGTGGCTTCCCTTGGACAATGCTATTTCTATGGCCTAGAATGTCCCATGCCTCCTTTCTTTGCCTAGCAAATCCCAACTTGCTACAAGCCTCAGCTTACATGTCCTATCCCCACCTTATTCCAGATTAGCTTAACTCTCTGGAGAAGCTGATACATAACTATTGGAACCATGGTAATCTATATTTTTCCATTCTTCTTTTATCATAATTATAACTGATTATTGCATAATGCTTTAAAAGATAACTTCTCACTCAATTCCTAAGGGCAAAAGTGTGTTTGTGCTGTTTAGTGTGGAACAGTGGCTGTCACTTGAGAAAACATGAAAGCTATTCCTCTCCATAGTAATGAATGTGGAAAAAAGCGTACACTACATGGAAGAACAACAAAATAAAAAACATCCAGGGGTGGGGGGGAATGGGACTGTGCACCTGCAGTAAGTTGATGGCCCAAACAAAATGGGGGTCACCCATGCTGAAATTCCACATCACCTTTGCTGTTCATCTGAGAAGCTGGGGAACAGGATATTGGGGAGCAAAATTTCCTAACAGGCCAATTTTGTCTGGCATGATGAGAAAATACTCTCTGCCCTGCTTTAACCTTTATAAGAAAAGCAACTTCAAAATGACCATCTGACCTTTTCATTTTTTCTGTTTCTGTCTTAGTTAGGGTTTCACTGCTGTGAACAGACACCATGACCAAGGCAACTCATAAGGACAACATTTAATTGGAGCTGGCTTACAGGTTCAGAGACTCAGTTCATTATCATCAAGGAGGGAATACAGCAGCATCTAGGCATGCGTGGTGCAGGAGGAGCTGCTAGCAGAATACTAGCTAGCATGAGGGTCTTACAGCCCACGCCCACAGTGACACACCTACTCCAACATGGCTACACCTCCTAATAGTGCCACTCCCTGGGCTGAGCATGTACAAACCATAACAGTTTCCTTCAAACTTTTCTTGTCTATGGTGGTGGTGCACGCCTTTAATCCCAGCACTTGGGAGGCAGAGGCAGGCGGATTTCTGAGTTCGAGGCCAGCCTGTTCTACAGAGAAAAAGTAGACTGGACATGGCCAGGGCCGTCTGGAGAGAAGAGAGTGGGGGAGATTGGGAGGGGGTGGGTGGGAAATCATTAAGTTATAAGGAGGATGAGTAAGTGGGGGTGGGAAGCAGCTGTGAGCTGGAGCAGTCCTGGAAGTTTTAGGGTAGAGGGGCAGGTGAGGAGGGCCAGGATGCTAGTGTGGGGTCTTTGAAGTGAGGAACAAGTGCTGTGGATAGAGACTACAGGAACCTGGAGGCTGGCATGATTATGTTGTTAAGTGCCACAGCTAGAAGTCAGTGGAGAGCCAAATGTCCCTTCTGCCAGAGGTAAGGGAAAGGACTCCTTTTGGGGGTTAGGAATCTGTTTCACAAGTTTGCTAGGAATTCTGGCTTTTATCTAACCACCAGAAATCCTTCTATAGTCCAGCTTGAGCTCATTCTGAATGTATGGACTGCCTGAGACCTAATGTGTGTGTGTGTGTGTGTGTACATATGTGTATATATGTGGTTTTTTTGTTTGTTTGTTTGTTTGTTTGTTTTTGGAGACAGGGTTTCTCTGTGTAGCCCTGGCTGTCCTGGAACTCACTCTGTAGACCAGGCTGGCCTCGAACTTAGAAATCCACCTGCCTCTGCCTCCCAAGTGCTGGGATTAAAGGCGTGTGCCACCACTGCCTGGCTATACATGTGTTTGTGTGCAAGCACATCTTGATGCTAGTGTGGTCAAAAGACAACAATTTGCGGTAATTTATTTTCTTCCATAATTGGGTTTTGTCTTAGTCATTGTTCTATTGCTGTGAACATATACCATGACCATGACAATTCTTGTAAAAGAAAGCATTTAATTGGGAGCTTGCTTACAATTTCAGATGGCCAGTCTATTATTACAATGGCAGGGAGCATGGCGACATGCATGGTGCTGGAACAGTAGCTAACCGATACATCTGATTCACAAAAGCAGAGAGACTGAGAGACTGGGTCTGGCATTGGCTTTGGAAATCTTAAGGCCCACCCTGAGAGACACACTTTCTCTAACAAGATCATACCTAATGATTCTAATCGGTTTCATAAAATGCTACTTCTGATGACTAAGCATTCAAATCTATGAGCCTACGGGGTGGGAGGTGGGGATAGGCATTCTTATTTAAACCACCACAGGTTCTGAGGATTGAACTTAGATTGGGTTGTCATAGTGGCAAGTGCCTTTAAAGGCTGAGCCATATCCCTTAACAATTATTTTATGTACGTGTATGTTTGTGTATGCCATGTGAGTATGGGTGCAGGTGTCCAAAAGAGGGGGTTGAATCTCTTTGTGTTGGATTTACAGGTCACCCAATGTGAGTAATGGGAACCCTACTGAGGATTCTTTGGGAGAGTCAGATAAGTTCTTAATTGAAGAGCCATTTCTCCAGCCCTCCCTACCTTTGATTAGGGTCTCACTAGTCCAGGCTGACTTTGAAGTCACTGCATAGCCAAGGATGACCTTGAACTCTGGATACCCTGGCCTTTACCCTCGGTGTTAAAATTATCAGCCAGTCACCACATCTGGCTCAGAAGTTTTACTTTTAAATCCTTCTAGGATCACTTTTAATAGAATGATAAGGAAATTCCCTCTTCTAGATCTTCACACACACAAAAGTAAAATATTATCCAGTTGTTTCTCCCCCCCCCCCCAGGTTCATAAATACCTTCCAAACCAGTGTTTTCTCTAGACTCCTTTTTATCTACCTATAAGACCAATGAGCTAGCTACTCTGCTCATTGCAACATTTGATCTGTGTTTTCTTCTATTAAATATTGTCTGAGTCTAGAATAGGGATGAAGCCAATTAACATCGTGACACTAAGTGTTTCAATTTTATCCCGTGACACTTTCTGGTCCTAGGACTCAGAACTGTGGACTGAATGAATAAAATCCCAGAAGAGCATAGACGAATATCGCCGAACTTCTAGTCCGATGTCAGGGTCCGGAAAGGTGCTCAGAAAAGATTTGCAGAATGAATGAGGAAAAAGAAACGAAAGGGAAACCTTTCCTTTACCAAAATGGCCGCGTGTCCCTTTACCAACGCGGCGGTCCGGGCCGCTTGGGCGGGGACGTGGTGGGCGGGGCCAGTGAACCGTCAGGTGCGGCCCCGCCCTCTTCTGCCCTCACTTGATTCCGGATTGGTCCGGTTCCAGCGCCGCAGCAGGCCGCGGGCTGAGGGGCCGCCTGGTGCTCGCCACTTCCGGCGCGTTGGGCTGTTGGCAGGGGGTGGCCGCGAGGGGCGAGCGGCGGCTGCGTGTGGCGCGCAGGGATGCGGAGGGGGTCCGCCGCGAGGACAGAGGTGGCGAGGACAGCACGGGCCCGCGGGCCTCTCTCCTGAGCCGGCCGCACCGCCCAGGCCCAGGCAGCCTCTGCCCCTTCAGTCTCGGCCAGGGCCCGTCGCCACCTCGGGCCGCGGAGGCTGGGGAGTCCCTGCCTGGGCCCGCAGCCTCCCTCTCGGGGGTCGGGCCCAGGCGGGGGGCCCCGTGTAGCCGCCTCTGAACCCCATTTTCTGCTTTTGCGTTTGCCTGGGGTGGGCCAAGGTCTGGATGAATCGCTTTGGGGGGTCCCCGAAGGGGCCCGTGTGCTCCTTTTAAAGGTGCCGGAGGGGCTGGGGAACGGGTTGTCTTTGCATGGGCGGGGGACTCCCCGAGCCTGCCGGGACCATGACCTGAACTGTAGGAGCGGGACGCGACGGATCCCAAGAGCCAGCTCACCTGAGCCACCCCCTTCCCGGCCAGCATGGTGAGTGGGTTCAAGGACCGGGTTGGAGGGGTGGCAGGGGGCCTCAGAGCAGCTGAGCCATCTCTTTTCCCTGGGGCGGGGAGAGGCGCGTGCGAGCCTGGCCGGTGACACATGCGTGCAGGGTGTGCAACCGGCTATACGCTCCCATCGCCCCCACCCCCACTGGATGTCTCGAGTCTGGGAGGGAGGACCTTGGGAAGCGCCACGGATACAACCCCCTGCCTCACTGTTGGCTGTGCTCCTTGTGCAGCAAGTCGTGATTACCAGTATCATTTATTTAGTGATGGCATATTGTGTGCCATTTTCTTTGCTAAGTGAGTGATATGTATTTTGTTATTACATCAACCCCCGACTGGAAATGGGGAGACTGAGGCAAGAAGCAGTTAATTACTCTGTCCAAGGTCAGTCGACTCTTCTGGGACAGTGGCACTATTTGAACATAAGCAGTCTGTTAGAGAACTGGCTGGATTTTTGGAAAACATCCATCCAGCGGGTAGGTTTCCATTTGCAGACATCTAGAGTAGGATTTGTAGAAGTTACTGATACAGATGATGGCAGAGTCAGCAGTGGGGTCTTTGGACATCTTGGTTGCTGTTCTTTCTGCTTTATGCTCTGGCCTTTTCCTGGAAAACTATGCATACTTTCATGTCCCGCTAAAAAACCTCTTTGAAAGGAAGATACCTCCCCCTCTTGTAGACCTTTTAGCCTTTCCATACTCCTTTGGGTTTGTGTACTAAGAGCAGTTTGTTGAGTGCTTGTCTTTTGCCATTTTAATGTTTCTGAGCCTTATCTGCCCATCACAGTAGGCAAAGTGAAGTTAGTCGTCTGATTCATTATCTGCCTCAGTTTGGCATCTAGCCCATGAGGAGTGAGTGATTGCCCAGCCTGGGTTTAAGCACTGTTCCCCCCAGTGCCTGGCGAATTAGTGGTGTATTGGAGATGTCACTGGCACAGCTTTTTAATGCACATACTAGACTGTCAAACTCTTGAGGGGTGGGAGAGTGGGTGGTGCATAAAGTCCTGGCTAATGGAAAGAGGGTCCAAGGCACTCACTTTGTTTTTCTGGTTTACAAACAAGCTGGGTAAAATATACCATTAAAGCTGAGCGGTATGGTGTAATTTGTACTATATATGATATATATGTTTATTTTTTTTTATTTTTTTTATTTTTTTTATTTTTTTAAAGATTTATTTATTTTATGTATGTGAGTACACTGTAGCTGTCTCCCATTACAGATGGTTGTGAGCCACCATGTGGTTGCTGGGAATCGAACTCAGGACCTCTGGAAGAGCAGCCAGTGCTCTTAACCACTGAGCCACCTCCCCAGCCCCGATGTATATGTTTATATACATACTATAAAAGGTGGCAGATTTGTTGAACTCGAGTTTGTTTCCTCATCTATACAATGTACAGACAAGAATTTTCTAAAAATAATTCAACGATATGGAATATTTATGAATTCTCATTCCTTCATTAATAATTTTATGAAATGTTTGAATTTAAATTCCTCTCCCCTTCCAGACAGGGTCTCCTTATGTAGCTCTCTCTGGCTGTTCTGGACTCAGTACATAGACTCAGCTATCTTTGTCTCCTAAGTGCTGGGATTAAAGGTGTGGGCCACTGTGCCCAGCTAAAATTTTGAATTTTTAAATTGTGATAAAATACACTTAACCACTTAAAGTAATTTTCAGTTCACTGACATTATGTACATTTCTGTTGTGTAGCTGTCATGGTTTACATCACCAGGGAATTTCATCTTCCCAAACTGAAACATTGTCCCTGACATACTGACCTCTTGGTCCCTCCTATAGCAGTTCCTCTTCTCTCCCCTGGCCTCCTGTTTGTTTCTCTTTCTGTTTCTAGCTTTCTAATCACTTTTTCTGGGTAGAAGGGTATTCCCTTTTTATGATTGGCACATTTCATTTAATGGAGTGTCTTCAAGGTTCATCCATGTTGTCCAATGTGCAGAATTCCTTCCAGTCTGTGTGTGAGTGCACCACTTTTGCTTGCCCACTCACCCCTCAGTGGTTACCTGGTTTGTGTCCCCTGTTGTCAGTTGTAATGCTGCTGTGAGAAAGCTAGTACACACATCCTTTGGTTAGTTGTAAAGAGCCTTACATACTATACCCTAGAGAATGTATGTAGATAGGAGCTAGACAGACTGTGGCCTGCCTGCCCTCAGGGGACTTAGCTCGTTGCTGGGACAGAATTTTCTATATAGTGGAGCTAGCAAGTCACTCATGTGCTCAGTTTTAATCTAGTTGGCAGTGATTAGCACATTATAAGCATGATTACCTTTGAATAATTAATTGTGAAGATGTTGATTTTGTGTGTAGACTTCCACTTAAGAATACAGGGAATAGCTTCTATGGGTGTGTGACTGATAGGATCTACTGTCAAGACCCTAATGGCTCATCTGCAGTTGTTCCAGGGGAGTAAGGTCAAGGGATTGGGTGGTGCCATCTTTGTCTGCTAAGTCAGGAAACCATTGCCTGGTTTTTGTCTGACAGGACAAGGGCCTTTTCTTGGAGATCACAGCCCTTTACTTCAATAATTCTTTTCCTCTTCATTTTTACAACTCCAGCTCTGTGGGGCTTGAAGGATGGTTGTATACTAGTCAGGCCTTTGAACTCACTAAGTTGCCCAGGTTGGCCTAGAACTCCTGTCTTTCTTGCCTGAACCTCCTGTGGGGATTATAGACCTGTGTCACCAGGCCTGGCTACATTTTGACCCTTAAGATAATTATTGATATAAATGTAAGTGTTTGAAACGTCTTTTTTAAGTGAGTAGACTGGCATAACAGGTAAAAACTACATCTCTGACCAAGTGTGGCCCCAGCACCAAAAAGAGAACCAAAAAGTTGTTCTTTCAGGGTAACATTCTGCTTGCCTTGGAGGGGAGTGAGTTTAGTAGGAGATGAGTCACGCTCAGATAACTAGAGATGGTGATAAGATTGAGTGTAAAAGATTGCTGAGGTGCAAAAGCATTTGCCCAAAGAATGGCTGATTGAGATTAAGGGAACTGGGAGGAGAAGGGAGCCTTCCTAGAGGGAAGTCTTTGGATCATGAGAATAAGGGAAGAGAAAGGTCTTCCAGGCAAAAAGTGCTGGTGAAAGAGGTTTCAAGGCCTCTTTCACAGAAGGGAAACAGTAGGTGTCAGGTGACTGAAGGGGGAATGGACTCGGGGTACTGGGCTTTCTAGGCTTCTGGGCATTATCTACAAGCAGCACAGTAATATACCTTTTCTTTTATCTTTAAAACCACTTTTCCCCCTTTCACTTTTTGAGATGGTCCAAAAAGTCTTAAGTTGACCTCATTCTCCCAATCCTCTTTGCCTTGGTCTCCCAAATGCAGGGATACTTGGAGTCTATCACCATGCTCAACTTGGCTAAAATATGTCATGTTAAAAAAGCATCAGATATATTGATTGTCTTATGGTACTGACTTATGTAAAATAGCTGGAGAGAATGATGCATAGGTTCTTCCTCACTAGTTGAGGGAGTTTCTAGTACTACTACCTCAGAATAACTGAGATTTCCCTTAAAGGAAAATAACCCACCTGCTGTGCCTAGATTTCATTGGTGAGGGAACCATAGATTAACCTTGTCTGTAGAATGTGTCAAAGGCCTGCTCTTGAACGTGCAATCCAGAGTGGCCCAGAATTTACTATGGAGACCAGGCTAGCTTCAGTCCGCCTGCTTCCTGAGTGCTAGGTTTAAAAAGGTGTGTGCAACCCATGCCCTGTGAGAACTGTCATTTTAAAAACTCTTAAATGATTACAGAATTAATCAGTGAAGAACGGTAAAAAGTGAAATTGATTTGGAAAGCCTTTAACATGGAGACTGGGAATAATTACAAACTTGAATCAGTTGGTGATTTGGATTGGTAAGCATGAAGGATTAAAAAAAGTTGACAGATTGGCCATGTACTGACAAAATACTGGATTTGGTTGTGTCTGTAAATAGGTAGGAAGTTGATTTGCACCTAGGAATACAAGGTCGACTTGAAGATTTTTAGATAATTGAACTGTCATGTGTGCATTCAAGTTACAGAGAGCATACTGGTATAGGTAGAGGTGAGAGAGAGTTACTCACAGGTAACTGCTTCTCTGCTCTTTTTCTTCTACTGTGAGGGTTGAACTCAGAGCTTCAGGCCCATTAGGCAAACACTCTACCGTATAGTGGAGCTAAACTCCACGCCCTGCCTCTGTTTTAGACTTGCATTCACCATTTCTACATCATCCATCATGTAACCCATTGCACATTGACTTATAAAGGCAGTTTTAGTATTTTATTTTGTCCAAGGTTCTTGAAAAGCAATTATTATATTGGGTAC
The DNA here is from genome assembly GCA_028551405.1 of Uromys caudimaculatus. Taxonomy (NCBI): domain Eukaryota; kingdom Metazoa; phylum Chordata; class Mammalia; order Rodentia; family Muridae; genus Uromys; species Uromys caudimaculatus. Next base: position 71,078,172 of record CM052703.1, read on the forward strand.
AATGTGATATTGTGCTCAGTTAGCATGTTACCTCATAATTACCATTTCTTTGTAATGAGAACATTCAATATCCTATTCTGTAGTGATTTGAAATCAATACATCAATAAATTCTTAGTCAGCAGGCAGACTTTTGGTTCTTCATCTACGTTTTAAGACCACCTATAATCATAGTGTGTTGGGCTCAATGTAAATAGCTCAAAGGCATGTCTATAGTTTGAAGAGACTGAGGCAGAAGTATGGTGAGTTTGAGGCCAGCTTGGGGTGCATACTATCTGTTTAAAAGCGAAACAACAACAACAAACCAAAAAACAAACAAACACCATAGTCCTTATATTTCTCAACTATTTGTATTCCCTGATATCTGCTGTCTCCTTTGCTTGAAAAAAAAAAAAATTTATTTATTTATTTTTTTTGTGTGGCTCCCTTGTATCTTTGTGTCTTTCTCCATTTCATTAGAAAACATTTATTTTTAAGGCTTGTGTTTGTGCGTGGGCATGTGCATGTGAGTGCAGTTACACTTGGAGGCCAGAGGCTTTGGATCTTCCTGGAGTTGGAGGGATGGAGGGTGTGAGCCCCTCAATATGGATGTTGAGAATCAGGTCCTCGGAAGAGCGGTGAATGCTCTTAACTGCTGAGCCATTTCTCCAGCTTTGCTATTACTTTCTTGATTTAGTCTCCCTTGATTTTTCCTGCCTATGGCTGCAGTTGTGACCTGTGTACTAGTAGAAACTAAACCTTCTTTGGACATGGATGCACACCTTAGCGTGCTGTGGGCATTAGTTAATAGTATCTAAACCATATCTGTCATCTTTTCCCCAGGGTAATGCTCTTTCCCCATGGCCTAGTTCTCTTAATGATGACCTCATTCATCCACTGTGCACGCTTAATGTTGAGTCATATTTAACTTCCTCTTCTGCTGTACCTGCTAATGGTATTGCCAATATGTTTGTGTCCCAGTTCTGGCCTTCTCGTCTTGCTTGGGTCAGGCTCTCAGTCTCTGTTCTTTTTTTTTTTTTTTTTTTTAAGATAGGAACTCTGTGTGCTGGCTGGATTCAAACTCAGAATCCTCATACCTGAGTGCTGGGATTACAGGTGCTCACCACCACACCAGCTTTGTTATGGTTAGTGTTAACTTGGTAACTTGTCACACTTCAGAGTCACCTGGGAAAGTCTCTGGACAGATCTGAACACCTGGGATTGTTTAGATCAAGCTGGTCAGGGACATATCCAAGGTTGTCTTCGTTGTGTTAATTGATGTGGGAAGCCCAGCCTGCTGTGCCATTCCCGGGGTTTGAGTCCTGTACTGTATTAGAGAACGTTAACTGAGCGTAAGGAGCATAGATGCATTCATTTTCTCTCTTCTTGACTGTGTGTGTGACTAGCCGCTTTGTGCTTCTGTCTTGACTTCTCTGTGGCGATGGGTTGTCACCTTGAATTATAAACCAAATACCCCAGATGCTTTTAATCAGGTTTTTGTTTTTGTTTTTGTTTTTTTGTTTTTTTTTGGTTTTTCGAGACAGGGTTTCTCTGTGTAGCCCTGGCTGTCCTGGAACTCACTCTTCGAACTCAGAAATCCGCCTGCCTCTGCCTCCCAAGTGCTGGGATTAAAGGCGTGTGGACATGTGCAGGACATGAGTGAGGGGAGTTAGAACTAATGCATTGTGGATCATGTGCTAAAGCACAGGCAGCCAGAGGGAGGGTAGAAAGGGAAGGGCTTAGAGGAAGAGAATAGCTTATTTCTTCGTTACATTTGGTGATAGCCATTTCGGTAAGGCTCTAACTACTACTACTGCCTCCTCATTTAATCTCTCTGTCTTTGTTCTGTGTAACTGTTATTGTTCCCAATTTACAGTTGAGAAAGATAAGGACATTGGCTCAGGGAGAGTAGCTTGTCTATAGTTACACGGTGATTGACAGAGCCAGGTTTTAGAGCTGGTTCCAACTCCCACAGCCATGCTGTACACAAGATTACTAGATTTCTATAGTACACATTTACTCAAAATGTAGTCTGTTCTAGAAAAACAATGCATCTTGCCAGCTGAACTTAAAACCTGACAACATTCTCTCTGTAGTGGACAGGTTGAGATGGTCAAACCTTCCCGCATCTTGTTATCTCTGGCTATCCTGCAATGTAATGGGATTGAGGAAGTGTGAGCACTGAGGAGCCCATGGTGCACATAATGGATGTTCACAGGGAGGGACAGTTGCTTGCCTTCAAGTTTCAGTTCAGATAATCCTTTTAGGTTTAGCATGTACATTAGTAGTTCGCCTCTTCTCCCTCCCTCCCTCTTCCTTTTTTGAGATTAGATCTTTTTGTATAGTCCCAGTTAGCCTGGAATTCACTGTTGCCCCAGTTGGCTTCATACTTGGATCAATTCTGCCTTCACCTCTCAAATGCCACTATGCTGGATAATAGGCTCATTTTCACAGTTAACAGTGAACAACAGCCCTAATGCAGGGCTGTAGCAGAAGGTAGCCAAGGAGTGTTTTATGAGTTGAATGAAGGTAAAACAGTGCTTTGTAAATTGGCTAACCAATTCTGGGAAGCTTTCTCCCTCCTTGTCTCAGTTATTGTTCTGTTGCTGTGAAGAGATACTAGGACTAAGGTAACTTTTAAAAGAAAACATTTAGTTGGGGCTTACAGTTTCAGAGGGTTAGTCCATGGCATGGTGCTGGAGCAGTAGCTGAGCAGTTGGTTTACTCCCCAGTCCACAGGCACTAGGCTGGTTTTAGCTCCTAAAACCTCGAAGTCCACCCTCAGTCACACACCTCCTCCAACAAGGCCACACCTCCTAAGTCTTTCTCAAACAGTTCCACCAACTGCTGACCAAGCATTCACACATAAGAGCCTGTGGGGGCCAGGCCATTCTCTCATCCAAACCACCACCTCCCCCTTTTCTTTCTTCTATTAGAGTGCCAGCTGCATACATTTCTTAAAGTGACCACATGCTCATTAAAACGAAACTCCAGGAAGTATCAAAAAGTACAAAGAAGGTAGCGCTCGCGCGCTCTCTCTCTCTCTCTCTCTCTCTCTCTCTCTCTCTCTCTCTCTCTCTCTCTCTCTCTCTCTCTTTCTCTCTTACACACACACACACACACACACACACACACACACACACACACACACGTGGAGGTAAGTACCTAAAATCAGTACTTTTGTTTAAAAAGTGGTATTGATAATTTTCTCTCTTTTTTTTCTGTGTTCTCTTCCTGTGTAGGGGTGCATGTGTGCCCATGCATATGGTAGGCAGAGGGCAACTTTGAGCACTGTTCTCAGGTACCCTTCTCCCATTTATTGGTTTGGAACTTGTCTTGGCCAGGTCAGGTCGGCTATCTTTTTTTTTTTTTTTTTTTTTTTTTTGGTTTTTTGAGACAGGGTTTCTCTGTGTAGCCCTGGCTGTCCTGGAACTCACTCTGTAGACCAGGCTGGCCTCGAAATCAGAAATCTGCCTGCCTCTGCCTCCCAAGTGCTGGGATTAAAGGCGTGCACCACCACTGCCCGGCAGGTCAGCTATCTTGCTATTAGGGACCCACTTGTCTGCTTCCCCAACATTGCAATTGCACGTGTGTGACACAAGCATGCATGCCTTGCCTGTGTGCCTGTGTGTTCTGAGAATTGAACTCAGGTCTTCTAAATCAGCTGTCTTCCCAACCTCCTGTTTTTGAGACAAAGCCTTATTATGTATGTAGTTCAGGCTGGCTTTCAGCTAAGCCTCCTTCCTGCCTTGTCTCTCATGCCATTATCATACGAGTACACTACCATGCCTAGATATGTTGACTTTGGGGGAAGGGCGTCATAATAGTTAAAAGATACTGCCACTTGGGTTAAAAAACAACCTTTTATTTTGAAACAATTGTGTGCTCACAGGAAGTTGCAAAACTGGTGCAAAAAAAAAAACCCTCCGTCTGCTTTACCAGGTGCCCAGATCATGTCCAAACCAGGAAATTAACATCTGATGTTTACCAGTAATTATTGTGTCTTTGTTCACTTATGTATTATTCATGGGTGTGCAATGTATACATTTTATGTATATGATTGTGCAGAGTCCAGAGGTTGTTGCTAGGTGTCTTCCTTAATTGCTCCCAAACCTTATTTTTTGGAGGCAGCATGCACCTCTCATTGAACCTAGAGTTCACACGTTAGCTAGTCTGGCTGGCTGGTAGATTCCAGGGATGCTCTTGTCTCCACTGCCCACTGCTGAGATTACACATGCGCATTGCTGTGCCTAGTGTAGTGATTGGAATGAGAATGGCCTCCATATGCTCATGTTTGAATGTTCGGTTCCCGATTTGTAGACTGTTTAAGAAGGATTAGGAGGAGCCGGGCAGTGGTGGTGCACGGCTTTAATCCCAGCACTTGGGAGGCAGAGGCAGGCGGATTTCTGAGTTCGAGGCCAGCCTGGTCTACAGAGTGAGTTCCAGGACAGCCAGGGCTACACAGAGAAACCTTGTCTCGAAAAAAAAAAAAAAAAAAAAAAAAAAAGAGAAAGAAGGATTAGGAGGTATGGTTTTGTTGGAGGCTTTGAGATTTCAAAAGCCCACACCAGGCCACCTCTTGGCCTCTCTCTGCCTCCTGTTTGTGGGTCAGTGTAAGCTCTCAGCTGCTTTGTCAGCAGCACCATGCCTACCTTCACTTGCCATTCTGTCTGAGATGATGATCATGGACTCACCCTCTGAAACTGTGAACTAGCCCCCAGTTAAAGTTTTTGTTTATAAGTTGCCTTGATCATGGTATTCACAGCAAAAGAACAATAGTAAGAAACCTGGCTCTCCTCCCATCCCCTTTTAATGTGAGTCTAGGTGCTTGAGTTTGTGATATCTGTAATTGTTTCCAAATAATGAAAGTTAAGTAGAACAAGTATTGTCTATGAATGTAGGGATCTATTCCAGCAAGGCTGCAGAATCACAGCATTCATCTGGCCTGCAGCTGTTCACAGTGGGAGGGGAAGTGTGAACAGAAGCTTTGATCGTTTTAAATTTTCCTGCCAAGTAGGTGGCACACACCTGTGATCCCAGGATTCAGATGAGGCAGGGCGGTCTGGAGTTCAAGGCTAGTTGAGTTCAAAGCCAGCCTGGCTAATTTGGGTTTCCTAAAAGAGATGGTATGCAGCTTGGATTTCAGAGCAGATATGGGAAGTCTCTAGATAGAGAATTTGGGGCATTTGGGGTAGATGGTACAGCAGGTACATGTGGAGTGGGGAGCAAGAATGTGTGCTTAGCGATGCTCATATTGGATGAATGGAAGTGTGGAACTAGGTTGTTGCTAGGCAGCACAGATGTCGTTTGAGGGTGTGACCTGGGAAGGGAGCCTTCGTCATGAATACTCAGAAAATTGTTCATCTGAGTTCTTCAGTCTGCTTAGAGGAAGAAAAATTTAAGTGATCAGTCAAGGATTTGTTTATTTTAGGTGGTTTTTTTTTTTTTTTGTTTTGTTTTGTTTAAAGATAATTTCAGACTTTAGAATAGTTCTAAGTGAGGGTGTCTGTGGTACTCTATAGAGTTACTAAAAACAAAAACCAAAGCCCTGCAGGAAGCACTCTGAGCGTTGATTTGTGACCACTCAGTTTTGCCCTGTCTTCATCCGAGTACTGATAGGCCGCTGAGGCAGGTGCTGCTTGTAGACTCATATCATAGTATTCTGCTGCTGCTTGTAGACTCATATCATAGTATTCTGCTGCTGCTTGATTTTGCTCAGTAATTATTCTGATTGAAAGTTATTTTGAACTCATAAATATTTGGTAACTTTCTTATTTTATTTTTAAATGATTTATTTTTATTTATATGCATTGGTGTTTTGTCTACATGTATGTTTGTGTGAAAGTGTCAGATCTTGGAGTTACATAGTTATGAGCTGCCATGTGGGTGCTGGGAATTGAGCAGGGTCTTCTGGAAGAGCCGCCAATGCTCTTTACCACTGAACCATCTCTCCAGCCCTTGTTAGCTATTTAAAAAACAAGACGTTACTACCTGTATGTTTGCTTCCTTGTCTTGTTTTCTATTTACTTTCTAAATGTTTGTCTTTGCACTGTAAATGTACTTTCCCCACTTAACAGTATAGAAGTGGTTTTTCAGATTGTTAAATGTTTCCCAAGTATTTATGATGACTGTGTAGCATTGCGTTGCATGAATTCTTAAGCAGTTAAGTTTTTTTCTTTTTTTTTTGGTTTTTCCAGACAGGGTTTCTCTGTGTAGCCCTGGCTGTCCTGGAACTTACTCTGTAGGCCAGGCTGGCCTTGAACTGAGAAATTCACCTGCCTCTGTTTCCCAAGTGCCAGGATTAAAGGAGTGCGCCACCACTGCCTGGCTAATATGCACATTTTGTTTTTTGTTTTTTTTGTTTTTTTTTTTTGTTTTTGAGACAGGGTTTCTCTGGGTGTCCTGGAACTCACTCTGTAGACCAGGCTGGCCTCGAACTCAGAAATCCCCCTGCCTCTGCCTCCCAAGTGCTGGGATTAAAGGCGTGCGCCACCACTGCCAGGCCTAATATGCACATTTTAAAGACACTTCATCATGTCTTCCAGAAAGGTTATGCCAGCTTATTCTTCTTTCCAGCAATGTTAATAAATATCAATGGTATTGGAAATCTTAAGAAAGTAACTACTAGTAAAGGTTAGTGGCTTCTTAACTCTTCCTCAGTATTGTGTGTATATAGGAAAAAGTTATTTTGGGTTAGAGGTTATTTTCTGTTTATAGGAGTAGCTCTCTCTCTATTGTTTTGGAGATAGATCTGTCTGTAGCATGTGCTAGCTTTCACATCACAGTCTTCCTGCCTCATTTCAAGTGCTGACTTACAGCTGTACACACCATCATGCCTGTCTTACAGCTTGACATTCTAAAGTGTGCCAAATTCAGTGACATAGGACAAGAAGTGCAGCTCTCTAGTACAGCACCCATTCAGCATGCCCCTAGCTCAGTTCTCTTTTTTTTTTTTTTTTTGTTTTTTGATAGGATTTCTCTGTGTAGCCCGGGCTGTCCTGCAACTCATTCTGTAGACCAGGCTGGCCTTGAACTCAGAAATCCGCCTGCCTCTGCCTCCCAAGTGCTGGGATTCAAGGCGTGCGCCACCACTGCCCAGCCCTAACTCAGATCTCAACACCACAAGCAACAACATGTGACATTGGTTACATTTGAGACATAGAGTTTCAGAGTTTTTTCACTACTCCAGAGGAAGTCCTGTACCTACTCAGTTCTTCCCCCCCCCCCCCCAAGCCCTTGGGTTTTGTGTCTATGGATAGGTTTGCTGTGAACACTTTATATGAATGAAACCATATAGTATGTGACCATTCAGTCTCTTTCTCCCTCCTTGGGGGTCTTGCTTATGTTGCCTAGGGTGCCCTTGAACTCCTAGGGCATCAGCCTCCCAAGCACATAGAACTACATAAGTATTTTTTTTCTAAACCATATAAAAATGATTTATAAGATTACATTTGTGCAGTGGTGGCGCACACCTTGAATCTCAGCACTTGGGAGGCAGAGGCAGGCGGATTTCTGAGTTCAAGGCCAGCCTGGTCTACAGAGTGAGTTTCAGGACAGCCAGGGCTACACAGAGAAACCCTGTCTCGGAAAAAAAATAAATAAATAAAAAATAAAGATTACATTTGTGCCAGTCAGTGGTGGTGCATGCCTTTGACCCCAGCACTCAGGAGGCAGAGGCAGGCAGATCTCTGTGATTTGGAGAATAGCCTGGTCTACAGAATGAGTTCCAGGACAACCAAAGCTATACAGAGAAACCCTGTCTCAAAACAACAGAAAAGATTCCTTTGAATCACTCCCATGTATTATAATTAGAAGATGGGTAATCTCTTTGGTAGCCGTCTGGAATTTTGAAGAATTGGGTAGGCTGCCTCAGGCTGTACATGAGGAAGAAGTAGTTTTTATAGTTAACAGTAGAGGAGCAGTGACTGTAGGGCCTGAGATAAGGAATCTTGAGTCTAGGACAAAGGTGACTTTTGAAAGAAATGGCAGCCCTTGTCCTGCTGGGGATAGGTAGGAACCTTGTAGATTATACCCTTGATTCTGCTCACTCAGATAGAATTCTAGTGGGCATGTGCTGCCATTGATACACTTCGTTTTTAACATCAGTCAGTTACTATAAATATGAAGGGGTTGGACATGGCTCTGTAATAAAGGTGCCTGTCATTGAGCTTGACTGTCTGAGTTGGTACCTAGGAATGCATGGTGGAAGGAGGATGGAGGGCCAGTATTTCAGTATTTTCTAAATTGCATAAGCTACTATAATGTCATTATCTTGACTTGAAAGCCTTCACAGATATGACTGAGCATTAATTAAAAAATATAAATATTAGAGCTGTGCTGGGTAGAGTCAGGACTAAACGTAATAACTTTGGGACATTGTCTTCATAAAAGCAAGTGACAAGGCTCGGGTTGTAGTTCGGTGATGGGCACTTGCCAGGTATATGTAAGGCCTCGGATTCAGACAGATGAAATAAAATGCAAGTGTTCACATGAAGTTCACATAAAAGAAATTGGTGAGGGAGAGATTGCTCCTAACCAACACTTGCACACTGAGGTATATTCCTGATTGTTTTTCATACCAGGGTGCTCTGGAAGCATGCAGGATTTCCTCAAGTTACCCAGGTTTGAGTCAGTGGACCGGCTCTAGTCTGTCTTTTTCTACTCTCATGCATCTTTCTCAGTGGAAGCACTGGTGCTCTTCAGACCTGCTGGTTTGTGTAGACAGCTTCTTTCTGTGTCCTTTATTCTTGTGGTCTACATTTAGGGGTAGCCTTCAGTACCCCATGCTGGAGGAGCAATTGAGTATATTCTTCTGGCCCTGCTCTCCCTTTGCTCAGGAGTGATTTCTCCCTCTGGTGTACTAAGGAAAGCACCACACTGTGGGTCCACTTCTGCCAGCTATGTAATCCTGCATCCATGCGTCAGAACCATGCCTAGCTCCATACTAGAACTCTCACTGCCCTGTGCTCGATGTATTCTGCATCCTTGCTGAGGTTAGAGCTAGCCCTTTTCCCTAGCCTTGGGGGTGGGTTAGTAAAACAGTTCAGAATGAGGAGGAGAAAGGAGGAAGAGGAGGAGGAAGAGGCAGACAGTGCTGCTAATAAGAACATTAGACTTTGACTTGTACTTTGGATCTTGAGATAGCCACTGGGTAGGTCCTGGAGAGAAAGGATGTGGCTATGTACCCCACTTCACACCAGTCTGAGACCATCTGGAGGCGTCTGCCAGAATCAGGCAGGTGCTGTTTTAGTTGTCAAGTGTGGTGTCTGGTAATAGTTTAGGATGAAAGTGTATGGGTTTTACTAAAGAGGCTTGCTGTTAGGACACTTGGTAACATCAGTCGAAATTGCTTGCACAAGAGCAATATTGTTGGTAGTTTTTCTTGATGACAAGAGTTATAGTGTGCTCTTAACTATGGTGATCTGTTAATGTCACATTCATTATCTGATTGCATTCAGTGCAGTGCCAGCTCATTTATCTTCAGACACTTGGAGGAGAACACTTGTGTGGAGGAAACATCACTGGGTAGGAGCTCTGGCATTCTGCTCTGTGTCTTGATGTCACTAATAACTAGATAACTGGGCAAACAGCTTTATTTTCCTTTATTTTCACTATGGCTATTTTTTCTGTCTTAAGATTCTTATTTTAGAATTTCTGGATAGCATCTTTGTGTCAGTATGCTCAGTTAAGTGTCATTGGAATGACACGTTGGTACACATGTCTGTTTTCTGAGATATGTATGTGGGAAAGAGAAGCAGATGTGATGAAGAGAATGCCTGTTGGTGATGCTTTACTAATTTTGGACAGTTTTCTTGCAGAATAACTTTTTTTGTTTTTGTTTTTTTGAGACAGGGTTTCTCTGTGTGGCCCTGGCTGTCCTGGAACTCACTGTGTAGACCAGGCTGGCCTCGAACTCAGAAATCTGCCTGTCTCTGCCTCCCAAGTGCTAGGACTAAAAGCGTGGGCCACCACTGCACGGCGCAGAATAACTTTTTATCATTCTTTTGCCTGTCTAATTGAAGCCCTCTGGGAGACATTTTTAATGCCTAAGCTGTGTAATATCTTTTTTTCTCCCCAAAACAATGGGTGAAAATCTGCTTGGCTTCTGAGTAAGTTAATCTTTTTTCTATTTAGACCCCTTACCCTTTCTCATTTGCAAACCATCTTGGAGCAGTGAGGAGCAAGGTGGAAGATAATGGCCTGCTAACAGATTAAAAACCTTGTTAGTGGGGCTGTCTCAGCAGTTAAGAGTCCTGGTTGCTCTTCCAAAGGACCTGGGTTTTACTTCCAGCACCCACATGATGGCTCTGTAACCACCTGTAACTCCAATTCCAAAGGATCCAGTGGCCTCTGTGGGCACAGCATGCATGTGGTACACAGACATACATACAGGCAAAACACTCATACACATGAAATAAAAATAAATAATGCAAGCAAACAAAACACCTTGTTAGTGCTTGTTTTGGCAGCATATACACTAAAAGAGTGATACAGAGAATATCATTACTCCTGTGCAAGGAGGACATTGCACTGCTGGAGCATTCCATTTAAATAATGCCCTTTTAAAGGGGTGGAGAGTGGTTAAGAGCTCTTGCTGCTTGCTCTTTCTGAGGACCCCAATTCAGTTCCAACACCCACACCAGGGGGCGTACAATTGCTGGAAATTTCAGTTCTAGAGGATCTGACACCCTCTTCTGGCCTTATGCAGGGTGTGTGTGTGTGTGTGTGTGTGTGTGTGTGTGTGTGTGTGTGTGTGTGTGTGTGTGTGTGTGTATGTGTGTGTATACACAACAGAAACAACAATAGTAGTTTTCAAAACAAAACAAAAAATCATCCCGTGGGCAGGAAAGATGGCTCAGAGCTTAGAGCTTAGGAATACTTGCTGCTCTTGTGGAAGAACCAGGTTCAGTTCCCAGCACTCACATGGTGACTTACAAATGCCTGTAAACTTTAGTTTCAGAGGATTTGACACTATCTTCTGGCCTCTGTGAGAACGAGACACAAATATGTACATTCATACATGGAGGCAAAACACTCATACACAAAAATCAAAATGAATCTTAAAAATCATTGCCTTTAGCGCTTGGGAGGCAGAGGCAGGTGGATTTCTGAGTTTGAGGCCAGCCTGGTCTACAGAGTTCAGGACAGCCAGGGCTACATAGAGAAACCCTGTCTTGAAAAACCATTAAAAAACAAAACAAAACAAAAAAAACCCCACTGCCTTGCTAAAGCTAGGCATGCTTGTGTACACCTATAATTCTAATACTTGGGAGGCTGATGCAGGAGGACCAGGTGTTCTAGGCAAGCCTGGACTACATGCACCATGAAAACAAATCATAGCATTAGGGAGACAGAAGCAGGTGGGCAGCCAGGGCTACATAGTGAAGCTGTCTTAAAGCAAACACCCCCAAACAAATGAAATGACCCTTGTTAGTTGGAAGTTATTTCCAGCTAACAGAGATTGCAAAGTACCAGGTTCAAGCAAAGTAGTAAGTTCAAACAAGCCTGTTAACACCTTTGATGTTTGTGTTATGGTTTGGCTTTTCGCTGTCTGTTATAGGAACATGTATAAATATGCTTTGACAGAGGAAGATACCCGATATCCACCTCTTGCCTCAAGAAGTATACCTGTGCATACACTTGAATACACTCATGCACCAAACACACACATACACACCTCTGCATTCACTATTTTAGTGTCATCAGTAGGTCCAATGTAGCTGTTTCCCCTGTAGTTCAGAGTCCAGTCTGGGTTTCAAGTGTAACATTTACTTATTATGAGTCTTTAGTCCACCTTAGATTTATTAGTATTATTTTTTGAAACATTACACCCATGCATTGGTAGCTAGTTAGTTAGTTGCTCTTGTTTTTATGTATTGTCCCCTGGTCCATGGGCAGTTTTCCCAGCAGAGAAAATGTACTGTCTTCTGTCAACAAAGATGTTTACTTTAGTTAGTCCCTATGAGGATAGAATATGCTACCTTGACATTATCAGTCCCGCAGTGGGACCAGTGAAGCTTTCTAGCTCAGACCCTTGGCATTCTTTTTGCTTGTAGCTTGATTCTGATCAGCAGTAATCTGATCTCTTCTGATCAGGAAGAGAGAGACTCTAATGGGGCACTTAACCTAAGAAATACTAGAGGGGTGTTTTGTCCACTGTTGTCTTTGAGGAAGTTTAGTCTGAGGCTGAAGAGTGGGTTCAGATGGGCCAGAGTATGTACTTTCATCAGATATTAAGGATTCACACAGAGATTCTGTCTAGTCATGTCTGTAATTGTTCTCAAAGGGCAAATACTGTTGAGCTTTCAATTGTAGGCAGATGAGGAGCTTTCCAAGGCAGATGGGTCTGTTTGCTCTTTGGTTCCAGGCCACGTTCAGAGTGTGTGATGTGCAAGCCTTAGTCCTGGCTGCATTTTTCTGTAACTGCAACACTGTTTCTCTGCCTCGGTAGAATACTTTTTCCAGTAGCTCTTGTTCTACCCCACCCGTATCCTTGTAGCTAGCTACTCTTGTTGCTGTGATCTTGAACCTGACAAAACCCATGTAAGGAAAGAGAAGGGTTTCTTTTGGCTCACTGAGGATACAGACCACTTTGGTGGGGAAGGCATAGTGGGGAAGGCAGGAGCTTCAGGAGGCAGCTGGTCATATGGAGTCTGCAGTCAGGAATCAATGAGAGGTAAGTGCTAGTGCTCAGCTAGCTTGCTGCCTTTTATGCTGTCTGGGACCCCAGCCCATGGAATGGTGCACTCATATTTGAGGTGGGCCTTCTAATCTCAGCCTAATCTAGGGAATCATTCACAGCCATGGTCAGAGGCTTATTTCTGTGGTAATTCTAGAGTGTAATTGTCAGCCAACATTCACATCATACTTTTTTTAAATCATAGACTGGCTAAGAATCCAACACCACCTGGTGTGCTGACCATTCAGCCAGAGGTTTTGAGTGAATCCTTTAGAGACTCTGAGTGTGAGTGACTGTTGTTCTGACTACTAGGGCTAGAGAGATCAGCTGGTTTCATTGCTTGCTAGAGAGAAACACAAGATTTATAGTTCAACAAAGATGTGTTCAGTTTGGGTTTTAGAAATGAAAGTACCTGTAGGATGTAACATAGAGGAAGGAGCAGGAGAGCTAAAGGAGGAGGGAGTTTGAAGGGCGGATCTCTTGGGACTAGAGCTTCCTTCCTGTTCTTTGCTACTTTCTTGCTTTTTTTGAGCCTGACTGCTTGTAGCACGGGTGTGGGGGAGGGGCACCCTCACATTGATTGCCATGTGTGTTACTTTAAGCTTTGGATCTTATACTACAGCCAAAACCACTCCCCCCTTCTTTTCTTTTCTCTTCTCTTCTCTTCTCTTCTCTTCTCTTCTCTTCTCTTCTCTTCTCTTCTCTTCTCTTCTCTTCTCTTCCTCTTTCCTTCCTTCCTTCCTTCCTTCCTTCCTTCCTTCCTTCCTTCCTTCCTTCCTTCCTTCCTCCCCCCCCATTACCTGTTTTCTGTGGTGAAAAGTGTAAGGAAGGAGTGTTCATTTGAGAGTGGAGACATCTATGGTGACAGTATTATCTTTCAGAGAAAGTTTACTTGAGACTGAATTTCCTTCCTAATTCTGTACTTTTGAACCTTGGTTGGCAGGTAGTGTGGGATCAATATCAATACCGGTGAGGCTGTGAACCTACAGGAAAGATGTCTATGGTCCACTAGGTACCCGAATTGTAGGTCCCAGGAAAGGAAGCAGAAGGTTTGGTAAAGGCTTCTTTTAAAGCCAAGGGTTATGCTGCAGAGAAGATTGCTTTATTTTTACATTTATTTACTTATTTTGTGAACATATGTGTTTGTGTGGGTGTATGTCCCGTGGTATACATGTGGAGCTTAAAGGGCTATTTGCAATATGTAGGCTTCAGGGATCAAGGTCAGGTAACCAGGCTTGGGCTAGCATTTTTTCTAATGAGCCATCTCTCTCCAGCCTGAGATGGTTATTTAGAGGTAATTAGGTGAAACATTACAGATTTAGTCAAGGTTTGAGAAAACTTATGTATTCATTTTGTTATAGGGGCAAAGGCCAATATAGATCATCTATGATCAGGGCTTCTGTTAGGTTTTATTAAAGACATTTTTAGTAACTATTTACATATTTATTTTTCAAAAAAGGATTTGTTGTTTGTGAACAAAGATCATACTTATAGCTTTTCAATGGGAAATTAATATCACATATGCATTTTTGTGGGAATCAACAGTAATCCTGAAGAGCTGAAGCTATAGCAGCAGTATAGTAGCACTCTTGTTTTTAAAATCACCAAGAATTGATATGAGTACTGTAATACTGTCTATAACACTGATATCAGTAGTTTGATTTTGAGTCTCTATGCCTGACATTGTGCTTATTATATGTGCTTTATGTAAATTATCTTGTTTAGTCCTTAGAAGGATCCAATGTCTTAAAATATTCTTATTTTCCTCTTTTTTTTTTTTTTTTTTTACATAGGCAAAAGTATCTGTTAAAAACTTGGCCAAGGTTCAGGTGTCATTGAATTAGAGCCTGTGGAACCTGATTTCATAAGATACACCCTTTACCTAGTAGTGTGGGTAGAACTGATTACAAGACAAAGACAGAGGGGAAAAACAAAAGGAAACAGAGAGGGGTCCAGGCTATAATCTTCGTGAGAAATTGAATGAAGGCTGAGCTGTGAATTTTCTCTCCCGCAGCGAGTCAAGATGGAAGTCCCCGTGAGTGTTCAAATGCCATGATGGTTCTCTTCCAGGGAGCCTTGGGAACTAGACAGCTTTTAAGTCTGTCCCCCCATTCCTGCAGATGTCTCTGCATTCCCCAGGACCCATGCACAAGATCCCTGGTTCTGGGCCCTGAGGCAGTTCATATAGAACCACTGCAGTAGGATGGTAACCATCAGATTCTGCTTTCTCATTTGTAGCTTCTACTTTCTGCACCCTCAGGATCCTTCTGATCCTTTCAAATCAGGAACTGTCTTGTTTATTTTTACATCTCAGGAGGATCAAGCTTGTTTGCCAAATAAATAACTTAGTTTCTCAAGGTCAGTCTAGATTTAAAGGCTATGTAACTCTAGATCTAGAAGAACTGTGCTTAAGAAGTCTGCCCTTAGGGGAGTTTATTTGGCTATGAAGAACAGATTGCATCAGAGTTAGAAAAGTTGGTAATAAAGTGACCTGCTAAAAGAAGCTAATTTTACAGGCAGTAAAATAGGGAGTGGTAGAAGTTGTGAGGGAAGACAGCACAAAGTGAGAAAGCACTGAGAAACTGTGTGCAGGCTCAATGGGTCAGCCATAGAAAATAGGAAAAAGTCAAAGACAGTGTCAGAGTCTGTGACCTTTCTCTTCCTTTCAAGTTTTCTTTGATGAGGTGATTCTGAGCCTTGATTGGCTTTGGTTCCTTATTGAGTCAGAAGCATAGGTCTTTCAACTGCTTATCCAGAAACAGAAATAGACAGCAGATGAAATCCAGGCAGGGAGCTGTGTACCCATTAACAATTCTGCAGCAGAGAATGTAGGTTTGTCTTAGATATATGCATGACTCTCCTAGAGGATTCTAAGACAGCCATAGTTCATCATCCCATTTTGCCCAAAGATTTTAAGTATGTGTGCCTTTTTCTGTTGGGATTAGCCAGGTCAGTCTTGGGGAGGCACAGGCAAATGAAACAGCAATATATGACTTTGCTGTGGTGGCTGCTTTGGATACATAGGCAGCAGTGGGACTCACATGGAGACTGCAGGTCTCCCTTTACACTGTAGTGAGTAGTTGTGCTACTTGATGAAAATATCATTGAAACTCAAGGTCTAAATTTTGAAGATACAGTTTGAAAGCTCAAAGCACATGTACATGTTCTTAGAGACAACCAGTTTATAGCTGTTACAGCATGTAACACTCAAACCAAGAGTAAAATATTCTTGGAGTTCCAAGGTAATTCTTCCCCAAAGTAACCACTATTCTGATTGTAATACACAATGTAGTCTTGGTTTTGTTTAAAAATGTTAATATAAAACAGGTGGGCATAGTGTTACACATCTTGAGTTCCAGTGCTCGGAAGGCGGAGAGGGAGAGGCAGAGGCAGAGGCGGAGGCAGGTGGATCTCTGAGTCTGAGGTCAGCCTGGTCCACTAGAGAGTTCCAGGTAAGCCAGGGCCACACAGAGAAACCCTGCCCCAGGTTGTGTGTGTGTGTGTGTGTGTGTGTGTGTGTAAAACAGTGAAAGGGTGTGTTTTGATGTCTTTTGTTCATTTGTGTTTATGAGAGCCTTTGTTGTTGCTACAAGATTCATTCATTCATGTTGTCTTATAGTATTCTCTTCATATGAACAAACCACAACTTATTCCATTAGCGATAGACAATTTGAGTTTTAAAATTTTTTTATTCGGTGTAATGGCTCTGTGAATATGTATGAACATTTTATTTGATATACATGCACAGATTTCCATTGGTTATCAGAACTGCAGTTATTAGACTTACCAGCTTTCTCAAGTGTGTATGTTCTTATACATAGTGTTTGCATATCTCAGTTGCTTAGCAAACATGATACTGTCAGTTTTAGGAATTTTTAAAAAGTTTTACTTATTTTTCTGTGTGTGGGTATTTTGCCTGTGTGCTTATCTGTGCACCATGTGCATGTCTGGTGTCTGAAAGGGCCAGAAGAAGGCATTGGATCTTCTGGGACTGGGTTACAAGATGGTTGTGAGCTGCCATGTGGGTGCTAGGGACCGAACAGACAGTGTTCTTAAATGCTTGGGCCATCTCTTCAGCTCACTGAGTCTAATTTTGCTATTCTGGTGGTTGTGTAGCAGGCTTTTACATTTTAAATTTGTATTTCTCTGATGAGGTGGATACTTATTTAGGTCTTTCTTTTATAAGTAACTTTGTCCAAAGGCTCTTGTCTTTTTTTTTGTTAAGTTACTTTGTACTCTGATGTGAATTCTCTCAGTTCCCAGTCAGGGTTTTCTCCCACTCTGCAGCTTCCTTGTGTCCTTTACGAGCAGTTTGTTGTTCTTATTTCTTTGTGTTTAGTGCTTTATTTGTCCCAACCACAGGAAGAAACTGTAACCTTGGTCATGTAGAGCTCCTTCTGTAGAAGCTCTGTTGTTTTACTTTTCACATTTTGTGGCTTAAATTTAAGGTTTTTTTCCTGATTGATGTGTGTGTGTCTCAGTGAGTTTTACTTATTTATTTTAATACATTTACTTGTGTGTTTATTCAGGTGAACATATACTTATGTGCCCACCTTTTGGGAGTTTGTTCTCTCCTCAGATTGGCAGGCTTGGTGTCAAGGCCTTTACCTGCTGAGCCATCATGAGAGCCCCTCACTTAGTTTTAAATTAGTCTTCAAGACCTGAAACAAATCTCTGCAGAAGTTGTGAAGCTAACAGATTGATCTGAATCCTGAGATGCTGACCCTTCCTGTTCCATCTTAGAGTCGTGGGGGCTTTCCTGTATGTTCTTTGTCTCATTACTTGAGAGTGTGGTGTATTAACCCACCAGTCTGGATCTGACTTTGCCACTTGCTTCAAACAGCTGGCAAAGGTTTTGGTGGCTTTCCTGCCAAAGGGGTTGGGGATCTCCAGTATTCTTTAACTATTTGCAGGTCTTGAATGTATCCTGCTTGTCTTCTACTTCTGTTCTGATTGTTTACTCAGGTGAAGTCTGGGATTCCTTTTTTAACCACTGTAAATGAACACAGTTTGATTTTTGAGATTTTTTTTTTTTTTTTTTTTGCTTTTACGAGACAGGGTTTCTCTGTGTAGCCCTGGCTGTCTTGGAACTCACTCTGTAGACCAGGCTGGCCTCGAACTCAGAAATCCACCTGCCTCTGCCTCCCAAGTGCTGGGATTAAAGGCGTGCGCCACCACTGCCAGGCTGATTTTTGAGATCTTGTCTGAGAATCGATAGTGATTGTGTTTATCCTCTGCAGACATGAATGAGTACAGTTTTGGAGGAGATCTGACCACTTTTGTTTTGCAGTGTTCCTGCCTGTTTCTATTTGGTATCTAAGACCAAGTAAATATCAGGGTAGCCATCCTTGCCTTCTTTGTTTATCCTGAAGCTTCGTATATAGATTACCGTATTTGATCCTTGTAATATCCTGTAAAACACAGTAGTGTTGGAATTACATTTTGTAAGTAGCGGGGATTTGTGCTTGTTGGGAATACCTGGCAATGCCCTCTGCTGGTTCTAGCACTGTCTGCGGGAACCACCGCATGTCCATGTCCATGTGCTGCGTTGTCTTGACAGTTGCTGGAGCCACTTGGATTGTACCTTAGCTTCTGGGGTTGGGGTGCCAGGTAAGTAGCCTGGCAGGTGGAGACCAGTAGATTCCTGGGAGAGGCTGCCAGTATCATTTGTATAGACATCAGCCTTAGGAGCATGGCAAAGTTGGGTGCTTGGAGGTCATGATCTCAGGAATTTCTCCGGGGCCCACCTATCTCTTTGGTTTGAGCTCTCATCTTCCCTTTCATGGTCTCCTTTCTGTTCGTGCGCGTGTGTGCACGCGCACACACACACACACACACGCATACACGAATGATATTTATTTTTTTGTGGAACTCTCTGTATAGACCAGGCTGGCCTCAAACTTAGAGATTGTCTGCTTTAGCCTTTCAGGCTCCTGAGTACTGGGATTAAAGGCATGTACCACCATGCCTGGCCCTAGTCTTCTTTTTACTTTTTATTTCATTATTATTATTATTATTATTATTATTATTATTTTGTATTGCTTGTTTTGAGACAATCTCATTGCCCAGGCTGGCTTCAAGGATTATTTTTTCATTTTTAATTGCATGTGCACACACGTGTGTTTGTTTGTGTGTGTGTGTGTGTGTATGTATGTATGTTTGAATGTTCGTACAGTGTGTGCAGGTGCCTGAGAAGGTCAGAGGTATCAAATTCCCATGCCACTGTTGTTATGGGTCATTGTGAGCCCTAAGATGGGTGCTGGGAACTTAAGTCCTCTGAAAGAGCAGTATGCACTTTTAACCTTTGAGCCATTTTTTTCAGCCCCTAGGCTGGCTTCAAACTTTGTAGCTGAAGATGACTTTGAACTTCCTTTTGCTTTCATCTCCCTGACTGCTGAGATTATAGGAATGTGCCACTATGTCCTTTGTGTGTCCGTTTCTGTGTGTGTCTGTGTGTTGTTGTTGTTGGAGATCAGCCAGGCAAACACTCTACCAACTGAGGTGTGGCCCCAGCCTTTACTTCATTTTGAGACAGGGTTTCACTAGGTTACCCAGGTTAGCCTCCTATCTTAACCTCCTGAGTAGTGTGGGTGATAGACCATACCACAAGGCCTAGTTTTAGTTTAAGTAGAACACCCTTCCCCTTCTCCCAGATGAAATGATGTGCAAGTTTTTACTGTCTCCAGACTACTGTGGCAGAGATCTTCCTGCCTTGGCCTGTCATGTAGCTGGATGTGTACATTCATTTGGCATATAGGTAAGTTTTATAGAACAGGTTGGCTTGCAAGCTATACAATTCAGACAAGAACATTTCTTTGAGTTACAGGTGCTAAAACTATGGGAACATGAATCATTCATCAGGTCAGTTCAGCTGTCCTTGCCCGGCACTGCTGTGCCTGGCCAGTGTTGGTGGTGTATGTGTGCTGCTCTTGTAATTTGGCTTATCAAGGGAGCTCGCTGAAGTTCCTGTCTCCACAGCAGTAAGTGACTGGCTGGAGGCTTCCAGACTTCTCACAGTTCAGCAGGAAACATTTTTAAAAGTGAGCCTATTGTCTTAAAAGGCTCTGCTATCTGCTAGTAAAGGAGATTTGGGGAAGGGAAACAGGAAAAGAATTAAGAACTAACTAAAAATAGCAGGAGTTCTCAGGTAGATAATTGCACACAAACTGTATGGAGTGGTTTCTGTTACTATTATTTAAACATTTTTTATGAGATCAGGTCTGTAGTCTAGGTTGGCCAAGAACTTGTTTGTTATCTTCTTGCTTCAGCCTCCTAAATGCTAAGACCACAGGAATGTGGCATTAGACTTGGCATGGGGTTTAAAATCAAGTTTACTGGTGCAGCAGCTGTTCTCTTAAAGAATGAAAAGGAAGTGGAAATCCCTGTGCATGAGGGAACTGGGGTACACTCACAGCTTCATGCTGGTTTTTTTTCTTTTTCTTTCTTTTTTGCTTTTTGAGACAGGGTTTCTCTGTGTAGCCCTGGCTATACTGGAACTCACTCTCTGTAGGTCACCTTCCTCTGCCTCTGGAGAGCAGGGATTAAAGATGTACACCACCATGCCTGGCTCAAGGGCCTCCCTCTTACCTTGTTGTCTCTTCTCAGTCTGTCTTTTGTGGATCTCCGGCAGAGGTTAAACTTTGAGTGCCTGCCTAAGCTTTGCTCTCAGCAGTATGTACATTCATCTCTTTTGGCTGTTCATGTGAGATTGAAAGCTGAATGTATGCAGGACTCCTGAAGCATCTTCAGAAATCCCAAGAGGCCATGTGGCTTACATTTCTCTGTATTAACATCTGGGTAATTATTCAGGCAAGGGGTGCCCAGGTCATGCATGGAGGGCCTGTAGGCCTCCCAGGATGTATGCTCTTCCTATTTCAGCCCAGGCCAGGTCTGTTAATTTGCTTTCAGCATCATTCTATAATTGCATTTTGAATTACTTGTTTTTCTTTTCCTTAACATAAATAATTAAAATTATTACATGGCATGTATTTGTAGAAGATACTAAAACTGGGTTTTAAGCCAGGTGGAATTTTCTCTTGTTTTTCTGGCTTGCATTGTGCATTTGAAGAATGTTGAACCAAGATGTTTTGCGAAGTAAATTACTCTTGTTGTGGATGGGAGTTGGAAGGAACTGAGGGGCAGAAGCAGTTATTGATTCTTCTCAACTTCCTTTGCCAGGCATCTGAAGAAGCCTCCCTCAGGGCGCTGGAAAGCCTGATGACGGAATTTTTCCATGACTGCACAACCAATGAAAGGAAGCGTGAGATAGGTGAGTGGGATTGGGGAAGAAGGGATTGTTACCCGTGGTTGGTCAGACCTGCACGTACCCCTTGAATTCTTGGCTGCTTTGCTCGGGCTCATGTTGAGCAGGTAGGGTTTGCACACCTAGCATAGTGATTGTTTTCATGCCTTTCAGTCAAGTGGAAAAGCCTCTGCTTTGTTTCTACTCTCAATAGTGTAATTGAAAGAGGCCCACAACCATTAATTTTAGAACAAGAACAGTTTAGGAAAGTGTCAGAATGGTCACAGTGAGACATAGTGGAGTCTGATGAGTCCCTAGCTGGTTGGCCTTGCAGACATCTCGATCTTCCTTCTCTTCCCTGTCACCACCCCCATTCTGTGGTTTTTTTCATGAACAGAGGCTTCTCAACAGAGAACATGGAGGTGTAAGCACTTGCTGTCTTGGGGCCTCAGCAAGTTTGAGAACCCACTTTTTTGATTTTTATATTCATTACCACAATGATGTTAATCAAACACACTAGAAAGAAGATAATTCAAGTGTCACATCCTGCCTCAGGAACATGATCCACTGGGCTTTTAAAGCTTTGAATTCTCTCTTGGACATTGTTCTCTGCGTGTAAGACCGCTCTGTACTCACTGTATTGTTACTTCCCTTTCCTTAAGGTCTGTCTTTGCCTCAGAACCTTAAAGACTTGTTTCTGTTTCCATTGGCTTGACTCATGTTAGCCAGTTAAACTTCCTGGTCTAGTCTAAGTACCACCCAAGGTCCCCATGGGGTTGAGACTTTTCAGGTGGCTAAGAGATCTTTGCTATAGCCTGATTTTGCCAGCTTTCTTGAAGCGTCATGTCGTCTGATAGCTGGGACTCCCAATAACCTGCACCCTACATACCTTTCTTTTCTGAGAGAGTACACTGTAGAGAAATAGAATGTATGTAGACAAAGGACTAGGAGATGAGCAGCATCTGCCTGAGGAGGAGTACCTTGCTTGCTACTCTGGTTCTCTAATTACTCGCCCCATTGTGACCTCCTCTTCAGTTTTATGCTACTAACATACTTATAGTGAAAATACTAGATATAATTTTTACCAAAAAAGGTGTATCTTCCTCTGTGTTAGTCTCCTATAATCTTCCACTCTGATTCTTTCAAACTCTTTTGTCATTGTAATAGAAATGCCTTTGATTTTTCTTTGAACTTTTGATTTGCTCATCAAACTTTGCTGACATTTGTGCATTCATGGGTTGAACCGTATATAAGATAGATCTTCATGTCTGAATCAAACTTTTATGCAGACTAGGGGAATAGCTCAGTGGAACAGCATTTGTCCAGTGGCGATGCTGTGAGACCAGCTGTGTTTTAACAGTGGGGGATGGGAGCAGAATGTAGATCAGCGGCTTAGGGATGAGGCTTAGGGATGAGCTGACTTAGCCCAGCATTTTTGTCATGTTTTTTGTCATTTCCAGTTATGACTCATGTTCTCTGGCTTTCTTGTGTCTCTGGGTTATATAGAAACTTTGGATTGTCAGGGCATGCCATCATCTGTCACAGAATTTTTAAGACTTAATTTTTTAAACAATTTTATGTATGCGAGTGTTTTGTCTGAATGTACATCTGTGTACTGTGCGCATGGAGGAGGTCAGTGTAGGATCCTCTGGAACTGGAGTTGTAGAAAGTTAGGATCTGCTGTGTGGATGTCGGGGATAGAACCCAGGTCTTCGTAGCCCTCCTTCTGTAGAATGTTTAGTGAGACTGCTGTGTTGCACTTAGGGTTGCAGGGAGCTGGCACAAGAGTCAGCTGCAGTGTCGTCATGGCAACCTTGCACTGGCCAGGCTTGCTGGCAGGGATCATGGTTAGTGCATGAATCAAGGTGGTTAATAGGCATTGTGCCCACAGGTGATGGTGGGTAGCTAGGCAATTAATACTTGCCAGTTGTGAGTTTTGGCTGTCAGGCCTGAGAGGAGAGGTGTGACTTTCATTTGACTGGATACACAGTCAGGGCTGCTCTGCTAACTCTAGGGTTTTTACTTTTTATTTTTACTTATTTATTTTGTGTGTGTTACTGTTTTTTGAAATACTTTTGATTGGGGCTGGAGAGATGGCTCAGTGATTGAGAGCACTGGCTGCTCTTCCAGAGGACCCAGGTTCAGCTTCCAGCACCCACATGGTAGCTCACAACTGTCTAACTGTCTGTAACTCCTGTTCCAGAGGATCCTACACTCTCACACAGATATATAAGTAGGCAAAACACCAATGCACATGAAATAAAAATAAATAAATTAAAAAATTAAAAAAACTATTTCTATTTTATGTGTGTGACTGTCTTGCTTTCATGTCTATCTGTGCACCCACTTTCGTGCCTGGTGCTTATGAAGGCCAAAAAAAGGTGTCAGATTCCCTGGAACTGGAGATACAGACAGTTATAAGCTGCCATGTGGCTGCTCGGAATGTTAGTTTTCTCTTTCTGCTTCTCTAGCCTTCGTGTTGAATGGGCATGTGAATAGTGTAGATGTCCCTGAAGAATTGTAGAACATGATGGTGTGTATTGCTTTACCTGTGGGGGCTTAGTTGGTGTCATTTTACATTTCGAAAAGGATTGCTGTCTCACATACAGCTTAAATAAGAGCGTGAACAGTGGGTCTGTGTTCTCCAAAGGCATCTTTAGGAAAGTTATCGGCCTTGCTAGCAGGGGCCATTGCCTGTGTTGATGGTCACCCCAGTGTCAAGAGTATTATATATTCCCTTCAGCTGGGTTTTGTGGTTGGTTTTTGAACTATTTGTATTATGTGCGGAGGTAGGTATGTTTTCAAAATGGTGGCAGTCTGATCTTTGTATTAATTTCATGTATTTTTATAGACTTGTTTTGTGCTGTTTAATTTTCCAGAGGAGCTTCTTAATAACTTTGCCCAGCAAGTAGGAGCTTGGAGATTCTGCTTATATTTTCTGTCCAGCACAAGGAATGACTATGTGATGATGTACAGCTTAACGGTTTTTGAGGTAAGTTGTTGCGTCATTTTATATTCCTGAAAACCACAGTGGAATTGTACACTATTGGCACCAGGTTTTCACTGTAATAGACAGATGACTGAGAAGCAGTAGGTTGACCCTCCCATGTGGCACCTCTGTCTTAGTTGCCTTGTGTCTGGGGACACCTTTCTAGCTGTGACTCCAAAAAGATGAAGTAGGTGGTTGACTTTTCTGGTCTGCTGGGTAGGTCATATTTGGTGACTTACCTCTTCCTTTTGTTATTTGAAAGACAAAGATAGCTAGATACTTTGGACGGAGAGTGGTACTTCTTGTATTGCCACCATCTTCCAGGCATGGAAACACTCATGCTAACTCTTGTCCAAGCTTTATCCCCTGGGCATGCTCACATCAACCTCTTTCCCACATTCCTTTCTGTTATGTTCTCAGAAGTGACTGCTTTACTCATTAACCCATTTGTTCTTTATGGGAGTAGGGAGTGGTATCTTTGTAAAGTACCTCAGGCTGGCTTTAGACTCAGACTTACCTTCCTCCAGCTTCAGTCTCCCATGTGATTATATTACACACGTGTGCTGTCACGTCTGGCTTGTTCACTTGTATTTGAACATTACAGTTGTTTCTGTTACTATGTGGTGACCAGATGGCCAATAAGACATGTTGGAGACAGTGATGTAATAGGAAGTTTTTGTACATACAACTTTTTATATCTTAAATTGTTCAGTAGATCCCCCTAGAGATGGGAGAGATGTGATTGTTTTGTTCTAAGATTTTTTTTTTTTTTTTTGAGACAGTGTTTCTCTCTTTAGTCCTGGCTGTCCTGGAGCTTGCTGTGTAGAGCAGCCTGGCCTTAAACTAACAGAGTTCCGCATGCCTCTGCCTTTTGAGTGCTGGGATTAAAGGCGTGAGCTATCACCGTCCAGCTTTTCCTAAGATTTTAATATTTGTGTTTATCTTTTTGCTGAATATCCTAAACCGTTAGAGGTAGGTAGGTATGTGACATGTGTGTGTATGTGACATGTTATAGGTAATTATAGAATGAAAACCATTTGTTTTGTATACAGCTCATTAATTTAAAAGATGTATTTGTTTTTCAGAATCTAATCAATAAAATGTGGCTTGGGGTCCCATCTCAGGATAAGATGGAAATCCGTAGCTGCTTGCCCAAACTTCTCTTGGCTCACCATAAAACCTTACCTTACTTTATTCGGAACAAACTCTGCAAAGTTATTGTTGATATTGGACGTCAAGATTGGCCCATGTTCTACCATGACTTTTTCACTAACATTTTACAGGTAAGGATCTACCTGGGGAAACTGTCTTGTAAATTGTTCGTAGAAGTGACTTGAGGAGTTTTACAGTTAGTCCTTGGGGCCGCAGTAGTAAGTGCAGCAGGCTGGATTTGTACATTGGCTGTCTTTATGTTCTGTAGCTTTGCATCGTGGAAGAGGAGGGAGCAGAGGAAGAGTAAGCCTAGCTGCTTCCTTAGCACCTGTGACGCTCTGCTCAGCAGCCTCTGAAAGCCTGGCTCCTGATCCATGGCTGTGGTGGTGAAAGGAGGGTTCCAGTGGTTTCAGAATTGTCAGGAAATATTCACAAACCGTAAATAGTCATTAATAGGAGAATTAATGTGGAACGTTTGCTGCTGAGGTGTGTGTTGCACAGCCTTGGGATTGATAAACAAGACCAAACCAGTTTTAGAATAAATTTCATCATCAAATGGTCATATGTTAGCCATCTAAAGTTTCTTTTGACTCAGTTCTACCTTGATCTGTTTGGTAGTCAAGAATCTATTGTGATAGTTGGTAGGGAATTTGTAGTTTATATTGTGGTAACATATATCTAGAATCAGCCTCCAGCTCTCTGCAGGTTGTTTGTACCTTTCTAGGCCACTGGGAAAGGAAGTAATAAGATGAAACTGACCACAGTTCTTCCCACCCTGTAGTCTGTGGGTCAGCGCACCCTTTTGTAAGATTGTTCCTCAGATTTCTGAAGTCTGCTGAGCCAAACCTTTAGACACATTTTACCTAAGGCCAGATTACTGAGAAACAAGCTGAATTGGCAAGGATGGCCACTTCTTCCTCGATTGGGTTTGTAATAAAAACGGATGAACTGTTGCAGGCTCAGTAGAAACTTAAATTGGATCTGCAGCCCAAAGGTACTTATTGTCTGCTGAGTCAGGTGCAGAAGCTAAGTGTGTTTGGAATTTTAATTATATATTTAATTAATTGCCTTTCTGGATACAAGAGCAGTAAAAATGAAAAGTTACACATTTTCTCCAGCTTTTTTTCAAGTAAAGGATTACATGGGTACAATTTTTAAAAAGTCTACTTTAGTTCCTTAGTTATTTAGTTGATCCTCCACCCCCTTCTCTCTTGGAGACAGAATTTCACCACTGTGCTGCTTAGCCTGGAAGTCACAGAGATCCATCTGCCTCTGCCTCTGTTTCCCAAGTGCTAGACTCAAAGGTGTGTACCACCATACCTGGCTCCATTCTTACTTGTCTGACACATTGTCATGGTTTATACTTTACTATATTTTAGCTTAAAACCAAACCAAACCAAACCAAAAAACCCAAAACTGTCAACAGTAAATTTTGCTCTGAAATGATTCCTCATTGAAATGTCAGATACTAGCTGCAGCTGTGTCTTGGAAACTGAAACTCCAAGTATTTAATGAGTACAGATTAGAAGTAGTTCCCATTCTTTCTAAACCAGCTAGAGTACCCAACAGGAAAGAAGAGGCCAGAGAAAGCAGCTGAGAAAGCAGCTGCAGAGGTAGGCGAGCAGTCTCCAGGAAGTGCCCTTTCTTTAGAGGAGGTAGGAAGGTCACACCCCTACATTCAGTGTATTCATTGAGCTTCAGGAAGGAAAAAGTTAAAGTCAGCTCGCTTTGGTTTGTAACTCAAACTAGGGAATTCAGAAAGGTGGAACCTTGTCCTAGCTTTGACAGAATGAGGCCTAAGATCAATCCCGGCTAAAGGTCAGGGAGTTAAAAGGCAGACAACCAGGTCCAAACTCTTAAGCCCTCAGAAGTGAGGAAGGTTCTCAGAAGCAACAGAAAGGGAGAGCAGAGAGCGGAAGAACTCTGCCAGCAGAAGGTATAACCAACCTCAATCCTGCTGAGAGTTTGAAGGAAAGAGAATGAATTTCTTTTCCCTTTCGCTCTTTTCTTCAAAGCCTGGCTGGCCCTACAAGGAAGGTGGATTAGCTTTTGCATTTTATAGATTAATGTGGGACGCAGCTAGGACAGTGGTTCAGTCATTCTGTTTTATTTTTTGAGACAGGATTTCTCTTTATTCCTGACTGTCCTGGAACTCTCTGTAGACTAGTCTGGCCTTGTACTCACAGATAACCGCCTGCCTCTATCTCCTGAGTGCTGGGGCAAAGTTGTGCACTATCACCTACCACTCTTACTTAATCTTAATGATTATTTTTAAAAAGATTTTTTAGTGTGTGTACATGTGTGTGCGCATGTGCCCTCAGAGGCCAGAAGAGAGTGTTGGATCCCCTGGATTTGGAGGTATAGGTGGTGATGAGCCACTGATGTGGGTGCTGGGTTTGAGCTCAGGTTCTCTGGAAGAACAATATATGCTCTTTTAAAAAACTTACTATTGAGTTCGAGGCCAGCCCAGTCTACAGAGTGAGTTCTAGGACAGCCAGGGCTACACAGAGAAACCCTGTCTCGGAAAACAAAACAAAACAAAACAAAACAAAACTTGCTATTTTTATTGATGTATATTTGCATGTATCAGTGTGAGTCTGTGAATGCAGACTCTCTTGGGTGTGGCATCCTCTGGAACTGGTGCTATAGGCAGTTAGCAGCATCTGATACGGGTGTTGGGGACTGAACTGGGCCCTCTGCATGATCAGTAAGTGCTCTTACACATGGAGCCATTTCTCCAGTCCTGCTGTAGATTAATTGCTGAGCCATCTCCCTAGCCATTCTTAGGATTTTATTGAGGATGGGTGGCTATTGCTTCTCTTGCTGCAACCTCCTTCTCTGAGCTTTTCATTTGTCCTCTGTTAGTATGTTCGTCATCTACCAGCTCTTATGAATTTGTGGGCCATGTGCAAAAGGAGGTAGGCCCCAAAGATAGGCAGCATCACCATGATGTCGAGGCAGTGCTAACGAAGAAGGCACTGGTGAGCAAGCTCCAATGGGCACACCAGGGTGCGGTGCAGGAGCCAGAAGGGCAAGGAGGCCAGCCAGGCGATGATGAAAACAATGGCAGAGATGAGGAAGATGTTATTGGAGGTGATTTTCCATGCTGTGTAATTAAAACATCTTGGCTGACTCTGGCAGGTTATCAGAAAACCATGATAGTAAGGGTCGCTGTTTAGAGTTGACAAATCAGGAGAAACTAAGACGAACGATGGTGGCCACTTGGTAGATGATCTGTTTCTTAAAATTCAACTGGACTAGGGAGCAGTAGAAAGGAAGTTGAGCCATGTAGTATTTCCAGTCCTAGGAATCTGGGTGATCCCAAATGGGGTGTCTCTCCCAAACTTTGGTCATGCCTTAGAACCAGGATTTAGCCATAGGGGTGGCCAGGTCAGCACAGAGGGAACCAGGTAAAATTGCTTCTGAGTACTTCTTGAGAAGACTGAGGAGACTGGCCAGTCCTGAGTGTAGCAGTGGTGGGGATTGTCCGTCATTATGCCTGGTCGCCTAGAGCTCTCTTTGCCAAGATGAGAGCCCCACTGCCGCCTACTTGGGCTGCTTCCACTGGTCAGGGAGAAGTGCTTCCAAGTGATATTGGGGTTGCTCACAGCTAAGCTGCTTCACCATTCAGGAGGGCAGCTGATGGAATAGCCACATAAAACTCAAAGAGGTATCAGATGACAAGAAAGAGCAAGGCCAGGGGTAGTGTGATGTCTGAGGCTTTGGTACCAACTTATCCGTCTCAGTCTTCTGGACTGGTACAGGTTAATTTCACTGCAGCTATAAGCATTTCTATTACATGTAGTCATGTAAGAGTTGGAGCACAGTGGGCTAGCCTGGATGGACTCTGTCCCTGTGTGAACTGGAAGGACCACATGTTTCCTTGGTTCTGTCCTCTTGCCAGATCCCTCCTTTTTCCTGAAGTCAGGGAACCAGCCACAGCCAAGGAAAGCAAAGATGACTTACTTCCTTTTTTATTTTTATTTGAGACGGGTCTCATGTGGCCCTGTTTGGATTGGAATTCTCTATGCAGACCAGGCTAGTCTTAAACCAGTCGTTCTCAACCTTCCCAATGCTGTGACCCTTTAATACAGCTCTTCATTTGTTTGTGATCCCCAACCATAAAATTTATTATTGTTGGAGGCTGGAAAGGTGGCACAGCAGTTAAAAGTTCTCTCTGCTCTTCCTGAGGTCCTGAGTTTAACTCCCAGTAACCACATGGTGGCTCACAACCATCTATACTGGAATCTAACGCCCTCTTCTGGCATGCAGGTGTACATGTAGATAAAGTGCTTATACATGTAAAACAAATAAGTATATCTTTTAAAAATTATTCTTGTTGCTAATTCAGAACTGTAATTTTGCTACTGTTATGAATCGTAGTGTAAAAATATCTGTTTTCTGATGGTCTGTTTCGGCCTGTTGGTTGAGAACTGTTGCCTTGAACTCACGGAGATCAGCCTGTCTCTGCCTCGAGAGTGCTGGGATACAAGGAATGTGCTACCACACCTAGCAAGAGTGACTTTATTATGTTTTAGGTCCTTTTTTTTTTTTTTTTTCTCTCTTTTTTTCTCTTGAGACAGGGTTTCTCTGTATAGTCCTGGCTGTACTGGAACTCACTCTGTAGACCAGGCTGGCCTCAAACTCAGAAATCCACCTGCCTCTGCGTCCCAAGTGCTGGGATTAAAGACGTGTGCCACCACTGCCCAGCTATGTTTTAGGTCCTCTGTGTTTAGTTTCTAGTACTACCAAAAAAAGTCAGGAAGAATAAATTCCTTCCTTGCTAACTTCTCCCTCAGGATGGAACCTAGGCCATACAGTGCTAGACAGATGCTTTACTATTGAGCTGTATCTCTTATTTGTTTGGAGACAGGGTCTTGCTGTATACTCCAGGCTGCCCTCAAATTCACGATCTTAGTGCTACCTCTGCTTTCCTAGTGCTAATGTTATAGGTGTGTGCCACCTTGCCTAGTGATGGCTTTCTTTTTTCACCAGATTTCTTGCCTGTGCTTTCTTTCCTTTGAATAGAGAAAGGAGAGTGAAGATGGGTTTTCTATATTGTAGCATATCTGATCATATGTGAGGAGCACAGAGGCATTTCCTATCTAAAAGAAAGTGAATATCTGAGTTGGAGAAATGGGCGTGGCTCTTTTTTTTTTTTTTTTTTTTGGTTTTTCGAGATAGGGTTTCTCTGTGTAGCCCTGGCTGTCCTGGAACTCACTCTGTAGACCAGGCTGGCCTCGAACTCAGAAATCTGCCTCCCAAGTGCTGGGATTAAAGGCGTGTGCCACCACTGCCTGGCACAGCGGGAAGATTTAAGTGCTTAGGAGCGGGGAGACGGCCAGTGGGTATGAGGACTTGTTGTCCGAGTCCATATGTCGGCTCATCACTATCTATAAACTCTAGTTTCAGAGGATTTGATTCTTTGTTCTAATCTGAGAGGACACAAGGTGCGTATGCAGTGCACAGACATAGTCACAGGCAAAATACTAACACACACACACACAATTTTAACCCTCCCCCCCCTTTAAAAAAAGTAAGTGCTCAGTTGAAAATAGAGACAGAAAAGAAAAAGGCAAAAGGAAGGAAAAAAAATCTCAGAGTAGGGTCAACAACCCAGAAATACCCACACAGAGAGCCTTAAAGAGGGTGTCTTCTACTTTATTATAGCCAAAAACTGCACCAAGGCAGACATTATTTGAACGTGTTAGAAATAATAAAATTTTGTATAGAATAAGAAAATGTGGAGGGTGTTTCAGCTTTCAAGAGAACTGTTCTTACAGAGAGCACCTCCCTCCCTCCTTCCCCTTCCTTTCTCTTCCTTCTTTTCTTTCCTGATCGGTTCTTGGGTAGACTTGCGAATTCCCACCTGTAGACTGCTGGGATTATAGTCAGCTACTGGCTTTCTTGGGCTGCTTCTCAGTATAATGAAATTGTCCTTGAATTTCATTACTGAATTTAAAAAATTATTTGTATGTGAGAGGAAAAGAGGGAGGGAGGGAAAGGGAGAGGAGATGGAATACGTATGGGCACACCAATATTGAGGCCCTGTTGTGGTAGCTTAACTTCCATTGTGAGTACTGAACTGTCTGGATCATCAGTCTTGGGTGGCAAGTGCTTTGTTTTTTTAAACAAAACAAACAAACAAACAACAACAACAACAACAAAAACAAACCTGGCCGAGCCATCTTGTTATCCCCTGGGTGTTTTTCTTACTTTTCAGGGATGGATAGACATTTCTGTAGTCTATGATGGGAGGAAAGCTGACTTTCTGGGGAAAGAATAGTGCACCTTGTGGTGTGGAAGTGAAGGAATAGTGCACCTTGTGGTGTGGAAGTGCAGACTGTGTGACTTGTCGTAATTCCTGAGCGTCCTCTTTTCTGAAGCTTAGAGATGTTGTGTAGCACAGGGAAAACACAGCAGGGAAGAGCCACATGTAAAGTTGCACATGCCTGAAGGAAGGTTTAGGTACTCTGAAAATGGTTTGCTTTTTAATTGTGGCAAACACTTGTCCACCTTTGAAAAAATAACAGCTCACTTTTAATGGTATTGGAGTTTTAAAAAATAGGTGTATCGCTATAAGTAGCATCATGCTTTTGAAAGTGCTCTCCATCTCTTGCTGGAGAGAGTATCACAGGGATAGAAATAGTTACTTAATTTATTACATGAATATTTGCAAAACTAACTGTAGCCAGGAATGCCTATAGTCCCAGCATCTGAGAGGCTGAAGCAGGAGGATGGTCACAAGTACTAGAACAGCTTGGGCTACCTAGAAAGTCTCTAAAACTCATGACCATGGTAGTTGTTTAATATCACAGATGTGTTGCTCTGCCACATGTTTCTTTTCTTTTCCTTTTTAATTAAAACTTTTGAGGCCACTATGTGGTCCATGTTACCCTTAAATTCTTTCTTAAAAATTATATTGTCTTTTTTTGGCAAGGGAATGGTAGATATCATAACGTGTATGGAAGTCAGAGGGAAACGTAAACGAGTCAGTTGTCTGCTTCTACCACTTGGGTCCCAGCGATCAAACTTAGATTGTCAGCCTTGGTAGCACCTCTGCCCGTAGTCACCATGTTGTCTCTTCTTAAATTCTTGATTTATCTGACTTGGTCTCTGACTGCTGGGATAACAAGTATGTGATGCCACACCTAGGCTTGCCTCATGTTTAATTCTAAACTTTCTTGAAACATGCTAAGGTCAGAAATGTTAAGATGTAGAACTATGAAGTTGATTTAACTTGAATGTTGAAAAGATAGCACAAATTGATCTACCTACACTATCATTATCACTGATATAAAATATTTGTACTACTGCCATGCATATCACCGTGGTGTCCTTGACAGGGGGACGTTGTGAAAAGAGCACTGTTAGATAGCTGTCCTAGAGATGCTTACACACACCTCATGGAGATAGAGCCTACTCTGTACCTAGGCTGCATGGTGTAGCTGTTCCTCAGCTACTAACTGCACCCCACTGAATGCTACAGGCTGTTGTGACAGTATGTTAAGTTGTTCTGTGTCTTAACTATATCTAAACATGGAGAAACTACAGGAAACTTACTAGAAGATAGGAATTTGTAGCGTTTAGTGTAACCCTAAAAGACCAGTAGGCCTTTCAAAGGGTGCATGTGGCTCATCTGTGACAGGACCGTCTGTCATTCAGTATGTGAGTGTCTCTGCAGATAACCAAAACTTGGTTGGGGATTTAGACTTGTACAAACTTTGTCCTGTTTGTACAAAGAGAGGGTTGTTCCCAGCTGCTTTTTAAGTTTCTGCTGGTAGAATTTGAGAACTTGAGAATAAAATTTGAATGGTTAGTAAAGCAAAGTTTTTTTCTTTTTTCTTTTTTTTTCTTCCAAGACAGGGTTTCTCTGTGTAGCCCTGGCTGTCCTGGAACTCTGTAGACCAGGCTGGCTTCGAACTCAGAAATCCATCTGCTTCTGCCTCCCAAGTGCTGGAATTAAAGGTGTGCGCCACCACCGCCCAGCTAGCAAAGTTTTATAAATGATCCTCTGAATTCTTTTTCAAAAGTGTTGCTTGAGGTTGTAACTCATTAGTTCTATTCTGCTCAGAATTTGCTTTTTCCTGTCAGTTGATCCAGTCCCCTGTGACAACCCCCCTTGGGCTGATGATGTTGAAGACAACTTCAGAAGAGCTAGCCTGTCCCCGCGAGGACCTCAGCGTGGCTCGGAAGGAGGAGCTGCGGAGGCTGCTGCTGGACCAGGTGCAGACAGTGCTTGGGCTCTTGACAGGTGAGTGAGTGCTTTGGTGGTGCCTGGACACAGGTCTGCTGCAGATGTGCAGAGCACAGGTCTTCTAGGTATTATTGACTCAGTGTGTATGTGGGAAGAACTTAGTTCTGGTTTCCTAGCACTCAGGGCCATAGTCTAGTTCATGGTAAAACCTCAGAGGAGATTTGTAACTTAATTTTCTAAGAGTCTTTTCTTAATTGGTCCCCACTCTGTGACTAATGAGGTACATATATAGGCCAGGTCGTAGGAATGTGATTCACATGCTCATAGTGTAATTTAAGTAGGTAAGTGGCAAGCTCTTTATTTAACATAGTTTGAATTTGAGATTAGAAGTAGGAGTAGCGATGAAAAAAATTCCTCTGTAGAAAAGTGAGATGAGTTGTGGTGTTACCCTGTGCCCTAGGTTGTAGTTGTATGTGGCATTTCATCCCAGCTATCTGATCAGAGTCTGACTGTGCAAGGGGAAAGAGGAGAGGAAGCTTATCACACAGTGAGGCAGGAAGGTAGCAAGACCATCCCCAAAGACTGGGATGTGTTGAAGAAATTATTTAATCCCAACTCCATGTCTCTAACCTGCCTTTGATCATTTAGTTCCTAGATAAAAGACATACAGCTTCTATTATTTACAATAAGCCTTAACATAAGAGCAGGGCAGATATCTACCCTCAATGTTATTTGAATCTACCTATCTATCTATCTATCTATCTATCTATCTATCTATCTATCTATCTATCTATCTATCTATCTATCTATTTATTTAATGTAAGTACACTGTAGCTGTCTTCAGAAGAGGGCATCAGATCTCATTAGGGATGGTTGTGAGCCACCATGTGGTTGCTGGGATTTGAACTCATGACCTTTGGAATAGCGGTCGGCGCTTTTAACCTCTGAGCCATCTCTCCAGCCCTCGAATCTACTTTTTTATCAATAACAAACCCAAGTTATTACTGTGTTTCATCTGGGCTTCTCTTAATTCCAATTGGCCAGCCCTCAGGGCCATGTTTTCTTGACTCTTTGACCCATGGTGTCTTTTTTCCCCTCCTTCACCTTTTTCCATATCTTGGTTCTCCTCCAACCCCACAGCCAGGGAACCCTAGGCCCTTGAGGTGCCTGGAAGTCACTACTTCTTGAATCTGGAATGGAAAGGCATTGTTCCATTTTGTGCCTTTTCTATTTAGATATTCAGAAGCTTTTTTTCTCCTTTTGTATGTCTGTTTTAGGGTTTGGCATCTGGAGGGTCCTTTAAAAAATTGATTAAAAGAATGGTTGCTGGTGGTGAACTTGTTGTGTGCCGCACCCCCCCCCCCCCCATTTCCCTGATCCTTCTCTTAGTCCCAGGGTGGTGAACTTGTTGTGTGCCACACACCCCCATTTCCCTGATCCTTCTCTTAGTCCCCGGCGGGAACTCAAGTCTCAGAGCATCTGTTCATTCAAAGCGCACTGGACTGATGTCAAGCGGGCACTAAGTTTATAGTCAGGGACATGTCTTGTGCACTTGGCCTGTATTTTATGCCTGTAAACATATAAAACATTCTGAGAACAGGTCTAAGACACGTGCTGCACATGACCACTTTAAACTGTGGCAGTTCAGGGGCTTAAATGTTCTTGAAAGTCTTGCAGACATTACCTTTAATTCCAAAACATTTTTCATCACCTCAGAAAGCAACCCTGAGTCCACAAGAGGTCACAGTTCTTCTCTCCTCCAGTCCCTGGCAACCACTAATCTATTTTTTGTCCACAGGAATTTGTCTGTTTTGAACCTTTTATAGAGTGTTATTATTATCATATCATATACCATATGTCACATGATCTTTTATGTATGGCTTTCCTCACATAACAGGATTCTCTGGGTTTATCCATGCTATAACAAGTATTTGGAGGGGACAGTTCTCTGTTCTGCATGGAATTCATTGTGTGTACTAGGATGACTTCAAACTCAATGAGACCCACATTCCTTTTGCCTCCCAAGTCCTGGGATTAAAGGCTTGTACTACCACACCTGGCCTTAGGGAGTATTTTTATGAGCGTCTGTGGTGATGTGTGCCAGGCTCTGCAGGGTGCACAAAGGATCAAAACAAATCCTGTCCTCTGGGAATTTGCACCCTAGTAGAAAAGGCAAGTAAATTGTTAAAAAGTAGTGTTTTGGGAGTTGTAGTAGGCATACCATATGGAGGTAAAACTAAGCTGTTAGGAAGACTACCTGGGACCTAGGACAGCTGAGTGGAAATGGAAAGGACAGACAGGTAGCAGTCAGTGGAAAGGGAAGGCTGAGATTTAGAAGAAAAGAGCAGAGTGGCGGTGAGGAAGGAGGTTGGTGCATATTGAAGACACAGAAGATGGATGGTCCAGTATTGCAGAAGACTGGATCAGGTAAGGCTGGCAAACAGGGTATATAGAGGTCAGGTGCCAAGATCTGTGGGCTGGCTGCTTACCTAGTGTCTTAGTTAGGGTTTCGTTGCTGTGAACTGCAGGACAGAGTCTAGGCTGTTTTGAGATTTTGTTCACCAGTGCAATTAATTTTTTTTTAAAATTTTTTAAAATTAATTAATTAATTAATTAATTTATTATATGTAAGTACACTGTAGCTGTCTTCAGACACCCCAGAAGAGGGCATCAGATCTCATTACGGATGGTTGTAAGCCACCATGTGGTTGCTGGGATTTGAACTCATGACCTTCGGAAGAGCAGTTGGAGCTCTTAACTGCTGAGCCATCTCTCCAGCCCCAGTGCAATTAATTTAAATCTCTTTAGTCTAAGGCAGATTCTTCTGACAAGGGCAAAAAGCAGCCACATTCTTTACCAAAATGTCAAGTGATTCCTAGGCAACATACTAAAATTCTCCTTTGAAACCTCTTGAGCCAGGCCCCACAGTTCAAGTCACCCTCAGACGAGTGTCTTCCATATTCCCACTAGGATGGCCCATTAATCCCCACTTGAAGCATTCCACCGCTTTCCTAATCCAAAGTCCCCAAATCCACATTCCTCCCCCCAAACAAAACAAAACAAAACAAAACAAAACAAAACAAAACAAAACAAAACAAAAGTCAGGCCTATCAACAGCAATACACCAGTCCCTGGTACTAACTTATGTCTTAGTTAGGGTTTTATTGCTATGTGGAGACACCATGACCAAATTGTCTTTAAAAGGACAACATTTAATTGGGGCTGGCATTCAGGTTCAGAGGTTCAGTCCATTATCATGCCAGGAAGCATGGCACTGTGTAGGCAGACATGGTGCTGGAGAAGGAGCTGAGAGTTCTGAATCTTGATCCAAGGCAGCAAGGAGGAGACTGATATCCAGTAGGCAGAGCTTGAGCGTAGGAGGGCGACCTGAAAGCCTGTCCCTACAGTGACACTTTCTCCAACAAGGTAACACCTACTCACAAGGCCATACCTCCTAATAGTGCCACTTCCCATGGGCCAACACACGAGTCTGTTCAAACCACCACAGCCACTAAGGAAGGTATTGGGATCATTGGTAGATTTGCAGGAGTAAAGAGCTGAGTTTGGGATGTGTAAGTGGTTTGACCCAGGCATTTGGCTACACTGCTCTGTGACTGAATTCCTTATCTGCTTTCATGTAACAATTGAGCTCGTGCATAAAGTCAAATGAATTTTGGGCTGGGAGACATTTGGTTGAAGCCATAACAGTAGACAGTTTGTCCAGCAGAGAGAGTGAACCAGGAGGTCAGTGAGGGAAGTAGAGGAATGATAAACAATCCAAATGAAGGACGGGCAGAGGGTGGTAGTAACGAGGGATGACAGGGGCTCAGAACCAGAGGAAAGCTGAGAGAATGACAGACACCACGTGCCAGAGAGGGGTTTGGGTAGTACCCTAGAACACCGGGATGTCCAGGGAGGGTAAGTGTGAAAGTGACCCTTGGTAATTGTATCAGTCACGAGCAAGGTTGGAGAGCAGTGAGGAGGAGCACATTGCAAGGTCCAGATGGAGTAAGAGACGTGCTACACTGGGACAGGACTGCAAAACAGCTGGAGATGCGGTTGAGTGGTTAAAATCCGTGGTGCACAAATAAGGAGACTAGAGTTCAGATCCTTAGGACCCACACAAAGCTGGCTGGGGGGCGGGGGGGATGGAACAGCTGTAATTTTAGCCTCAGATCCTAGAGCAAGCTCCCTAGGGATACCAGGAAAGAGGCCCTGCCTCAAAAGAGTAAGGTGGAAGAGCAAGCAATCAAGGAAGAGTCTCAGCGTCAGTCTTGGGCCTTCACATATATATGCTCATATACACATGAGATCATGTACACCGAATACGGAGAGAAAGGGATATGTGAATATTGACGTTTGATCGTGGGATCAGGTCTTTTAATTTTGATTTTTGTATGTTGGACTTAGTATCTCTCAAATTGTTTCTTCTTTTTTTGGTAGGTATCTTGGAAACCGTCTGGGATAAACACAGTGTTACTGGTGCCACCCCTCCACCATCCCCGACATCAGGAGAAAGTGGTATGGTCTGCTGCCCCCTATGGTATTTCTGCTAAATGCAGTTAGAGTCTCAGCTGGGAATCGCAATAGCTAATCTACATGGGATGCAGATGTTCATTCTTTCGAATCTTTTCTGGCCTTTCTGCCTATATTTTCTGAAGAGCTAGCTTTCTACTGCTTTCTTCGGAATATTTGTACTTTCTAATACAGTATTTTGAACAGTACATTTT
The DNA here is from genome assembly GCA_028551405.1 of Uromys caudimaculatus. NCBI lineage: Eukaryota > Metazoa > Chordata > Mammalia > Rodentia > Muridae > Uromys > Uromys caudimaculatus. The sequence goes on from CM052703.1 coordinate 71,116,138, forward strand.
GCTTCTTGCTTGTCTGTCATGAAGATGACATCTTTGATCTTGTGCTATTCACTTCTGTGCTGCCAATTTATTATTAAAACCTTTTACACTTATTTAGTTTGTGCACAGTGACTGTGTAGACAATGCCAGAGGACAACTTTCAGAAGCTGGGCATTAGACTCAGGTTGCCAGGCTTGGCGCAAGTACCTGCTGAGCTATCTTGCCTGCCTCCCTGCCAGTATAATTGCCAACCCTTCTGCTGTGTTACATTTTTGTTTTTTTCAGGTTCCCTGGCTGTTTTGTTTGTTCTGAGTTTGTTATAAGCTGAGGCTTGAGATGACATAGGGAGAAAAAGCTGTCATTTCTGTAGACTGGGACAAAGGTCATATTGCTAAGGCAAATTGAGGACCAGTGTGTAGTAGTGTTGAGTTTACATTATTCATGTAAATAATTGAGGATGTAAGAGTAATGAAGTCTCTAAACAGTGGGTAAGTGATTCTGCTTACACCAGATGGCTATAGAAGCTTTCCAGGTGGAGCACAGCCTGGAGCTAGCACATTTCTTTCTGTCCTATAAAAAAAAGCTGGTGTGATAATAAGAGATATTTTTACATTTCCCCACCCCCTTAAGGAAGTGTGATGTTGAATTAAACCTCTAAGCCCTAGGCTGTTCATGCAGCTTGTTGACATGTGTTTTGGTTAGGGTTTTACTGCTGTGAACAGACTTCATGACCAAGACAAGTCTTATAAAGGACAACATTTACTTGGAGCTGGCTCACAGGTTCAGAGGGTTCAGTCCATTATCATCAAGATGGGAGCATGGCAGTGTCCAGGCAGATGTGGGGCTGGAGGAGCCGAGAATTCCACCTCTTGTTCCGAAGGCAGCTGGGAGAAGACTGACTTCTAGGTAGCTTGGACAAGGGTCTTAAAACCCATATCCATAGTGACACACCTACTCCAACAAGGTCACCCCTCCTCCAACAAGCCACACCTCCTAAGAGTGCCACTCCCTGGGCCAAGCTTATACAAACCATCACAGCATGGGACTTGGGATTCTTGTAGACGTCCTGTAGAACTGAGAGCACACTATGGTTTTGGGTTTAGGGTACTCATAGAACACTACTTTTCAATCTGCGTATCATACTCAGATTAAAAACTATTAGTCATTTTTCACAGTACTTAGATATAGAATTCTAGAGCATATATCAAGCCTTCAGTAAAATGTGAACTTTGTGCTTGGTGGCTATCTTGGGTATTTTCAGTGGCTCAGCAGATACACATTTTGCAGTATTTGAATGAGTAAGAAGAAATTCTGCAGACGTAAAGAGAACTGAAGTTCTGTAGCAATATTTTAGTTTAAAAGTTTAAGCTATCAGTGCAGGTAATGAACTTACTTACGCTGTGCAGCCTATAGCACTTGAGTCATCATGGTGCATATGTGGTCTTGTTCACTGGCACGTGTATGCTGTGGTGCACACGTGGAGGTCAGAGGACGACTTTTCAATTTCCACCTTACTTAATGCATGCTCTCTTGTTTCTGTGCTGTGCTTCACATTCCAGGCTAGCTGCCCCCTATGCTTCTAGGTGATTCTCCTGTCTCTGACTCTGAACTTGCCATAGGAGAGCTGGAATTATAGATGTGTGACTTTTGACTTTTATGTGGTTTCTGGGAATTATTCTGAGGTTGTTAGGGTTCCATGGGTAATTTTTCTATCCACTAATCTATTTCCCCAAGCTTCAATTTTTGTTTTGTTTTGTTTGATTGTTTTTGGTAAACTAACTGTGCCTGCCTCTGTCTCTGCCTCTGTCTCATTAACCCAGAAGACAACTTTTTTTGGTTCTCTTCTTCTACCATATGGATCCTGGGTATCAAACTTAGATTGTCAGGCTTGGCAGGAAGGACATTGACTTTCTGAGACATTGTATCCCTACTTTGTGTCTCTGTCTCTGTCTCTGCTCACACCCCCCACCTCTCTCTGTGTTTGTGTATGTGTGTGTAATTCCCTTTCAAGCCTGTTCTCTCATTCCCCCTTTCCCAAAAGAGACAAACATTTAACTGTATATAATGTATGGCCTCTTTGTGAAAACTGATTGTCCATATATTTACTGTATAAATAATATGGTAGTGTTGTACTCTGATGCTGTCTGCCCTGTGCCCTTAGGACACAAACTTCTGCATGTTGTTGTATGAGGTACATGTCCTCAGTATTTTGTTTGTCTTCGGGTTTCACTGAGGAGCCTAGATTGCCTCCAGTTGCCCCTATACAAGAGCCTCTATCTGTCCCCCAGAGAGTTGTGTGAGAGTTGCTTTGAAATATGCTAGGAATTGACAGGAGTGGTGACAGGATTCCAGAGGGCCAGATTCTGTGGCAGAGCTATGTGAGTATTCCTGTAGCTTCTCTTGCTCCACGTGATGTTTACCAATAGCGCTATTTTTCTTTTTGCTTGTTAGATTGCATTTTCTTTTCTTTTTTTTTTTAAAAGATTTACTTACTTACTTACTTACTTACTTATTTATTTATTTAATATGAGTGCACTGTCACTGTCTTCAGACACACCAGAAGAGGGCATCAGATCTCATTACAGATGGTTGTGAGCTACCATGTGGTTGCTGGGAATTGAAATCAGGACCTCTGGTAGAGCAGTCAGTGCTCTTAACTGCCGAGCCATCTCTCCAGCCCATAGATTACATTTTCTAATGCCAAGCTTGACATATCTTCATAAGCTAGCTCTTTTGCATTTCTTTAGAAAATTGTTTCTTCATATTCACCACCTATTTGCATATGTAGATGCTACTAGTGGTGGGCAACAGTTCTTAATGTTTGAAATTTTAGTTCTTTTTGGTGTTAGGAATTGTGGTTGACTTCTGGTAGTCCACTATCTTCCTGGTTACATCCTTTTTATCGATAAGAAACTATTATTTGATGATATGTTGTTCAATTCATTGATATGTTTTGTTGTTGAGGTTTGTGTTTTGATTGTTTTAATAAATCTTTCTTCTCTTACTGTGGTCAGATTTTCATGTTCCATTTGTTTTTCTTATGAAGCTTTGTCTTTGGTTTAAGTCTATAACTCACTTGGTCTGTAATTTTATATTTGGTGTTTTGGTATTATCTTTAGTTGGTATTGAATATAAAGCATATTGGTTTTAGGTTTTGCTTTTATGGTGACTAAAGTGTTTTGAGAAAAGGAGAATTCATTGCAGTGTTTCAAGAGGTTTGGTACAGGGTGTCGTAAAAGCATGTTTTGAATTTCCAGGTGATTTACTGAGTAACCTGTTGCAGAGTCCTAGTTCAGCCAAATTGCTGCACCAGCCCATCCCCATCCTGGATGTGGAGAGTGAGTATGTCTGTTCCCTGGCCTTGGAGTGCCTGGCCCACCTCTTCAGTTGGATTCCTCTGTCTGCCAGCATCACCCCATCCCTCCTCACCACTATCTTCCACTTTGCTCGATTTGGCTGCGATACCCGGGCCAGAAAGATGGCGTCAGTGAATGGCAGCAGCCAGAACTGTGTTTTGGGTCAGGAGCGTGGCCGACTTGGGGTCTTGGCCATGTCCTGCATCAATGAACTCATGTCCAAGAACTGTGTGCCTATGGAATTTGAGGAATACTTATTACGAATGTTTCAACAAACCTTCTACCTCCTGCAAAAAATCACCAAGGATAACAATGCCCACACGGTGAAGAGCAGGCTAGAGGAACTGGATGAGAGGTAATGAGAACAGGCGGGAGTCGTGCCCGGGAAAGGGCCTGGCTGCTTGTCACACCATGTCATGTGGTGTCTGTAATCCCCTTTGGTTTCAGAATATGGGGCTACCGATAAAGATAGAAAGGTAGGTGTTCCAGAATGTTCAGGCTGAAAGGGCTTGGGTGGTTAAGGGAAGTGAACTGAGTGTGGAAAGTGCTGGTGTAGTGTGTAGGCCTGTTGTCTCTTTCCCATCTGTCCTCCTTCTGTCCTGTCCATGCTCTGTTCCTCTTCCTCACTGTCTGCCTGCAGGTCTCATGTGTGCAGGAAGTGAGAGTGCGGCTCCTTCATAGGCAAGAAAAGAAGCGGTCTGCAGAGGTACAGGGTTACATCACCCTTCTCACTTGCTACTGCGCTTTGGTTTTCACTATTAGACTTGTCCTGAGTGAATATCTTGCAGAGTATAGGAATGCTCTTAATAGTTTGAGTTTCACATAAATGATAGCTGTTGATCCAAGATAGGAGACATCTTCGGGTAGGTATGGATTAGAGGCACATACTTGAATTTATTGCTTGGTTACTGCCCTCTTGACCTAAAATTCCTCAGCCCATTTTTTTTTTGAGTACAAAAGATGACCTTAGTGAAGTTTATTACCATTGTAGGTGATAATCTGTTTATCTTACTGCTTTCTGATTCTCCCCTCCACCTCCAATGGTACTAGGACCTTCCTTGTGTCTGCCAGGCAAGTCTTCCTGCCACACATAACATGGAATGTGCCCATGCAATGTAGAAGTGAGGCCACAACATCTTCTTTGCTAAACGTAGTGCTACTGCTATATAAAGATGAAGGGCAACTGGCAGCTTGTGTTTCTAACAATCATGTAGGCTGTTGAAGCTTCAGAGCATTTGCAGTGTATTTCATTAGTAAATAGTTACAGACTTCCTGGTGCAACCTGATTGTTAAGTGATAAGTGAGCTTAGCTCTTTGCTTTGTTTAGAATAAGTGTGGTAGGCTGTAAAGTCAGCTGCCCCAAGTCAAGATAGTTTTGTTATTTTAAAGTGGGGAGCTTTAAATTTTTCTGGTTAAAAATTGAGTGGAAGATTAGTTTGATTTGATTCATTGTAAATAAGCTTTTTTGTAACATTTGTTTTTTATAGTCACAAAAGTATTCATAATCCAATAGGATCTTTTCTTAATAAAATTTTTGTTTATTACATTTATTTATTTTGTGGTTGGGTGTAGGTACATTCCATGTTGTGTGTGTAGAAATCAGAATTGCTAGAATTGGTTTTCTTTTCCACCATGTGGGTCCCTGGAATCAAATTTGGATCAATCATCAGGTTTGCCAGTAAGTGCCATTACCTGAGCCATCTTTCTACCGCCCAGTAGGATTTCCCCCTTATTATTTAGTAGTACCTTTCTGTATGAATTTAAATGTCTCACAATTCACACAATTTCATATCCTTTCTAGCGTTGCTAAAGAAAGGCCATCTTGTCTTCATATGTTAATAAAAATGTATATAACTGCTTGTACCAACTGTGTTGTTTTGAGTTGTCCTGGATCCGAAGTGAAAGCTGAGAGGTGCCTGGAAGCAGAAAGGTGACAGAAACCAGTGTGTGTGCTTGCTTCCTAGCTCTTGGTCCCTAACTAATTCTAAACCATTAGTTGGTGGTCGGACGTTTAGGAACTGCTTAACCAGGTCCTTGGCTTTTCTCTTCCTCCTGCCCTTTCCTAACTTTGTTCACTAGCACCTGTACCAGGAGGGTGGGCAAGGGGAAAAGTGAGGTGCAAGCACATCCCCAGTGTCAGCCGTGCAGGAGCCTAGATCTTGTTTGGGTGGGGTCCCTTTCTTTCTTTTTGGACAAGGTCTCAATACCCCTTCCTTAGCCTGGAATTTGCTGTGTAGCTCAGCCTGGCCTTGAACTTGTGGCATCCCTCCTAACCTAGCTTTACTGGGTTGCTAGGATTAACAGCATGAGTCCCATATATATAGCTTGCATTTTTAAATTTGGGTTGAAGATTACTTTAATTTTACTCTAAATTTGAGATCACTGGGTACTTTTCTTTTATGGTTAACAAGTGTATCTTCTTTAAGATCAGTAAGCTGGCTGGCTGTTGCCCCTGAAGATCCATGTAAAAACCATGGAGCAGTACATATGCTGAGTAGGAAATGAGGACTTGCTGTCTCCTAGGAGCCCCTGGAGGTTGCAGAGAGAAGGTGCTTTGTCCTTTGCTTTCTCAAGATCAGTTTCAGTGCTGGACCTGTGGCTCACATTTGTAGCCCCCAGCACTGGGGAGGGAGAGGGAGGAGAGTCAGGCAGGAAGATCACCAAAGGTTTAGGGCCAGTCTGGTCTACATAGTTCCAGGCCACCTAGAGCTGCATAGCAGGACCCCGTCTTAAAAGACAAAAATTCCCAACCAGCTGATTTAATATTTAATGTCTTACTGTATGAACCAGACATCTAGAGGCCAGGCAGGAGGGTTGGCCTCACTATGGGAGCGGGTCCCAGGAACAGCAGGAGACCGTGGGTTTCTGGGCCAGTTTGGTTCTTCTGAAAGGTGGTTGTCTTTTTCCCTTTTGCTATTTCATGTTTCTCTGATTTTTGTAGTTAATGATTTCAGAATTGCTTTTACACATGAGTTAATATTCAACCAAGGCCTAGTATGTCTAGATTTTTTTTTGGTCTCTGAAATGGGAAGGCATGTCCATCTTACTCTCTAATACTTTCGGTATTGGGGCTTAAAATGCCAGTTTCTAAAACATGAAAATGATAATGTACTGTGTGGTTAATAACAGAAATCTCTTACCTTGTAACCATGACTGACTGACTCAGCTGTGAAGTGATTTAGGGATTATGGGTGAACTGAGGTGCTACTCCACGGTGCACATGAAGAGCACTGCACAGGGAGTGAGGGATAGTATCCTCTGCCGGGAGGTGGCTGAGGGATCTTGGTGGGTCATTTTACTCCTGGAACCTCACCCACAAAATGGAAGCGTGAGACTAAACTGCCTCCTCACAGCCTTCCTCCCTTGGACTGGAAAGTCACCGTGAGTGCAGTATCTTCATTGGGTGTCAGAGGGGAGGACAGAAACTGAATTGTGAGCCTCATTGTATTTATGTAGATGCTGTCCCCTCTGGGTAGACTTGTTCTGTCTCTGCCTAGTGCATTTTAACTTAATATCAGTCCCCAAGCAAAGACCCGACCCCGATTTTTCTAGGTTTGCCAGATTTGAAGAAACTCTCATCTCCCAGCACCTTTAGCTGCAACTCTTTTCCCTTACATGGTCCTAGCACTAATGCGGAGAACGCATGTGAGCTTGAGTTTGTAACAAGCAGGGGCAGAGAGTGTCTGAGGATTAAAGCTGCTTTTCTGCTGTGTTTCAGGTGGTAATGGAATGAAGGGTTGCCTGTCTCGTAGGTAATTGTTGCAGGCCTTTGTGTTTTTAACTGGAAATGTATTGTATGTTTGTATAGTTCTGTACTGAGGAAGAGTTTGATTGAATTTAACTTTTCTTCTAAAAAAGGTGGTTATATTTCTTATGTCACCCTTTGTCTTCTTGTCTTGTATAGCTACATTGAGAAGTTTACTGACTTTCTGCGGCTCTTTGTGAGTGTTCACCTAAGAAGAATCGAGTCCTATTCCCAGTTCCCTGTGGTGGAGTTCTTGACCCTTCTGTTCAAGTACACGTTTCATCAGGTAAAGCACCCAAACTGGCTTTCCTTTCCTAAACAGAGGACTTTGTTATTTCTAGGAGAAAAAGACCCCCGATCCCCCATCCCCTAGCATTTATAGTAGACTTTACTAGAGGAAGATTAATACATTCAGTCTTTGTAGGAGCCCTATGCTATTAACTTTTTGCTATTTTTGCATACAATCTCCATTTTATGGGTAAAGAGACGGAGGCACAGAGAACAAGGTGATAGGGACATGTGGTCCTGTGTGGAGCCAGGCTTGAAGTTTGTAGTCTCATCTCACTGTTGTGCTAGGTAAACAGGAGAGGAAAAGTCTGAAGTTAGGGCCTTTAAAATACTATTTTGTTTTTTGAGATTTTAATTACTTCATTTTTCCCTTCCTTTTCTTTCCTTCAAACCCTCCCATACACCTTTGCTTGTTCTTTTTCAAATTCGGGGCCCTCTTTTCCCCCAATTGTTGTTGTGGTTGTGGTTGTTGCTGTGTGTATTTGTGTGTTCCTAAATACATAAAGGGCTTTCTTTCTGTTATGCAGCTGCTACTAAAGTTCTCTAAAAGATTACAGTAAAGCACTCACGAGTTAAATTTGAGTGACACCCAGTTTTGTCCCCATTTAACAAAGGTTCTTTGAGTTCCTTTTGGATTTTAGGAGCAAGATACATAACCTTCTGCATAGCCCAGCATGGCCTTTTTGTGGCAATCCTTCAGCCTTAGCCTCTGTGAGGGCTATGAGTATACTTATTTACTAGCCCTTCTGACAAGTGCCCGTCTTTACTGGATTTGCATCCCAGTTACCCACTACTGTATAAACACACAATAGGGGTCTGAAAAGCTTTGTGAGGTATAGTTTTACATGCCCTGGAGTCCTCTCACTGTCTCTGAAGAGCTCAGTAAATTGAGTATTCTGTGGCTATCACTGCAGTCTGCCTTTAATATGCTCTTTGCCTGTTTGTGTGTGTTTTTAAAACAGACTTTTCATTAAAGTATGGCGTATGTCTTAGTTACTGTTGCATGGTGGAGACACCATGACCAAGACAACTTTTAAAAGAAACCATTTAATTTGGGGCATGCTTACAGTTTCAGAGGCTCTTGATTATCATATCAGGGAACATGATGGCAGGTGGGTAGGCATGGCACTGGAGAAGTAGCTGAGAGCTTACATCTGATTCACAAATTATAGGCAGAGAGAGAGAGCAAGAGTGGGCCTGATGTGGGCTTTTGAAACCTCAAAGGCTACCTTCAGTGACACACCTTCTCCAACAAGGCCACTCTTCCTAATCCTTCCTAAACAGTCCACCAGCTAGGAAACAAATATTCAATTATATGAGCCTATAGGGGCCATTCTCATTTAAAGCACCACAGCACACCTCCCCCCAAATATTATCAACCATACATGCACAGCTTGAATTTTCCCCAAATGAGTAGAGCCCCTAGAGCTACCCTTCATGTTAAGAATGTACTAGCCACTGGAGATCTCTGCACATGTGCTTCCCTTCTCCAATCCTCTCCTGCCTTCTCCCTAGTAATAACCCCAGCTCCATCTTAACAACACAGGCTAATTTTGCCTATTCTAGAGTTTCTCTGAAGGAGAGCATGTGTTGTATATTTATTTGGTCTGGCTTTTTTTGCTTGACATTGTGCTTGAGGTATAACTGTTGCGTGCAGTGCTTTGTTCATAATCACTGCCTTCTACTAAATGGGAATCCATTCTGCTGATTTGGGCCTTTTTGCTTTTGGGGAACCATGAATCATAGACCAAACAGTCTGTTTTGTTTTGTTTGTAGATAGGGTCTTATGTAGCCTAGGCTGGCCTTAAACTTGCTATGGAGTTAAGTATGACCTTGAGCTCTTGAGCCCCCCAGCCCTACCTTTCAAGTGCTGATACTACAGTTGTGTACCACCATTGCCAATCTTTGTTTGCTTGTTTGTGAGATAATGTTTTTCTACATGTATCAGAATTGCCTTGAATTTGTGGTAATCCTCCTGCTTCAGTGTTTCTGGGACTGTGATTACAGTTAATCACCAGCCCATCTAATATAATCTTGAACATACTTTTTGATGTAGTCAGGTAGCTCTTTCTATTAGGATATCCCTGGAATAACACTGCTGGGTGAGTGAAAGATGTGAAAAAGTTGACTTAAAAAAACAACAGTAACAACAACAAAACACAACAAAACAAAACAAAAAAAACCCCAGTTTTCCAGCTGCAGGGGTCCAGGCTGGGAGTGCTGTTTGTGTGTGAAAAAAAGCAAATGTTTGATCTGAAAATTAGCCTTCCTCAAACAGGGTCAGGGTGTCTTAAAAACTGGAATACCTAGAAGTGGCAGTGAGCTGAACCATTCCTGGGAGCAGACAGTGGACAAGGAGGTCATAGAGGAGGACCCAAGCTGAAGAAGTGTTAGGGTAGAGGGGCCAGTGCGTGCAGAGCCAGAAGAGAAACATCCTGTGTGCACCAGACCACTCAGTGGGCAGAGGCTAGAGGAGCCAATGAAGAGACTGTAGGAGGTGAGGACAGGAAGAAAGCAGCTGCTGTGATGGGAAAGTTTTGAGACAGATTCAGAGATGTCTTAAGAGCATTAGAAAGAAGATGCTTCCAGTGTCAGAGACTTTAGTTTAACTGGAGCGGAAAGAAGGATAAAGAGCTAGTGCTGAAGTCAGAAAGTAAGGCTTATATGTGAAAAAAGAACAAAAATGTCAAAAACTCACTTGGACCCAGTCCTGTGTGTAAGCTCTGGTTACTTCTGTTCAGTCTGTGCCCTGGTACAACTCATTTTCATTTCTGTGGCTTTCAATGTTCTCATCTCAGAAGATGGACTGTGAACTACAATGGGATTAATCCAGGGCTATCCCCAGTGTGTATCTCTCAGTAGACTTTGTATATGTTTTCCATTGAACTGATGGTGATAGTTTTATATATTTGTATGTCATTTACAGTTGGGGAAAAAAGAGTCAGACATAGTCAAGAAGCAAACAAGCCCCCTTCCCTGCCCTTACTTGGAGATTGTTGTTAGCCAGCTTTCTTCTGTTCTTCAGGCTTCCTATAAAAAAAAGAGCCTGCCTTCTAGATGCAAGCCGACCAGCTGTGGAAGGATAAGCTTGAGGTTTGGGCGGTGCTGAGCACCAAGCTGAGAGATAGGAGTTGGCAGATGCTTTGTGCTGGTTTACTGTGGGAAAGGTAGAGCTGAGCATTAACTTTTCCTGGGGAGATGGGAACAAATGTCTATTCACCCCAGGTAGGGCCCAATAACAGACCAAATTATAATTTCACCAAAGTCAGTTTGGTGAACTGCCAAGGGCCAGCCTCAGCTTGGAGAGAGGTCCTGAGGAAGGGATTATTCGGGAGCTGTGAAAGAAGGACTTGAAGTCAATTGTGGGGTACCAGGTGACAGCCTGTGTTCTGCCGGAGACAGCTTTCCAGAGATCTCCAGACAGCTCAGCTCTCACAGACCAAACCCTAGTCTTTTATTTACATATTAATTCAGCTTTCTACCTCAGGTTCCTCAGGTTTGGATTATCTTATCAATCAGCATTTTTTTTTAATCTTAGCCCCTTGATTCCTAGGAAAAGACAGCAAGCACATTTTTCTTAACATTGCAAATGATCTGCTTGCCTTTGTAAGCACAGACAATAAGCTTGCTGGGTGGGATCTGTCTCTGAGATCACCATTCCCATCACACCTGGGTCTAAATTTGCTCTGTCCCAGGCTGACCTTGAACTCAGGAATCTGCCTGCCTTTGTATCTTTCTGACAAGCTGGCTCGTAGTACAGCTGCTTCTGTTCTTTTGGTCCATGAAGCCTGTCCCTCATACAATTCACATTGCATCTTTATATTTTACATAGTTGAGAAATTCTGTTTATATATTTTTGAACTCATGTTTTCAGAGTTCTTTCCCACAGTCTTAAGGGCTGTCCTGAAGGTCACAGCATTTACTTTGCCATTTTTACTAAGGACATAGACACATACCCTTGCCTCCGGGACAATTACCACAGAATCATTAGCCCGTGTGTCTGTGTGTGTGTATTTATTTATACAAACAAGCCACATAACTAGCAACTGTCAACACTCATGGAGGCCCATGCCCTGCTGGCTCTGCTCCAGGGGGCAGGAGCCATTGTCACAGCATCCCTTTCATGACTATGCAGGATTTGACAGTGAGCCTATAGATTTATTGGAATTGATTACAGATTTATGGGCAAGAGGTTATTTACAGGAGCATGGGTGACCCTCAAACAGCTACATCACTATAAGCTCCCACCCCATTATGGATAGTGACCACATGGAAGCTGTATCATAGGATCCCTTTCTGGTTAACATTTTACTTCCTGTATAGTCTAGTATGTCCCAAGATAGTTTGCAATTGTTGGGGGAAGAGGGGACTAATGGCTAGACTCTTAGGTGAGGGTTCTGGACTTTTCCCCTCTAACTGCTTAGGAATGTCTATAGCTTCATTGCTATATATAGATCTGACTGTCACTATATTTTGCTCATTAGTAGCTCTGGCTACTGTTCTAGTTAGGTTTCTGCTGCTGTGATAAACACCAAGACTATAACATGGAAAGGAAAGGGTTTATTTGTTTTGTAGGTTATAGTCTTACTGAAGGAAAACCAAGGCAGGAAATCAAGACAAGCCTTAAGCTGAAACCCCAGAGGAATCTTGCTTATTGCCTTGCTTAGCTATCTTTCTTAAACAGCCCAGTCTTACCTGCTGGAGGATGGAATAGCTCACAATGAACTGAGTGTTCTGTATCAGTTAACAATAAGAAAATGCCTCACAGACATGGCTACAGGTCAGTCTGATCTGGGCAATTCTCCATTTGAGGTGTTCCCCTTTTTCCAGGTGACTAGGTTTGTGTCAGGCTAACTGCTGAAGCTAACTGAAACTACTAGGCTGTGCTGTCCAGTTTTTTTTTTTTTTTTTATTATTATTATTATTATTATTATTATTATTATTATTATTATTATTATTATGTGTTAGCTTGATACAAGCTGGAATCATGAGAGGAAGGAAGCTCAATTGAGAAAATGCCTCCATAAGATTGATCTGTAGTAGTCAAGCCTGTGGGACCTTTTCTTGACTGGTAGTTGAGATGGCAGGGCCTAGCCTACTGTGGGTGTTGCTATCTGGCTAGGTTGTCCTAGGGTTTTTATGAAAATAACTAAGCAAGCCAGGAGGAGCAAATGACTAAGCAGCCTTCCTCCATGGCTCCTGCTTTAGTCAGTTCCTGCCTCCAGGTTCCTGCCCTGACTTCCTCAGTGATGGAGGAGGGTAACCCGAGAACTGTGTGCTGAAATAGACCTTTCCCTCTCCAAGTTGTTTTGTCATGGTATTTTATTATAGCAAAGAAACCCTAACTATGGTGTGGGCCAAGTTAATCCCTACACCAAGATAGCATCATGTTATGATAGGAGTAAAAGAACACCATATAATGTAGGCTGTACATTAAGGCCAGGCTAGAGTGCAGTCTTAGGGGTATTTAAAAAGAAAAAAAAAGGCATCCTCTGGATTCCCAGTTCTGTGCTCACTAACAGTGCACTCTTACTTTTTGTCACAGCCTCCTATTTATGAAGTGGGAAAGGTTTCTTTTTGCTTAGACTATATTGTGGAGTATACTTGATAATGTCTTTTCTCAGAACCATGGACATTATGACACTATAAAACATTTTAAAAGGACAAGACTGGTGTCTTTCTTCAACTGCTTCTCCTTTTCTGCTCCCTTCCTGCCTTCTTCTTCAGTCTGGGCTTTGCTGCAGTCCTGTGACTGCTTCTTACCATCCACTTGCCTCCATTGTGACTCTTTGGCTGCTGTGCCTCTTGGGGTAAATCTGTAAAGGCTGAGGTTTCTGTCTTCCAGCCCCTTATCTCACTGTGTTCTCACCAGATCCCTCATGACCGTGTTTATTTCCTTTTGTTCCTTCCCCAAAGCTATACCTGGGATGGCACAGTGCAGAGAAGGGGCTCTGGACTGGAAGCTGAAGTCTCACTTTACCCCTTAGCTGTTCTGTCAACCTGGGTGGACAGCTTCACTTTTGATCATTGTGTTTCAAAACTGTAAAATACGAGGAAACAAATGTTCACTTTCTAGGGCTGCTTTAAAGACCGATGCAAACGGCAAATCACCACTCTAAATAAACTATTTGGAAGACACAACTGGTATGTGATCAGTTAGCCCTAGAATCAAAAAAGTAAATCTGAATACAGTTAACTTTTAATAAACAGATCAGAGAGGGTTCTGAAAATGTGAGTGATTCCAAAAGTCAGGTCAACTGTCCTCTGTATCCATGGCTGTTGTCAAAGGCCAGCACATAGGCAGCCTGTGGGCAGTGCACTGGCCTCTTACAGTGATTCCACCAGATGCAGGAGTGATGGATAGTGCTTCCAGCTGTGCAGGGCTAGAAGGGCACCTGTTTCTAGCCTTAGCTATGTATCTGCACATTCTCGAGTGTGCACACACGTACAGAGCCACAAGGCTTGTTTGTTTGTAGTGGCTTTTAGAAAACATTTCCATGTGCATCTGATCAGCATGTTCTTTTGAGGGGACCAGAGGGTATTCTTAAACTAAGAGAAGACAGTGAGGTGACTTACTTGAGGGGAGCTCAGCAAGTCAGTGCTGTGACAAGACTGTAGGTGTTGTGTGGATAGCTTCAATGGTCCAGTCTATCAACTCTGTGTTACTTTCCCGTGGTTTGATAGTCAGTTTACTCTGGTTCTCTGGGTCTGATTATGGCATGGATAGTTCGGGTGGTGTTAGCTTTAGCTTTCTTTATGTTGTGAGGTGGCTGTCTGCATAGTATTTAGCATCTTTTTTCTCTCTGGTTCTGGGGCTAGACCTCAGAGTCATAAATAGGTTAGATACATATACTCTGCTGAACTACATCCTAATGGCTTCTTTTAATTTTTTTTATATGTTACATTTGTTTTGTCTTAAGACAAGATCTTATTCTGAGTTTCTACTGACTCTGAAATCTTGGTAATCTTCTTGCCTCAGACTCAAAGGAGAGTGAAAACTTATATTTTAACTATAATTTTCCTGCCTGAGATTTGTTTGGTTACCTACTCTCTGTGTTCTGCTTGCTTGCTTCTTTCCTCCCTTCGCCTCCTCCCTCCCTCCCTCCCTTTCTTCATTAGTTATCCTTTGAGAAAATTCTTTATATATCATTAAAAACTTTGGATTTCCTTGTGGATTAGAAATAGAAGGAATCTTGTCCTAATTTGTTTTCTGTTGCTGTGATAAGCACCATGACTAACAGCAGCTTGGGGAGGAGAGGGTTTATTTGGCTTACATGTCCCTATCACAGACCATCACTGAGGGAAGTCAGGGCAGGAAGCCAAGCAGGAACAAAGGCAGGACCCATGGAGGAACACTTCTTATACCATGGAGGTGGCACTGTCCACAGTGGCCTGGGCAACTGTACATCAATCACTAAGAAAATATCCCAAAGATATGCTCACAGACCCAGTCTGATGGAGACGATTCCTCAGTTGAGTATCTTTCTTCCCAGTATGTATCAGTTGACAAAAACTAATTTTAATAGAAAAAAGCTCAAAAAAATTAAAAATTTTTATTTATATATTATTGTGTGTGTATGTATGTATATATATATATATATATCATATATATATATATATATGATATGTGTGTTTATGTGATGTGTGCATGCAAACGACACAGACGTGAAGATCAGAGGACTGCTTTTGAGAATCTGTTTTGTCCTTCTACCCTAGGATCGAACTTAGATGGTCATGTTTGCACAGCCATCACTTTTACTCCTGAGGCATCTCTCCAGACCCCCCTCCCCCCTACTCCCCCCCCCCCCATTTTGGGTCATGGATAGAACCTAGGGCTTCACACATGCTAGGAACAGGCACCCTTCTTCATTGAATTACATCTCTAACCTTGTTTTTTTCCTTTCATTTTGTGATGTATTTTCTTTTTTGAGAAAGGATCATGTACTTCAGACTGTCCTCAAACTTGTTATATATTGGAAGCTGATCTTAAGATCCTTCTTGGTCCTTTTGTTCTGCCTCTAGAGTGCTAGGATCATAGAAATGTGCCATCATGCCTGATTTAGGGAATGTGAAGGACTAAATCAAGGGTCTTGAATATAGAGGGAAAATATTTTGCTAACCAACCCCTGTCCCAGTCCAAGTTTTGTCTTCATTTGCGTTTTCTGACAGGGTCTGGTTAAGTTGCCCAGGCTGACCTAGAGTCACTCTTTGGCTCAGTAAGGCTTTGAACTTGAGATATCTTCCTTAGCTTTCTGATTAGCTGAGACTATAGGCCTGTACTACCAGATCTCCTTCCCCCAAATTCGGGGCATGGTGAGGTGGTCAACTAGCAGAGTTAAAGGACTCTTTTAGGTGACCAGAATTTGAGTTTGTCTGTAAGAGATTTTGAGGAGGTGAAGAGGAACACATGTTAAAAGGAAAGAAAGAATCGTGGTTCCTAGATTTTGCATGAATAGATTCTCAAGGCTTTTAAGAAGTTTGCTGAGGATGACTATCTAGGTACCAAGGCCCCAGCTCTTCTCCCCTTCTGCTTGTCTTTGTCAGCTGGTTTGACATTGCTATTGGCCTGTTTGCAAATAGCATAATACCCTGGGGTGCTACTCAGTAGCTTCTTTTCAGTCTTCTGTGTATAGAAAGAGCTGCCATTGCACTTTTCTTATTGTCAACTGTGTAGACCGTTGCCTCTGAAGGCACTCTGACTTAGATTTGGTTTTGTGATAGTTTGTAGTACAAAGGACACAGCTGTGGTCAGAGGAGTCTGCTTCCATTGATGACTGTGAACATTTCCTCTAGCGCTCAAGCTGTTTTCTCAGAAGTCATACAAAGTAGGTGGTTTGCGAGAGCCCTCTCCACACAGGCTCTGGTTTCCTTGCTACCTTCTGTAAGCTCTCCAGAGCAGTCCCCTCATGAGGTGTCCCATGGTGCCCTTGTCTTGTTCCATTTCACAGGGTCCACTGGTGAAGATGACTGACTCAGAGTCCTTAGTGGAGGTTATGAAGACGGGACCAGAGGCCTTGGTTTTGCCATTCTGGTTTGTGTGTTTCTAAGCATGACAGTTGCATTAAATAATTTCATTGTTTGGATTTCTTTTGTATCATAGCCTACTCATGAAGGTTACTTCTCTTGTTTGGATATCTGGACACTGTTTTTGGACTATCTGACAAGTAAAATTAAAAGTCGTCTGGGAGACAAGGAAGCAGTTCTCAACAGGTAAACTTCAAAATCCTGATAAACAGATAGTCACTGTTGCCAGTTATTCTTGTGTCCTGAGGGCCAGCCATGCCGTTGGGCCTGCTCAGTAGAACTGGGTCAAGGAAGCTGCCCAGAGCAGCTATCTGAGCATTTTCTTTTTTTAAAAAGTAACATACATTTAAAAATTTGTATGATAATGCATTTGTGGTTTTCTAAGGTCCTAGTTTTAGAGATAAAACAAGTATTTGTTGGCTGAAGTGATATAACACCTGAGATTTGCTTTACAACAACCCATTGGAGATGTAGAGTGCTCAGAGTGTGGAAGGCACAGGGCTGACCTCCCAGATAAGTGACATGGGAGGAGCTCAGAGTTCATTATGTTGTTTGTAAACTTGAGATGGATCACATTTTTTTTTTTTTCCTTCCCTGTTTTTGTTTTGTTTGTTAGATTCAAGATAGGTTTTTTCTGTGGAGCCCTGGCTGTTGTGGAATCAGGCTGGTCTTAAACTCAGAGATCCATTTGCCTCTGCCTCCTAGGTGCTGGGATTAAAGGTGTACGCCACCACCACTCAGTGTATCAGAGTTTCTTAAATTAGTTAATACTTGTCATGAAACAAATAACTAGGAAAAGAGCTGGGCATGACAGAGCACTGTGGTCCTTAGCACTATGTGAGGCTGAGGCAGAAAGGGCACAGTTTAGTGACTTTCTCCTTGCCAAGACAAAATACCTGACACATGCAATGGTAGGAAGGAAAGCTGTAGTGGTTTGAGTGTGAGTGGCCCCCATATGGTCATATACTTGAATGTTTAGTTCCCAATTGGTGAACTGTTTAGGAAGGATTAGGGGGTGTGGCCTTGTTGGAGAAGGTGTGTCACTGGTGGTGGGTTTTGAGGTTTCAGAAGCCCATGCCTGGCCCGGTGATCACATGAACTCTTAGCCTCTGCTCCAGGGCCATGCCTGCCTGCAGGATGCTCCCTGCCGTGGTCATGGACTAACCTTGTGAAACCATAAGCAAGCCCCAATTAAATGCTTTCTTTTAAAAGTTGCCTTGGTATCTCCTCATTACAATAGAACAATAACAAAGATGAAAGGTTTATTAGTCTGGTTCAGTGTAGAGGTGTGTATGTGTGGGGTGTGGATGGGTGAGTGGGCGTCACACTTGTGCTCATGTGCCAGACAGCTGATTATTTTGTATCCAGAGGCAGAAAGCAGATAGAGAAAGTGCCATACTAATGCTCAGTTCTATGACTTTTTTATTCAGTCTGGAACTCTGCTCCTAGCAATTAATGGTGGGTCTCCCTACCTCTATTAACCCAGTTGAAAATCTTCTTCACAGTCATGCATAGAGGTTTGACTCTTAGGCGATTCTAGATCCTGTCAAGTTGACAGCATTAAAACCACAATTACTTTACCATTACTACTACTACTACTACTACTACTACTACTACTACTACTATACTTTTTTTTTTTTTTTTTGGAAACAGTCTCACCGTATATCTCTGGTTGGCCTCAACTTAAAGATCTACCTGTTTTCTCTCCCAGCCTTAGGAATTAGAGCATGTGCCACCATGCCCAGTCTTTATTACAGTTTTTCTATGTGTTTGCTTTTAGACAGGGTCTCACTATGTAGCTCTGGCTGTCCTAGAACTCACTCTGTAGACCAAGCTGGCCTCAAACTCACAATGATTCACTTGCTTCTCCTTCCTGAGTGCTGGAATTAAAGGTGTGTGCCACTACACTCAACTCTTAATTGTAGTTTTTAAATACAGAAAATGGAGAGTATTTTTCTTGCTTTACAGACAGACAGCTTATTTTCTATCCAGTATAATGCTTGCGCCATGGGCTTGGGAGAGGAGGAGGGAGACATGTGAGTTCAGCATGCTAGCAAGTAATGGCAGGATCTACACACAGGAAAGGTTAAACCACAGCTTTTCTTAGCAGTATAAATCTTAGCATTTTATATAATCTCCTCTGTAGCTGGGCTTTACTACACATTGAGTAGGTAGGCTCAAAGATGGGACCTCCCTTTGTATTCCATTGTCTGTAGATCATTGTGCCAGCCCTGATTCTTACATTTTAATGTGGTCATTAGTCGTGACATGGCAGGCACCCGCAGGCAGGGTCCAGCTGCAGGTGCTATTCTGGGTGCAGAGGGGAGAGGCTGCAGGCTGTACCTGGCTTGGCTATAACTTCTGTATCAGCACAGTACTGATGAGAGCAGTCTCCGAGGTCACCAGGACATGGCCTCAGGAACAGCTTGGACTCTGAAAGCTCATTCTGTAGTTTGTGTTTGGTTATATTTAGGTAAGTTTGCTCAGGAAGCTTTTGTTTAATGGTGACAGTTGCTGAGACTAAGAACTAACAGTGTGCTTGGCATGTTGTAAGTAGTTAGTAAATGGTGCCAGTCAGTTGTCACTGCAGTGAAATGCCTGGAGGAGAGGTTTATTTTGACTTGTGAGTTTGGAGGTTTCAGTCCATAGTGGTTTTCTTCTTTTGTTTCTGGGCCATGGTGAGGCAGAACATAGTGGTGGGAAGCATGGGTAGAGCAAGGCTGATCAGATCATAGTGGCCAGGAAAGGTGAGGGCCATGAACTGGTAGAGGGAAGAAGAGACCAGGGACAAGTTCTACCCTTCCTTTTAGGTCATGAGTCTAGTAACCTACCCAGCCACCATCCCTCAAGACCCTACCTCTGAGTGGCATATCTTCCACGTGTACATTACTGCAGGATACTTCAAACTATAATAGTGGTGGAGGTAGTAAACACCCTTCCCCAGAATTATGCCAAATTGAAGCAGGTGGATATTTCCTCCTGGGAAGAGAGGTTGTAGCATGCTGAACTCACACGTCTCTAGAACTCTTTCACTGCTAAAGTTTTCTGGATTTTTAAATCACTTAAACTCCAAGTTTAAAATTTTGTTCTTTTGGGTTGGGGAGGGGATAGGGGGTTTCCAAAGAGGAGACCCAGAAAAGGGGAAACATTGGAAATGTAAATAAAGTATCAAAAAAAAAAAATTGTTCTTTCATTTGCAAACATTCCTTGATTACAGAATAGCTTCTGAGTTGCTTTAGTGTCAGGTCAGATGTGGTCATGGCTAGAGAGTGTGCTTATGCAGCAGAAAGCTTATTACAGAATAGTAAGCTTGATGAGGTTGCTTTGACAGTTGCATTTTGAATGTGATTCTTCAAAGAAAAGCTGTTTCATCAAAATTTATTTCTTGTCCACCAAATAGGCATGCCCTTTGGTTCTGGGATTCTACCTCATTCTCCTGTGTTCAGTGATAGATACTCTTTTATATCTTACAGTTTTGGGGAATGAAGTGTAAAAGTGATTAACAGGAAAATGTCTTTAAATCACAGAGCAGACAGGAAGTATGGAGGATATGACACCACAAAGGAGATTGCTAGTACTAAAAGTACAGGTTCCTGGAGATAGATTGTACCAGTAGGCAGGACATGATATAGGGAGTTTAAATACCTCTTCTGCTTGAAGGATTCCTTTTGGTCAGGTGCGAAGCTGTCACATTTCTGCCCACACAATGATATCTTGCAGGAGGGTTAGGATTTTAGAAGTCATGCATATAAAACATGGACACAGTGTTGAGTTATTATATATTAAACACTACTGGTTACAGTGATGATGAAGAAAATAAATATTGAAATGCTGCTGCCACTTGGACAGCTAAAGGCCTTTACCCACCTTCCTGCAGGGCAACCTGCCATCTGATAACACAATGCTCAGGAATTCGGACTGGTTCCTTTAAGTGCTAGGAAATTTTCTCATTGTTTTATTTTTCCTCATGAAACTTAATTTTTCATGGCTTATTTTTTTTTAAAGATCTATTTTTATTTATTTGTGTGTGTGTGTGTGTGTGTGTGTGTGTGTGTGTGAGAGAGAGAGAGAGAGAGAGATAGAGATAGAATGTGATTGTATGCCATGTAGGTACAGGTACATAGAAGCTAGAAGAGGGTGTCGGATTCCCCCCAGAACTGTAGTTCCAGGGAGTTTGTTGGTGCTAGGAAACAAAATCAGGCACTCTTTAAGAGCAGAACCATTCTTAACTTCTGAGCCATCTCTTTAGCCTCACGGCCTTTTTTTTTTTTTTTTTTGGTCATAATTGTTTATTTTTTTGTCATTAAGATTGCATGCTAATATAGTAATATAAATTATGGAACAACTTTAAAAGTCTCACTGTCATTACAAATTTCTAGTTTTAAGGTCCAGGATCTCTTTCCAATTCAAAGTCTCTTTAACTGTGAACTCCTATAAAATAATAATTTGCTGATTTTTTTTTTTATTCTGCACATAGGAGTGATTTAATTTTTCAATATTTATTTGTACACACACACACACACACACACACATATATGCACACATATACACACACATCTTTAGCAAAGCAGAAAAATGAAATCTTCAAAACTGGTCTGATTTCTGTTAAACAGTAGCTACCTCCTTGGACCTGTTTTTCATACTTAACACTCTGGTGTAATTGAAGGAGTGGACTGAAAGAACAGTCCCAAGATAGTCTACTGTGTGTACAAAGGAAGAATACTGACCCTCACCCCATCTCTACAATAGTATGTGAGCGCAAAAGCTTCTAAATTAAGGGTTTGAAGGTTTGGAAACCACTCCTCTGTCTAGTGTATCAGATGAGCTGTGTTACAGGAGTAGATGATAAAGAACATTAGTGCTGGTAATTACCATACTTCTTTTTACCATGAGCATGCAAATGTGATTGGATGTTTGTCATCTAATAACACAGGCATGCTTTTAGAATCACGTTTGTGACTTAAACCATAACTTCAAAACAGACTGATCTATAGGAAGTAGTCAGAAATTGTTTTCTTGGTGTTCAAATGGGAAACGTAGGAGTGGTTAAGTCATAAAGACAGTACTCAGTTCCTGTCCTTGTGGTTTTTGAGTTTTGCATCATTTGTTACAACAAAGTGGCATTGTAGGGTAGACTCTGAAGCACAAATGTACTGAGATTTATTTGTGGTTCTAGGAGCTTGGAAATGAACTTGTTGGAAACTGCATGTTTCTTGCTTAGAATGTTCAGGTTTCTGGCTGAGAGCTGGTGGGACTTCAGGACACAGATAAATGCCTGTATTAGAATTGTGGGTGGAGTTGATTGTCCTGTTCATCAGCTGGAGGTAATAGCATAGAGAGCCCCATCTCAGGTCCCATTTGTTTCTTTGTTTGCGGAGTGATTTTATCTTCCTCATGCTGTGGATAAAAGCCCTGAGCCAGCATGTGGGGCCGTGGCCTGCAGTTAGTGCTCACCGAGAAAGTGCTTGCTGCCTGTTTGCATTTTCTCTTGGTGCTCATCTACGGGGCTGGGTATTTGTGTAGAAACTTGGGTTTTACAGAAAGAGGAAGAAACCAGTGTGTGAAGCAACCTAAGTTATTGTGTCATGTTCTGTGAACCTCTTTGTCACAAGAGTACTGGTAAGTGCTAGTTCCAGAGCAGCACAGGAATTTGAGTGTCATTAACTTACGGTTATTCAGTTAGCTTCTTCAGGTAGATGTTTATGCACCAGTCATTGTTTCACTGAGAGGAAAACATCATGGAGGATCTTGTATCAGACTCTTGCAGTTACTCATGTGAACTCTGTCTAGTTTCTGTGTGTTGACTCATTTTCCTGCTCATTTGCTTATTTGTATTACTTTTTAGCTGCTTTAACTTAGCTAGTTTTGTCTAGCTGAGTTTGTGTCTACTAGGGCTTTTCTCCATTTATACATGTACACATTGTTTTAAAGGTTTTTTATCTTGTGTGTATTAGTGTTGGTCTGTTTGTATGTGCACAACATTCATGCCCAGGGAGGCCAGAAGAGCATCATATCTTCTGGAACTGAAGTTACCGACAGTTGTTAGTTACTGTGTGAGTGCTGGCAACTGAACCTGGGTCCTGTACAAGAGCAGCAAGGCCTTCTTAACTGTTGAGCCGTCTCCCCAGCCCGACATACGTACATTCAATACTATAAAATTTCCCGTAAGTGCTACTTCAACTCTATCAAGGGTTTATTATATACCATGTCACTTAATTTAAATTATTAACAAATTTCACTTTAAAACCTCTTTATTTAATTTCCAAATATTTGGGAGTTTTTCATATATACTTGTTAGAGTTTTCCAGTTCAGTTTTGTTTTCTGGATCTAGTTGTATGATTTTTAGTTCTTTTAAATTTCCTAAGGGGCTGGAGAGATGGCTTGGCAGTTAAGAATATTGGCTGTTCTTTCAGAGGACCCGAGTTTGATTCCCACCACTCATGGTGGCTCACAACAATCTGTAACTTCGGTTTTAGGAGATCTGAACTTTACTCTGGCCTCCTCAGGTACCAGGCATGCTGGTGGTAGACAGACATAAATGCAGGCAGAATACCCACATGCATAAAATGAAATTAAAAAATTTATACTCAGAGGGGCCGCTCTGTCTTGAGGACAGCAGTGCTGCTGGTTAAGATCTAAACTCAACCCTTCTTACCTCTTTATAGGTCCTGTACCCAAATATAGTCACACTGAGGGGCAGTTCTTTTACATATGGGTTGGGGTGAGGAGAGACACAGCTCAGCATTTTTCATCTGAAGAACTTCATAGAGGATTGCTTCCACAGTGTTAGTGACTACTGATTAACATGACTTTGGCATCTGCTGGTTGTCTTTCTCATGGGAAAGACAGCTGGAGGGGTTCCTCATACAGCACGTACAGAACTCTGTCAGTGAGCATGAGCAGTGGAGAGGAGAGGGGAGGTCCTACGGCCTTAGTCACCATTCTCTTGCTGAGAAGACGTGACAGTCAAAAGCAATGTGGAGGAGAAGGTTTATTTCAGCTTATAGTTCTACATCACACCACATCACGGAGGGAAGGCATGGCAGGAGCTGATGCAGAGAAATGCTGCTTACTGGCTTGTTCTCATGACTTGCTTAGCTTGCTTCTTATGCACCCCATGGCCATCTGCATCAATCACTAATAAAATGCCCATAGACTTTCCCTACCAGCCAATTTGGTGGGAGCATTTTCTCAGTTAAGATTCTCTCTCCCAAATGACTCTAGCCTGTCAAATAGACATAAAAATTAGCCAGCATACTGAAGTCAGTAGTTTCCTTTACAGTCTTTTTGTCTATTGGGAAACGTTGTAGCTGTCCTCAGTGCCTGCGTTCACTTACTCAGGGTGGGAGTGGTGGCAGAGGATAGGTGTAGACAAGCAGTAGAGTCTCTGTCCTATCCACAGGCCTCTCTGATGCCCATTATACACTTTGGGAGATGAGTTATCTGTGTGCCTTTAGTACAGTTCTTGATGGGGTTTAATTTCTAAGTATTACAGGACTTCTGCATGTGGAGTTACCAACTGGCATGAAGTTTTTGTCTCACTTAAGAGTTCTGTGTAGGGAGTCTTGGAATTCCCTTTTAGTTGGGCAGTGGCAAAATCTATCTGTTTTCTAGTGTGAAAGGAATTTTCTTTCAGTGAGGATGTTTTGATCTGACATAGCAATTTTTAGCAAAACACCTACAATTTTATGTCACAGGCAAATAGTGCAGTCTTGTGGGGAGGGAGCAATGCCTGCCCATAGGTAGGAAATGAGCTATTGTAGCCACCTAACTGAAATGTGATAGCCTAGGAGGGCTCTTAGAAGCCTTAGAGTATCTCTATGGCTGGTAATGCTTAGGACTAGATCGACTGTAGTTGACCTTGGTTTAATTTTTTTTTTTTCAAGTTCAGCTCTTGGATTGGGTGGTGAATTGGTTTAGGGTACTACCAGGAAAATGGGAACCACATTTATTTTAACAGAGATTGTAATGTAGACATTTGGTTTAATAGGTGTTAGAAGGGTAAGCAGACAGGGAGGCATCACAGTTGATAACTACAGGAAGCAGCTTGACCTATAAGCCAGGGGCAGAGGAAGGGGTTCAGTAAGCTCCATGTAGTTGGTGAGGGTTCAGGTCTCTAAGAAGTAGGCTATATCCTTTGTCCCAGGAGCCCTGAGGAAGCCTAGGAAGCTGGCGTTTAGGTTCCTTCAGGAGCTCCCGACCCACTGAGCATGCATATGAGTTAGGTGCTGGGAATGTAGAGTGGTGTTGGAAGGGTGTGGGGGCATAGCTGTTGCTGAGCAGCATTGCCAGAGAGCAAGGCCATGATGAAGCCCTTCACCATTCTTGCTACCTTGCAGTCTTCCTCTGGCATCCCTGTGACAGTCTGATAGGCCCAGGAGAAGTATGCTCTAGAGAGCTTCAGCCCCAGCTCACACTGCTTACAAGTGGGAACCATGCCTTAACTGCTCTTAGAAGCTTCTCAGGAAAGGCAAGCATTTAGCCAGCATAATCTAGTCTTGAAATAAGTGGTTTGGGGCGCATGTGGTGCCAGGTATTATGTGGTAACATGGTATCTTCTGTGGTAGGGTCTTATTATGGAAAATAACCAAATGTAGGGCATTTCTTTGACAATTACTTTTAGATACAAACCAGAGGGCTAAGATTTCTCTAAGGCCTTTTTATTTCCTTTTAGTTTCTAAATGGTCTTAAAATTAATTGAAGATTGAATTTTGGGTTTGGCTGAAAGCCACTGGTAGTTTGTGTGTAAAGAGAACATGAGATTTGAGTTAGGGGGCCCTGGTTTAAAAAAAACTAGCTTTGTTGATCTTGAGCAGTTTAATTGTAGTTTTTTCTTCAGGAAAATATGGGCGAGATCCTTTACTTTTCACCAATATTAAAAGTGTTAATGTGGGTGTGGTGGCACATACCTTTAATCCCAGCACTTGAGGCAGAGAGAGGCAGGTGTGTCTCTGAGTTCAAGGCCTGGCTTGGTCTATAAGGCCACACAGGGAAACCCTGTTTTGAGGCTCCCCACCTCCCACCTGCCAAAAAAAAAGGTGTTAATCATTGATATTCACATACTGTACCTATATTCCCTAGGGAAATGATATTAAAAAACAAAACACAAACATGTAGTAAATAAAAGGGGACTTAAACTGCTGCACTAGAAAATATGTATTTGACACAATGAAGGAACTATGATACAGACGCTGCAGACATAAACCTTGTTTTATTGATAATTGTATATAATGGATTAAATTCTGTTGTCAAGAAGCAGAAATGGGCAGAACGGATTTGAAAATTCATGATCCAGTTACCAAGAAACAATAAGCATAAGAACTAGTCACAATCTTAACTGTAAAAGAGAGTTTGTCCAAAAAAAAAAAAAAGTGTGATGTAAATAGTAAAGTATCTGCTTCGCTCTTATATACACCATGCCCGCTCAGAGAAAAGCTGTAGGCGTGTCCAAGGTGAGTATGACTCCTGTGGTCCCAGAGTCCTGGTCAAAGTCTGGAGCTGAAAGCTTTCTTTCACTTGATACTGAACCTTTCCCTTCTCCCTAGGTACGAAGATGCCCTGGTCCTCTTGCTTACAGAGGTGTTGAATCGGATCCAGTTCAGATACAACCAGGCCCAACTAGAGGAGCTGGATGACGAGACTCTGGATGATGACGTAAGAGCGTTTCTCTCCTGTGGCTCTGGCTCATCGCATTCTGAAAAATGCTGTACAGGCATTTTACCCGTGTGGACTAGAAAGAGAATTTGAGAGACCAGATGTGCATGAGAAATGCTTTAATGAGAATGTTGTAATCCCGTCCTCTGCTATCTATTTGCCTAGCTAGATACTGACAGGACTAGTTGAAGAGGTGTTCAAATGAGCAGACTGGAATGGTGGTCCGTTAGCCATATGCTGTGAGCTAGGTTTTTGTTTTTTTGTTTTGATTTTTGTTTTGTTTTGTGTGGGCTTTTTTGGTTGTTGTTGTTCTTGTTTGTTTGTTTGTTTGTTTGTTTAATTTTCAAGACAGGGTTTTCCTGTGTAACCCTCGCTGTCTTGGAAATGACTATAGATTGGGCTGACCTCAAACGTAGAGATCTGCTTGCCTCTGCCTCCCAAGTGCTGGGATTAAAGACATGCGCCACCATGCCTGGTGTAAGCTGTTATTTTTAAACTGAACCTTGAGTATGTTGCTATTGGCGTGCTTAATTAATAAGGAAAATATTTTTATGGGTACAACTCCAGTGGTCCTTTCCTTGTAACCAATCACTTAGTATTACTATTATGCTCAAAATCAGAGTGACTGGTGCCATGACCATGACCTTGAGAGTAGACTCTTAGAGTAAGAAAAGAGATACTCAGAACCAGGTGGCTTGGATTTGAATCCCTGCAGCTTCGGGCACAGAGGAGATGTCCTTTTCCATTTTTATGAGCCTTGGTTTCCTCATGTCCACAATAAAAATGTGATAATTTGTGTTGACAGTTACATGAGGCTACCACAATGTAGAAAGGTGAGTTGTGCTATTGACTGAACTGAGACTAGGGCTTCCTCACCTTTAATTCTGCTAAGAATCTTTAGAACAGCATGTTGGAACACATACTGATTGGAGGTTTGAGAAAGAAACAGAGTTTGGGTTGTTGACTGGTCCCTGGGGACACTGATGCTGCCTATTGACCACACCTTGAATGGTGCTCATTGAGTCAGTCAGATGAACGTGAAGAAATGACTGGAGCCTATCAGTGGGATAAAGAAAAGTCACTCACACTTTCTACACGTGGCTCTCTGAACTCCAAACTCCTGTGATTTCAGGAGGAAAAGTGAATGTTCTATGTGGATTATATGACTTCTGAAGAAGTAACTTGTTAGGAAATGAACTTATATTAAGATAGTTAACTAGACCTTTTCAAAGTTCCAAATCCCTGGTTTCACTATTTCCTATTTTCTCAAGATTTAACATTTGAGGATAGGTTTAAGGCTAAAAGGCGGCTGAGGATGAAGAGGACAGGGTTCTGCCTGTCCTGGAAAACTGATACCTTTGTTTTCCCCACAGCAGCAAACAGAGTGGCAACGGTACTTACGTCAGAGCTTGGAGGTAGTGGCCAAAGTGATGGAGCTCCTTCCCACACATGCCTTCTCAACTCTGGTAACTCACTATTTGAAGGGGAAATCTCGTTGGCTCCTGGCCCACAGAGCATGACTTTTGTACTTACTTGTCTGTTGATCTTTTTCTTCTTCCTCTCCCTGTATCTATAAATTATGTACTTACTTTGTATTTGCATTTATTCATGTGTGTGCGTGCGTGCGCGCGTGTTCTGTCTTATCTATATGTGTGTGTAGGTCAGCCTCATGTTCCTCAGGTATCATCTACCTTTTTTTTTTTTTTTTTGAAGACAATACCTCATAGTGGCCTATATAACGCACCAAATAAGCTATGCTAACTGCAAGTCACAGAGACCCTCTTTGCTTTGCTTTCCCAGTCCTGCGAGTACAAGAGCCACCATACACAGCTTTATATATTTAATGTGAATTCTAGAGATTGCACGCATGTCCTCTTGTTTGTGGGGCAGTCTACCTACTGAGCCATTTTCCTCATCCTTGTTTATTTCAGAGATTAATTGCCATACATCAACTTTCAAATTTACTGTTAACATTTTCATAATCTATTTTAAACCAACTTCTCAAAGTACTGTTTAGTCTTAGACACAGTATGAATTTTAGAAATGTCTTAATGTTTTTCATTGTAGCTGGGAGGCAGCCAGGCCAACAGAAGTGTTACTTGCAGAAATTGCATTGATAAAAGACTAGCTTGTGTTGTTCTCACTATGGACAGATTGCTAAATCTCTCTGCCTGTGTTTATATGCTGGATTTCATCTCCTCCTTAAAGGCAAAATGAGTTACTGGGGTCAGCTCTGCATATAACAACTGTAAGCCACAGGAAGTGGCATTTACTATGCTAGCTGCCTTCCTTAGGCAAGTTTAAGTCTTGACTTATCTTGATGGTGAGTGTAGAAGCCTAAGAAAGAAAGTCCTGTCTTTTAAATGAGCAAGGGAAGTATACACACATAACTGGGCCTGCCTGTTCTCTTCACTATGCACAGTAGTAAGACCTGTTATAACAAGGGCTTTCGCAGGCTTGAGGGAGGCGTAGGCTTCAGGTCGAAAGGCCTGTCTAGTCAAAGCCCCTTTCTAGGACTCTAGTAGTCATGTCCCAGAACCATTTGCTATCACTTTCAAAGCAATCAAACTGACATTGATTTCTTTATTGTTCTGTTAATAGCAGGTTTTATGTGTAAGAATTGAGGAGGGAACTGAAAGGGAGCTGTGCTTAGTATTTGTAAAGGGGAGTTGACTCCCCATAGGCACTCAGTGCTTCAGCGCTTAAAAATAGTATCAAAACTTGCATTATGATTTTTGTTTTAAACTTTGTCTCTTTGTTTTCAGTTCCCAGTTCTTCAGGACAATTTAGAAGTTTATTTGGGATTACAGCAATTTGTAGTTACTTCGGGGTCAGGTAAATTGGTCTTTACTTTCAAATTTAGCTTAGCATTAAAACATTGGACTAATAGTTAATTATTGCCACATCTGCTGTAATAATGTGGTTTGCCTTGTACAGCTTCTCTTTACTTCTCTTCAACTCCTAGACAGAAGTTTTTTTTAAATTCCTGCTACAAAGAAACTGGGGGGGGAGGGGGGGGAGCTAATCAGGGCAAAAACTATAAGCTCCGAAGTGTCTTATATACCTTAAAACTGCAAGTGTGCTGGAAAGAAAATGGTTGTGGGCTTTCACCAGGGTAGTGTCTACTTCTGGCTTGTGGAATGAGGCTGCCAGAGAACCATCTCCAGTCATTCTGGAGCTCTCCTGCTGTGAGTGGCCTGCAGGAGGCTCTGCCCACAGTGGGATGCCAAGAGTTCTGGTGTCTCAGGTTGGAGTGGAGGGTTAACATTTGCTACTCTGCTGATGATAATTACAGCCTTTTTGTAGAACACTCATGTGCCAGGCACTATGTTGTTTACTGTGTTGTTCCATTTTCTCCTCTACTGTGAGACAGAAGTATTGTTGCTAGTTATCTGTACTTTACAGAAGAGGACAGTGCTCTTCAGAGATATTGATTAACCCAGGGCTGCATAGCTGGTTTGTGCTAGTAGTAAGATTAGGTATAATGAGGAGTGGTGGAAAGATGCCATAAACTGACTTCATTTTTGCCAGATGAAAATACCAGTAACCTCAGTCTATGCTCCCCCACCCCCGGCCCCTTTTATCCCACTGTGAACTGTGCTCCCCCACCCCCCGCCCCTTTTATCCCACTGTATACTGCTCTTGAGCAGTTCCGTATGGGTGACCTCACCTGTAGCTTCTTGTCAGGCCTGGCACTGAACTTCCTGTCCCAGAGGGCAGCTTGTTCCTGGGTGAACTGGTCATTCATGATAGGACCTTCCTGGGCTGTCCTTCCTGGTAGCCTGTGACAGCTTGTTTCCATGACTGTTATTCATTGTGCACAAGGAGGGTGATAGGACTTGGCACGCTTTCAAGGACAGGCTCTGGCTTTGTAGCCTGGGTAAGAGGAGCTTGTATAAACTTTGAGAACCCTGAACGTTTGCACTAATAAAGATCATTTGATACAGAAAATGCTAGATGTTTCTAGAGTGGATAGTTTCTCCTGGAGGAACATTGCAATCAGAATTGTACTTTGAAGAATGTTATCCTTGATCTGTTTTTAAAAAGAGTATATCCTATCCTCCTCTATTGACCTCGAGGTCAACTCAGTGCTGTAGTTGACTTTTTTTTGAAGTAGTGGTGGTTTATCACTTTGTAGCCCTGTTAGGCCACACACTGTGTAGACCAGGCTGCCCTAGACTCACAGAGACCTGACTCTGCCTCCTGAGTGCCGCCGCCATGCCTGATTTTTGTCTCTGGGTAAATGTCTGCATGGGCTTTTAATCCTTTTCTGAGGTTTCTGATGTTCAGCTTCCCTTTATTGAAGGACAGTCTTAGGTCCTATTTGACTTTTCACTGTTTATGACACTTGAGTGATTATGATTGGTAGCAGAACCAGTAGAGTTGCTGTGAAGCTCAGGGGTGCTCCTCCCCCCAACAACACACACTCACATTAGGCACACTTGTTAGCATATCTGCTACTGCCGAACTTCTTATCAGTGCTTCCTTGGTAACAAAGCAAGTCAAACACATATGCCTGTAGCTGCCGTGTGCCTCTTGCTCCTGGCAGGTCAACTTTTGCTCTTGCTGTCCGTCTGTCCTGTGTGAGGACTGAGCCCCTCTCCTTGGCTGCTCTCCTTATACCTGTTTTTGTATTTGACTCTTGCTCTTCCTTATTGAGATTTTCCCTTAGCCCTCAGTAAGCCTTCATGTTGTGGTTAGCCACACAAGCTTTCTTGCCCAAGAGACTGTTTCATTCACAGGACAGGAAAGCTTGCCGTTTATGTTCTTTGTTATGTGAAGGTTGATTTCTGATTTGTGTATTCTGAGTGGAATACCTTACATGTTCATACTTAACACCTCTGCCACTTCACCTCTTGGACAAGGAAGCTGCTCTTTAGACTGCTTCCTGAGAGCTTGTTTATTGGGGAGAGGACATTCTGAAAGAAAGCATCTGACCCTGTACGTAGCAGGACTTTCATCTAAAGGCTGTACCTCACAGACATTCTGTCCGTGCTTCCGGACGTGGCTCCTGTGAGGGAGCAGTAAAGAGATGGGCTTGCAGATGGTTGTGGAGTGACGGGGAGAAGATTGCTGATGACCAAACCTTGTCAAATAAGAAAAGTATGTGTCACTGTGCATAGTAGTCCCTTCCCGAGTGCTGTGTGCTCTTCTGTGGTGGGGGAGGTAGATTTCCTAGAGGAATGGAACAGGGCTAGAGAATTTAATTTGGGATATATCCTGCTTCTGTGTTGGTCTGCCTTGCAGATAGCTCAGGAAAGTTTCATCTGTAGTTTTGATTGCCATGAACCTTTGGTAGAACATGTATTAGATTGAATTAGACAGAATTAGTTTTATTCAGTCCAAAATGGTCAAATGTCAGCAGTTTCATTTAACTCAAACCCAAAATGTAAAATACATATATTTAAATAGAATACTGTTTAGGCACTTTTTATTCAAGGTGCCGTGTATGTGGCTAGACAGACCCAGGCATGCTTCAAGGGGGTCACATGATAGTGTTGGTGAAGACCCTCAGTAACAGGGAATGAAGTCGTTCTCAGGCAACCTGAGTGCAGGACAAGGTGCAGACACACAGCAGGAGACTGCTGATTCTGACTAGTGGCCGTGTCGCTGTTGGGCATAGCCCTACACCAAGGGTTTTAGAGCCAGTCAGGAGACGACAGGTAGGTAGAGCAAACATCAGGGAGGAGGGTTGGTGACAGATACGAAAGCCTGGAGTGGCTATGGGAGAACAGACTTGAAAAGTGCTAAGAGAGGGGTTTGCAGGAGCCCAGGGCTAGGTCTTAACTATTGCTTCCTGGCCTGTCATCTCCTGTGTGCGGTTAGCACTTTATCAGACTCCAGTCTTTCTCCAGACTGAGAATCCTCACTGCCTTCTGGTTTTGTGAGTATCTGTAAAGAGACAAAGAGTGACTAAATTGAGGATATTTGTCATCTTAGCATCACACTTACTAGGTTTGGATGTTTGTTGAAAAGTAAGGACATTTTAGGCCTTAGAAAATTTCTAGTTCTTTGTAATCTATAATTACAAAATTCAATGATGCCTATAGGTAGTAGGGTTTTAATGTAGTTAGTCCTATAGTGAATTAGGTGATAGCGTCTTTCCCATTTTAAGGCTGAGGAGACAAGCTTGGAAGGGTTGATGGTGCTCATAGCAGAAAGTAACAGGGACTATCTACTGGACCCTAGCCCTGTGTCTTTTTTTTCCCTGTTGTGCTGATCTAAAACCTGGAATAGAATGCATAGCACACCCAATTCATTTTTACCAGGGTCAGTCTTCTTTCAGCTTGGGAGAGTTCATTCTGAGACAGCCATGTGCAGGGCAGCAGAGCTGGAGTGATTGAGCTCCCAGTTCTGCCCTGGCTATAGGACAGTGTTGGCTCTTATTCACTGGACTCACCCATTTGCATGTCCTTTTTCGTAGGTTGGTAATGCCATAACTGTACCAGTATCAAAAGGAATCATATCAGGGATGTACCAAGCTGTCTTTGCCCTGGGTCCCTAGAGCAACATAGATAAAGTTGTAGGTGGAGGCTGTACTCAGATGTTCTGTTCTGTTCTGTACTGGGAAGCAACTGAAGATTTTTACTGTTGAAGCATTAGTTTACCCCATTTGACTTGTTTTGGAATGGTTGTTTACTACAACTAAAGCTTGTTCTCTGGAAAACTGAGAGATGTTATGTTCTAGGACACAGGCTGAACATCACAGCGGAGAATGACTGCCGGCGTTTGCACTGCTCCCTGCGAGACTTGAGCTCCCTGCTGCAGGCTGTGGGCCGATTAGCTGAATACTTCACTGGGGATGTGTTTGCTGCAAGGTTCAATGATGCTCTCACAGTTGTGGAGAGGTAGGTTGGCTATGCCATGCCTCCTTTAGAGTTCAGCTCTCCTTTTTATGGGAAGGCAGTATGTAGCTCTATCACGCGTCCTTTGTCCTTTCTATTATGTACAGGTTAATGTGGAGCAGACTGCCATTTACTGTACTGAGCTTTAAGTCCCTCATCAGCAAAACAGTGGGGAAGTTTTTTTACAGTTTTACCATGAGAATTAAAGGCACTTGGTGTGGTGTAAAAGAGAACAAAAAGTAAACACAAGCTAAGCTGTAACTTCACTACAACCTTGTGTGTTGCTGTAAAAATGGTTTTGGACTCAGAGACTCTAGGCACAGTCAAGGTCTGTCAAGAAAGCCCTACTAGGGCTGGGACAATACTTTGTAAGAGGGATCTGAGGTTGCTCTTCAGATCTAACATCAAAAAGCAGAAAACAAACAAACAAACAGTTAAAAACAAAACAAAAATCGCAGGCACAGTGATGTGCACTTGTAATCCCACCTCTGGGGAGGGAGATACAGGCTGATCCCAGACAGCCTCTCCTCCTCAGTGAGCTTCCCACTGACAAAAAAAAAGATAGGAAGGAAGAAAAAGAAAAAGGAATGTACCCGAGGAACAGTGCAGACGGTTGTCCTTTCGTCCTCTCCACCGACATATAACTCGTACCGAACTTACGCATGTACACGTACACATTCATGCATGAGAGGGAGGGGGCAGATGTCACTAGACGGCAGCATTCCTCTCCATGTGTGCGGCTGCTGTTAGAGGTCTCGGCTTCTCAGGGTCTGTTCAGTCCCATCAGGCTCCCGAGAAAGCTGTGCAGTCTGTAGTCCCGGCTGCAGTTTGGGTTCTAGGAGAGAAACTGAGCTGTTTGCTGGGAAATATCTCATTCAGCTGCCCAATCCTCCCCCTAAAGATTTTGGACACTGAAGGACAGGTGGAAGGAAGTATTGGGAGCTTTAGACAGGCGAGTATTGGATTCACAGCTGTGTAGGCGCACGTACAGCTTGATGCCCAGAGCCTGATGCTTTAGATCATGGAGTGGTCTCATCACTGGTAATACTCAGGGAAACAACCCCAAGAACTCAGTTAACTTGCATACCAAATCTCTGGCTTTGTTTATGTGAGACAGGGTCCTATAAGTGTAGCCTGGCTAACCTGGACCTCACTATGTAGACCACCAGGCTGGCCTCTGATTCACGAGGTCCACGTGTCTCTGCCTCTGTAACTGACTCATACCAATTTAAAAAAAATGTACATTTTAGCTTAAAACTGAAGATAACTGAGAGTTTTAAATTCGTTAACAACAAAGTTAAAATTAATGATAGTAGTAGTGAATAATAGTAGCCTGTAGTGATAGGAAAAGTTTATAAGTAGTCTGACTTTGTCGTATTTCATTTTATATTTTGAGAGGTGAGCCTTGCCATTTTGCTTCTGAGTAGGTGTGGTAGTGGATACTTTGTTTGGTTCATGTGTTAATGAGAAGGAACTTATGATTTTAAAAGTTCAAATTCCAGGCTTTTTCCAAACTATGGAATATTGAATTTCAGAGTCTAATTTTCTTCTCTGTCCTGTGCTAGGCCTGTTTTCAATAATGATTGAGTAAGGATAGAGTATATCTTCCTATCTGAATTAGATAACCAGTATTGAATGTGGCTCAGTAAACAATTTAAATCTGTATGTCTGTCTGCTTAACTAACACTGCTGAGATAGAGGACATCAAAGAGCCTGAGTTATCGTAAGGCCTTATGGTTACATACCCATCTACACAGCTTAGGTTTGCAACCTCAGCACTTAGAAAGCACCTGCTATTTTGTCTGCATTAAGACTAGTGTGTGCAGTTGGTTGGTGGTGCCTTTAATCCCAGCAATTGGGAGGCAGGGACAGGTGGATCTCTGAGTTTGAGGCCAGCCTGGTCTACAGAGTGAGTTCCAGGATAGTCAAGACTACACAGAGAGATTCTGTCTTGAAAAACAAAACAAAACAAAACAAAACAAAACAAAACAAAAGATTAGTATATGAGAGAAGGCTTTCCTATAATTTCACAATCTGACTAGCCAGTGTGATTACCAGTGTTCTCTTCTAGGTCACATAAAACCTGATATTACAGTTGCTGAACACATAGTAAAGTACATGTTTAATGTACACATGATTTAAGGGACTAAACACCAGAAGACGGAGAGATGGCTTAGCTATACTGTAGGGGGCAAGGACAGGAGGATGGCTGAGACTTACTTGCTGGCCATTAGCCTAGATAGGTATATCAAGAGAGTAAGGTGGAGGCTGGAGGGATGGCTCAGTGGATAAGAGCACCGACTGCTCTTCTGAAGGTCATGAGTTCAAATCCCAGCAGCCACAAGATAGCTCATAACCATCTGTACGTAATGAAATCTGATGCCTTCTGGGGTGTCTGAAGACAGCTACAGTGAGCGGGGCCAGAGAGAGCGGGGCCAGAGCGAGCAGAAAAATTGTCTGAAGACAGATACAGTGTAGTTACATATAATAAGTAAATCTTTAAAAAAAAAAAAAAAAAAGCCGGGCAGCGGTGGCGCACGCCTTTAATCCCAGCACTTGGGAGGCAGAGGCAGGTGGATTTCTGAGTTCGAGGCCAGCCTGGTCTACAGAGTGAGTTCCAGGACAGCCAGGGCTATACAGAGAAACCCTGTCTCAAAAAAACCAAAAAAAAAAAAAAAAAAAAAAAAACCAAGAGAGTAAGGTGAAGAAAGCTAGAACAGAATACCCAGAAGCCATCTATGGCCTCTGGGCTTGCATGGCACACATACACAGCTGTGGTTTTAACACTTGCTGTGCACAGTTGCGTTATTCACTGATAGTTGCTTTCATTCCTGTTACAGCAGAACTTCTTCCTAAGACTTTCAGGTAACGACTTGGCTCTTTACTCTTGCTTTCTTGACTCTGTGGAAGTGCCCTTCACATTGTTCTCTAGCCTGCAGTCTATTTATGGTTTCCTTTGGAATAAAGTTGTGCATTCCATACATCTGAGAGGGACATTTTCCAGAGCACAGGTTTCCTTTCTTTAGTGCTAAGTTCTTTCAAGATGGTGATTTCCAGAGCCCCTTCATGCCTTGGCCTGGGACCAAGCAGCTGCCCCTGTAGTGACCTCCTCAGTTGAGAGGTATGCCTGCAGGGTTGTGTGGAATTGACCAGAACTTCTACAGTGCTGCTCTGCTCACTTAACTCAGAAAGGAGAGAGGGCAGAGGACAGAGGGCCTTTCCTGTGTCCTAAAGGAGCTCTGCTGTGCCTGGTGCACACCACACACGGTGGTCCTTGAATAACCTGCACTCTCAACTGCTTAACTGTCAGCATCTCAGTTTATTCTAGAAAGATTTGCTTCCCTTATCTGTTTCTTACAGCATGTTTTCATCAATTTATCATCAACAGTTTCTAATCCTCAGAGAAGTTGAGAGAATTATATGAGGAGAGAAGGAAGGAGACAGGATGAATGGATATGAACCAACCACGTAGATTCTAGATTCTACAGCAGACATTTTACCCTTTATTATATATTGATCCATTGTAACCGTTGAAATTATTTCATGTTTGTCATGCAGATCTTTAGATAAATTGTCAAAAGAGCAGACTTGCTTTCCTAAAATATTTTTTCTTTATAAAATAGTATATACAGCTGGGCAGAGATCATATGAGTAGTCTCAGCACTTGAGAGGCTGAGGCAGGAGGATCAGAGGACCATCCTGGGCTACATGGCAATACATTGCAAAAAAGAAAAGTGTGTACACACATGCGCATGGCATTAGATATTCCTAATATACAATCTAGGACTACAGAAAAGTAGAGAGGAAGCAGTAGTCTATTATAATCTTCCTACCTCCTCCATCCCAGCTCTAGATAAACTGGGCCAGCATGTTCTTCTGGTGAAAACGTTTTTTCAGCCTTTCCTCTGTTGCCTGTGCACATGTGAATGTGCCCCTGTGTGTGCGTGGAGGGGTGTGGGGAGGGGGAGTGTAGGTCAAAGGATAACTTGTAGGAGTAGGTTCTATCCCACTATGTGGGTCCTAGGGATCAAACTCAGGTGAATGGGCTTGGTGACAGGTGCCTTTACCCACTGAGCCATCCCACCAGATGTTGTTTTTTAGGCTTTTTGATAATATAAATGCTGTGGTGCTTTAGAAAATGTTTTTGTATATAACCTACTTCACAGCCCTAGTTATTTTCTTGGAAAGAATTGGAGATCAGATTTTTTTTCTGTCTTCGAGTTAGCTGTTGGGGTTTTCTTTGAAAACTTGTCCATTTTGTTTGATTTGGGCTCCCATGTTTGATGTCCTTTCTCACCTACTCCTTTGTCAACAGGTTGGTCAAAGTTACTCTGTATGGATCTCAGATAAAACTGTACAACATTGAAACAGCCGTGCCGTCAGTGTTGAAACCCGACCTCATTGATGTGTAAGTAAAGTGTGGTGACTGTGTCTTCTCGAGAGATGTTGACCCTACCTCCAGATGAACTGCAGTAACCAACAGTAGTGGCTGCCACACATAGAGGGAAAATTCTTCATCTGACCCAAGAAAGACAGATTGTTGAGTATGGTAGAGTAAGTGTAATTGGTTGAACTAAAGAGAGCAGGGATGAGGCTCTACAGGGCAGGCACTGCAGGAACCAACAGGGAAGGGCTATGAAGTTGAGAATTGGTGAGCACTGAAAGGTACGCAGGACAGCGTAGAAACACCTGAGCCCTGGGTCTCTCACCCCGCACGTTGGTTTCATTCATTGACAGAGTTGGTGGATAGTGGAAAAACCCAACCATCTCACACTCAAAAGATGCATCCAACAAGGGGCAGGGGATTTATGTGCTTTTTCCCAAAAACTGAGTATCCTCTAATTAACTCCAGTTCTGACACTACTTGATAGCATCATGTTGAGGATTTAGTCCCCACGATATTACTTCTGCATCTGCTTTTCAATACCAGCTGTTGCTCCAGCGGTGCTTCTTATTCTGCTGACTGATGGCTGGAAGTTGGGATGCCCAAGTTTTCCTCTACAGATTTGGTTAATTTGCTGTAGTAAGTCTCAGAACTTGGCAAGACACATCTAGGTTTATTAGAAGAGATGAGTAGAGCAAGATTTATGATGGGTTCTCTAGAGCCTCCCTGTCTTTCCTGGGCAGACTCCCTCCAGGATCCTGCATGTGTTGTGTGATTGAGAGGCAACCCAGCTCACATATCCCCTGGTGGTTAGTATGGAAGCATGACTGATTGGTTAAGTCATCTGGGAATCCTTTAGTCCCTCTCCAGAGACTGGGTGTGGCTAAAATCCCAACCCATCAAGCACATGGCTGGTTCCCTTGACAGTTTGGCCTTACCCCCTGGCAATCTAGGTACTTTGTAGAAATTGCCTTGCTTAACATATGCTCAGGTGTGTTGGAAAGGGTCGTTAAAAGTAACCAAAAAAGACTTTGACTATTCTTAAACTATTTCAGGAACTGAGGGCAAAGACCAAATGTTTCCAAGCAAAAAATGTCGTTATTTGAGGGAACATCATAAGGACCATTGGAGCTTTATGCCAGTGATTGGTCCAAACCAAAACCCGACATTTTCCTTTAGATTTTAAGTTTGGTAGGATGGCACAGGGCCCAGATGTTTGTATATTAAGCTAGAATCTCAGGTTACTTTGACACTTGACTCAAGATACTCATATAGAGTATGTAGATTGGGGAAGTACATGGAAGGTTAGCATCTGGAGACTGGAGATGAAATCTTATCCCCGTTAGACTGCCCAAAAGACTTGCTCAGGTCTGAGCAGGGGCTGATTAACCATGACACCCCCCCCCCCCCATATCCCCCCATCCCCATCCCCATCTTAAAAGTAGTGAGAAGAAGAGGACCAAGCTGTAACAGTTAAGACCCTTCCCCTATCCTGGCTGAGGCAACAGAATGAAGTAGAAGAGGTGTCCAGTGAGTAAGCAGAAGAAACAGACTCACACATAAGGACTGAGAAGGAGAAAGCGTGGAGTGGGCCGGGACAGTAGAAAGATTAAGTCAGAGGAAACTCATGTCTTTTGAAACTTCCCTCTGAGAAACTTTGACTGTCAACTCTTTGACTGTGTTTAACAGACAGGTAAGCAGCTATGCTTCAGTTTGGAGATGAACCTTTAGCTGAGTCTGTTGGGACCACGGGCAGAAGTTGAGTAGAGAACAGTGACCTCGTGCAGTTTCAGCTTGCTCCATTGGAACACAGTCATGGGCATTCATTTACATAGCAGCTGTGGCCACTTTGTACACTACAGCCACAGCTGACTAGCACTAAGAGTGTGTGCTCTGCAAGGCCTAAATATTAAAAACTTTGGTTTTTATAGAAAAAGTGTGGCTGGACAGTGGTGGCACGCACCTTTAATACCAGCAGAGCAGGAGAATCTCTGTGAGTTCAAGGCCAGCCTAATCTATAGAGTGAGTTCCAGGACAACCAGGGATTCATAGTGAAACCCTGTTTTGAAAAAAAACAACCAACCAAAAAACCTCCAAAACAAACCACACACACACACACACACCCTAAAAAGAATGAAAGAAAAAGTACTATTGGATTCAGCTGGAAATTAGAGGAAAGAGACTTTATTTACTATAGTTCTATATTTAAAACATGTTACTTTCCTCTTTGAGAACTAGAGAAATCTGTGTGGCAGCTCCTAAGTAAGGTGTCAGTGGGCTCTGGATTAGGACAGCTTGCACAGGCAGGGTTGCAGGAGACTTGAGAGCCCTCCTGCCTCCTAGTTGGAGCTCACTGGTGTATGTACTACGTTGATTGAATTGGATGGTTCTTCGCTGTCCTTCTTAGTCAGTGGATTCCCAATATGAAAAAGAAACCAACTGCTTGTTAAGAATTTCTAGATTTTCCTGCTTTGTGCTACTTAGTTCCTTTCTTTCTTAACAAAAAGTTACAGATTTTGAAAATCTGTAGACTATAGTTTAAAAAGAGAAAACAAGCAAAGAAACTGTAGAATAGAATGAAATACCCTCATTTCCCTGGAGTTATGATTTTAGTTCCTGGGATTTCTTCCTGTTTGCATACTTAGGTCCTTTTTGTTTTTGTTGTTGTTGTTGTTGAACAGGTTGATAGGGTATTACTTCACCCATAAACCCTTCAGGTATCTCCTAGGAACAGGACTACTTTATAGAACTGTTTTACCATTATAATCACTTACAAAGCTGCAAGCTGATATCTAATTCACACACACATAGCTGAAGGTTTGATCATGATCCAATATTAAGTCAGTCTCTGATAATCTAGAGTTAGTCCCTAGTTATATATGATTTGTGAGTGAGTAGAGGTGTGTGTCAGAAAGAAAGGCACACAGATACCATGGAGCCCCAGGCCTTAGTTTACTCTTTAAAGAATATCCTACAGTCCAGATTTAGCAAGGTTATTCCTGTTTCAGCCTTAGGCTAAGCATTTGCAGCAAGATGGCTGCATCCTGTGATGTCTTTCATCTTACATGTCAGTGGGCACTTGGATCATTGTTGATGTTGTTTAATTTTGAAGTGACTTCTGTCTACATCCTAGCTCTGTCTGTGGGCAGGCTCTAGAAACTGGCACTTGAGCTGCCCCTCATACTTAGGACCTGCCATTTAACATAATTTCTCCACTAAAAGGAAACAACTCCTTGGGGGAAATGTACTAAGTTTTGGGGTAGGATACTGCTGGAGATTATCGTAGAGTCAGTAAATAAGGAAGTGGTTCCTGAATGTGTCTGGAATATGCAAGAACACACAGGGGCTGGCTTGAAGGGGGTTTTTCTGGTTATACTTGGTCAGAAATAAAAAACAGTGATTATACTATTTTGAGTAAAAATAATCCATATGATCATACTTTTTTAAAAGAGTCATCAGTTTTCATTGACAGTGTAACAGTGACCAAAAAGGGGTCTTCATGGTGCCCACGTTATGATGGGGAACTCTATATTTAGATCTTATCAGAATATCAGTTCAGATTGCTTAGTGGTGACTGTAGAAATGGAGAGGTTGTATGTAGCTGCATTGGCTAGTGTTCTGAACTAGACTTCTGCCTTGCCTTTGTAAGACCTGTTGATCATCTTTGATGAGTTGTGAGCTTTTGGAATTTTATATGTTCTGGGTTTTTTCTGTTTCTAACTGACCTGGAACAGGCTATGTAGACTGTGCTGGTCTCAAACTCAGAGATCTGCTTGCTTCTGCCTCTAAGAACTAAGATTAAAGAAGTACCTGGCATGTTTTGGGGGTTTTGTTTGTTTGTCTATTTTCAGTGTTGTTTTTAAACAGGGTTTCACTTTGTAGTTGAGGCTGATTTGGAACCTGGCATGTTTTCACCTCAGCCTCTGGAGTGCAGGGGTCACAAGTGTGTGTCACCATGTCTGGTTTCATTGTGAACTTTACGTGTGTATTTTATAAATGTGTGATTCAGAGCAGCCCTTGCAGAAGCCAAACACCTGGATGCTCCAGGTAGACAGATACTTAGAGGGGAAGATGAGCTTTGGAATCTTCTGTCAATGCTATCTATATGTTACCATTATTTATCTAGACCATAGTAAATTTTTACAGTTTTTAAACTTAGCACATTTCCCCTTATATTTGTCATCTTCTTGAATAAACTATGTATCACAGAAAGATTGAGATCTGGTAGATATTTAGGAACTGCCTTTGCCTTGTGTGTTCTCAGCAGTGGTGGTCATATACAGACAATGTGAGCAGGTGATTGATTTCACCATGTCTTAGAATGCTCTGCACAGTGGACGGAGTTTTTGTCTTCTTCCCTGTGGAGACAAGCTCATGCCACCAGACTCCCCTGGCTCTCTCAGATCACTGCTTTTTTCCTTCCTGCAGGCATGCTCAGTCACTTGCAGCTCTCCAGGCCTACTCCCACTGGTTGGCGCAGTATTGCAGCGAAGCCCATCGACAGAACACACAGCAGTTTGTGACACTCATCTCTACCACAATGGATGCGATCACACCCCTCATCAGCACCAAGGTCTTAAGACAGAAAATGCCCCACCTTTTAGCTAACTCTAACTCTGTCCATAGTTCTGTTTACTATGAGACCAAACTGCTATCCTGACTGGGTGGTAGCAACTGTATTGCTTCATGTTCTCTTAAATTTTTTTTGTATTATTTATTTGTGTGTGCTCATATATGTGCATGAATGCCACAGCATGCCTATGGAAGTCAGAGAATAACTGGTAGGAATTGGTTCTCTTTTCCACCATGCTGTCCCTGGGGTCAAACTTAGGTTATCAGGTTTGTGGTGGTGAGGACCTTTTCCCTCTGAACCATCTTGCCAGCCCTCATGTGTCTTTTCAGTTGTAGTCTACATATGCTCAAATACGACTTTTGGGTTTTACTCAAGGGTTACTCATAGTGCCTACTCAGTTTTATTGACTAAAAAGTTTTGCTACTGTTTGATCTCATTCCTTAAAACAGCGTTACTCACAGTCAAGACTGATGGCAATCCTTTTAGACATGTGATTTTGCAGTTTGTAGATAGCTGGAGGTACTGCTATTATTCCCTGCATACCTTGCTCTCTTTTAAATAGACAGAGCAGCTTGAGTTTTCACAGTATCCAGTATTGTTTCCTTATGAGGATGTGTTTTGACTTTCTCATTGATAGAAAGATGATTCCATTTTGTCTACTCTTCGCCATATGCTAGAGGGCCTGGAGTGGTTCCCAGAAGTGAAATTGCTAAGTAAAGGGTATAGCTGTATAAAATGGACAGGCCCTAGTAGTCCTCTAACCTAGGAAGACTGCTAACTTGCATGGCACATGCCTTCAGGTGCTCTTGCTCTCCTTGCACATTCAGGCAGTCGATTCTAATGGGAGCTGTGCTGACTTTCATAAGCCTGTTGTATTTATAATGGTGATTTCTAAAAGTTCTGCTGCCCTAAGGAGTATGTTCCATAATTTACCTAGCTCTTGCTCCACTTTTAGGTTAATTCCATTGGGGGAAAAGTGGACTGGGAATTTAGCTCAGTTAGTAGAGTGCTTTCCTCTTATGTATGAAGCCTTGCATAAAAACTGGTTTAGTGGTACACACGTGAAATCATTCAGGAAGAGAAGTAGAGTCAGGTCATCTTGGCTACATAGTAAGTCCAAGGCATCTGGACTGCGTGAGACCTTGTGTTTAAATTAATAAATATTTCCAAATATATGCATTTCAAGAATATAGCTTTATTTTGTTATATAATTTCCTTAGAATAAGTAGAGATTTTGGTGTTAAAGG
The DNA here is from genome assembly GCA_028551405.1 of Uromys caudimaculatus. NCBI lineage: Eukaryota > Metazoa > Chordata > Mammalia > Rodentia > Muridae > Uromys > Uromys caudimaculatus. The sequence continues at coordinate 71,159,234 of CM052703.1, forward strand.
TTAGAAATATTTTGTGAATCTAGGAAATTACCATGATACATCCTTCATAAATAATTCTGCATACCTTGACATTTTGGTGTGGTGTTTCTTCAGTCTTACTCATGTTTGGGCCATACTCTAAAAAGCTTTTTTGGATGCAAGCATGGCTTATCAGGAGAGGGGCAGGGGGAGAGGAAGTGTGTGTGTGTGTGTGTTTAATACAGGCAATGCTGAGACCAGTTTCTAACCACTTCTTTCCAAGAACTTTTCTTTTATGGTTTGGAAATTGCCAGTGATCTGAACCAAGTTTTTTTAGGCATGTTGAGGTGACAGAAATAGGAGAGACTAGGAAATTGGTGAGAGGAAATGCAGAAAGGAAGGGCTGAATGAGACCCTGGCTTCACAAGAAGCCAGGGCAGGGACTGTGTTTGAAGGAAAGACTTGGATAGCATGTCAGTGAAGGCACTGTGTTATAGAACCGATATATGCCAGTTGAGGGGTGACTGGGAAGAAGGAAAAGAATGATGCTGACTTGAGGACAGCAGCTAGAGGTGTGGACTAGAAGACAGTAATTTTGTTTGGGAGTCATCATAGGAGACTGCAGACACATCCTTCAGTGAATGCTATAGTTTGTCAGTCATTATTAGCTGCTGCCAACTGAGGAAACTCTCCAATAGCAGTCACACAGAAGATTAAGTAAGCCAACATGTCACATGCCTTCTGTTTCTAGGTCCAAGACAAGCTGCTGCTGTCTGCGTGCCACCTACTGGTCTCTCTAGCTACCACTGTGCGGCCTGTCTTTCTGATCAGTATCCCTGCAGTGCAGAAGGTGTTCAACAGCATCATTGATGCCTCTGCCCAGCGTCTAACAGATAAGGTAGGACACATCCCATTTGGCATTCTTGGAGCTCTATGCCTGAGGTTCGGGGAAGTGGAGGCAGAAGAAGCTGATTCTGAGTTTACGTTCTGATTTGAAAGCCACCTCAACTTCATAGACTGCTTCTGAGGGTAGCACTGACATAACCTACTGGCTTCTCTGACTCATGGCCAAAATTCTGATTCAGATGGGAAAACGTCCCGTTCATTCACAGAAACTTCATTTGCCTCCTAAGGAGAGTCCCTGTGCTCTCATTGGTTCAGGCCAGTCTGGTGTTTATCCTCACACACTTTTGTTCTGGGGTTAAGAAGCTATTTGGGAAGCTCAGATTAGTTAGGAGCAGGAAGTGGAGGTGGGTGGGTTTACAGATAGGTTCTTCAGAGACCTGAATGTGAGCAAGAAAGTGTTCTTGTGAGCCTGTTCTCAGTGGTTTCTTGTGGGTCAGAGTATAGCATCAAAGGCCACACTAGATTCTATATCTACTGAGATTTCTTCCTCTGAGGCTTCAGATGCCAGATTGAGCAGGGTGAACACCAACTGGGCTTCTTGAGGCTGACCCTGTACATTGAGACCCAGAGGTAGGGTTACTTCTGTGTTTCTTTTTCCTGCCTGGGTGCCTTTAGGTAGAGGATGGCCAGGCTATAAGAAACACACCTAGGATCTGAAGCAGAGTGTACAGGATACTAAATGTTATGTCTCTATTGGCTACTAGCTTTCACTTCCTTTTGACCTTTGATGGATGCCTTTGGGTTCCTTGTAGGCACAAGTGTTGGTTTGCCGTGCACTTTCTAACACCTTGCTCCTTCCGTGGCCAAATCTTCCTGAGAGTGAGCAGCAGTGGCCCCTGCGCTCCATCAACCATGCCAGGCTCATCTCTGCACTCTCTCGGGACTACCACAGCCTAAAGCCCAGTGCTGCTGCCCCCCAGAGAAAAGTGCCACTGGATGACAGTAAGTAGCTCCTGTGTAGACATTTGCACCGGAAGCCCTAGAGGTGATTTCCTTTGCTTATAGTGGCATCACTGCTTCACAGAAAAGGCTCAGACAGTAAGATGCTTACCAAAGGAATTAATTTGTTAGTGCATCTGCTGGACATACTTCCTGAGTACATTACCCTGTCTGTTAGCTAAGTGTTGGAAACCTAAAGAAAACCTCTGTGGACAACACTGCCGGTGGTGGTGCCTCCATCTATAAGCCCTAGGGTGACTGTGAACCTATTTCAGATACTTGTGTGAACTGTCTTCTGAGTGGCTTTAACTTTTTTCCAAATAAAAACATTTCAGAGGTTTTGGAAGAACATGTGCCTTCACGTGTAATACTGAGGTGTGATTATTTACATTAACGAGGAGAAAAAAACCGAGACAATTCTAACTCAAGGAAAAAGGATCAAGTGTCTTTGAAAATAACAAATACAATATATTTTAAAACTAGAATACATTTTTTCACATTAAGAATAACAAAACATGATTAGATAGTGTTGCTTGTAGAATAGTGCCAACAGGGATGCTTTGTGAGATATCCCAGGTGGTGATGGAGTGCTCCTCTTAGTGCGTGTCAGGTAGGTCCAACTGTGCGTCTCAGGAGAGTCCATGCTGGGCCAGTTTCTTCACCGTAGCCTACTGTAACCACCATTTTTCTTTTCTTTCTTTCTTTCCTTTTTTTTTTTTTCTTTTGAGATGATTTTTCTAGAACTCATCACTTAGACTAGGTTAGCTGACCGTTGAGAGAAGACCAGTGGCAGAGAAGGTGTTGGAGGTAGAAGTATAAATGGCTAAGTCTGAGGCTCTGTACCACTTGTCATTGTCTCTTGTTTTCTGAGAATAAGGTCGTTAATGTTTTGGTTGTTGTATTTATTGTTATTACTATTATTACTACTATTATATTATTTGAGGTAGAGACGCTATATAGCTCAGACCATTCTGGAAGTTTTGATATTACTGTCTCTGCCTCTTAAGTGCTGAGTGTACAGGCATGTCCTTCTTGCCTGGATTTCATGGTTTATAATATACATCTGTGGGTAGGCCACAGTCACTCATTTAACAGTGCTTCCAGTTTATGTTTTGGTAAATAAACATTGGTACTTTAAAAGTTTTCCATGAGTGTCAGGCAGGTCTGATTTTTGTCTCTGGACTCCATTGATTTTAACCCCTGATACCTTGTCCTTTATGTCTGGTACCCTGTCCTTCATGGGTTCCTAGTCTTATCACAATCTCTGAGCATGCAGCAGTTTGTGTTAGTGTTGGTAGTGTTAGTGCTTTTTATTTGTTCTTGTGTCTCCCTGTGACCAGTCTTCAGTGATCCAGCCTGTTGTGAGTCATTGCCTTCCATCCTCTGTCCCGTGAGAGGATAATATCTGGCCACTGTTTCAGGTGAAGAAAGCAGAGCTCAGCAGTTAGTAAACCTAGAGGAACAGAGCTAACCTTGCATACCTCCTCAGCATGCCTTCTTTCTGTCACGCCCTCCTCTGACTGAAGCTTAGCCCACATAAGAACCAATGGACTCAGTGAGGCTCAAGACAGTCCAGCGCATACTGGAGGTTTGATAGTGGCTCTCTAAGCTTCAATTTGGACTGACCTATGGAGTTCATCAAGGTTGAGTCTGCTAGGCTTGGTCTGAGTCAGGCAGCCTCCACTCATGTAGGAGAATGATGACAGCTTTCTCTTCCTATGTCAGGTACCCTGCTAAAACCTTGCCCCTGACCATCATAAGAACCTAACAAAGTTGGGGCTCTTGGGCCTGACTTGGATCCTACCTAAGGTATAAGCTGGTTCTTGACCCTTTGCTGCTCTCACTTCTGATGTTGGCTAGTCACTGCTACCATTCTCTGTGTTGTGTAGAATTATGCTGTGAACTCATATGTCATATTGTTAAGAGTTAAATATGTTGCCAGTAATAAATAATAAGTATGTATACATTATCAGGCTATAGGCTTGATGGGCCAAAGATTGATCAAGCAATTTTTCCTAAAGCCAGCACTATTACATTGCATAGTAGGCTGTGCCTATGTGCTTAGCAGGGTAGGTGCTGTCTGTAGCTGAAGGGAGATGAGTCTATTCTCCTGTGCTAAATGCCTGGCCATTTGTCTCACCAGTCACCTTATCACCTTATCGGGTGTTTGGTGTTTTGTGGAGAAGCAGGTGTGTGTGTGTGTGTGTGTGTCTGTGTGTCTGTGTGTGTGTCTGTGTGTGTCTGTGTGTGTGTCTGTGTGTGTGTGTGTGTGTCTGTGTGTGTGTCTGTGTGTGTGTCTGTGTGTGTCTGTGTGTGTGTGTCTGTGTGTGTGTGTTTGTGAGTGTCTCCTGAAGGCTGGCCTTAAACTTAGCTCTTTGCATTTGCAGCTGAGGATGACCTTCAACTTCTACTCCTGTTTCCTGAGTGATGGAATTGATAGGTACCACCACACCCAGTTTTTGTGTGATTCTGAGTATCGAGCCCAGGGCCTTGTGCTTGTTAGGCAAGAACTTGAATTACATATCCAGCTCATCATAGATTTGATTTGTTGTTAGTGGGTAGAGGGAGAGAAGGCATAGGTCCAAGTGTGCAGACAGGAGAACAACTGGAGTCTTGGAGTAGGGTAGGACGTGGTGCTTATGGGGTCAGGTAATGAAAAAGCTAAGTTCTACTGGTTAGTAAGACTTCCCTTTTGTCTTCCTGGTCTCTCCTCTGCAAGATTCTTCCCTCCCTTGTGTATGTTCCCTCTAATTATACTGTGTCTCAGACAACACATAACTGCAGCTTCATCTTGACTTAACAGCCAAAGTAATTATTCACCAGACACTTAGTGTCTTGGAAGATATCGTGGAGAATATTTCTGGGGAATCCACCAAGTCTCGACAGATCTGCTACCAGTCACTGCAGGAATCTGTTCAGGTCTCCCTGGCCCTCTTTCCAGCTTTTATCCATCAGTCAGGTAAGAATTGGCTCAGAGGCCTGCCTCATGGTTGATGGCGTTCACAAGGGCCAGAGTGCCTGCTGAGATCTATAAAGCAGCTGGCCTGGGCTGTGCTCAGTGAGGGCACGCATATAGACAAAGGCAGAGCTGTGCCATCTTTGGAGAGTCTGGAGAAATGAGCAGAGCCCTTGGTGTCAGCCTGGCGCCTGTCCTGTGACATGGAGTTGTTTGTAGGCCCTGCCTAGTTTTCCTTTGTAAATTAAGGTGGGTGGGTGAGTGAGTAGGCATCATACATAACAGATAGAAAGGAGAGGAAAGAGGAAAGGTAAGTACTGCTTACTTAGCACCTGGCTGATGTGTTTTTCTAAATCTACTGTCAGTGCTGCTGTCACTGACCAGTCCCACTGTCATTCTGGACATACTTTTCTGGCTGTCCTGAAAGCATTCACAGTAGACTTGTCAGTGTTAGGCATTAGGGCCTTCATAGCTTAGATGCAATGATTGCATCTTGCAAGCACTTCATGTATGGTAAGAACCAAAATGTCCCAGGTGACTGACATTGTGACCTGAATATGGAGCCACACTAACCAGAGTCAATAAGTCCATTTGGTGGTCCAGGTCAGTATGACCTGAGTGCTCTGTCATTATCTACTTTTATCCATTTAACCTTGACCTACTACAGGGATGATTGGACTTAGAGAGAAATGCCAAGGTACTCAGATGTTGACCCAGTTGGATAATTTCTTGGATGTGAGCATAAAGTGGTTCATTTTCACTGAGAGTGCTGACCATGCTGGATGTGGGATGGTGTGCTAGGCTTCACAATGAGACAACTCCATTTCCTACTGTGAGTAATCAGGCAGCTGTTCCCAGGATCAGAGCCGTGTTCTCAGCAGGCCCTTAATCATCTTCCACTTTCCATCATTGGCTCTCAGTGCAGATTGCAAAGGAAAATTGATGAAGCCAGGGATGTCTTTAGTCTCTGTGCACAGGGTGTTGACCGTTCGCCTCGTCCTTCATTTAGATGTGACTGATGAGATGCTGAGCTTCTTCCTCACCTTGTTCCGAGGCCTTAGAGTACAGATGGGTGTGCCTTTCACTGAGCAGATCATACAGACTTTCCTCAACATGTTTACCAGGTAACTACACACCCATTGCCACTACTTCAGTCTCAAGGGACAAGTCTGCTACAAGATGCAGGGCTTTCTGCTCCTTTCCCTCGCCTTCTTTAAGCATTGCTTGTCATGCTGGTTCCTAAAGAATCACTGAGTTATTCTGTGGCTTTCTCTTGGCTGCAGAGAACAGTTGGCTGAGAGCATCCTCCATGAAGGCAGCACTGGCTGCCGGGTGGTGGAGAAGTTCCTGAAGATCCTACAAGTGGTGGTTCAGGAACCTGGCCAGGTGTTCAAGCCCTTCCTCCCCAGCATTATTGCACTGTGCATGGAGCAAGTGTACCCCATCATTGCTGAGGTAGGTGGGACCAGGGAGCTTCCTGTGGTACCTCCTTACTGGGAGGGAGGGAGAGTGCCTTGTGTCTTAAATCTCATTTGTGAGTTCTCTCAATACTCTTGTAAATAGTTTTTGGGGTTCCTCCACCCCCCCCCCCCCCAGAAATGGATACATCATGCATACACATACACAAAAAATTAATACTTAATAAAAAGAGTGAATGTTTCTGGATACTTAGGGCTTTTAAATGCTCATAACTCATAGCTGGAGAGATGGTTTGGCAGTTAGTACATACTGCTCTTCCAGAGGATCTCTCTTCCTCTCCCTCCCAGCCCCCAAGAATGCTCTCAACTTGGTAGTCTTGTTAAAGGCAGGTTCTTAGTAACAATTCAGACAGAGCTTTAGTGGTCTGGGAAAGTGAAAGGACTGGCACTGACTGTAAGAGCCAGAGTAAGCACAGACACAGACAGGTGGTACAGCAGTGATTGGGGAATGGGGGCTGATCTTACAGCTCTCCCCATGACCAAAGTCCAGGACCCTGAGTTCTGAGACACACATGGCAGTGCAGCTGACAGTCACAGAATTCTGCAGCAGTGTTGGGAATAATGTGGCTTGTGTGCTTGCTGGTAACTTGGACATTTGGGCTTAAATTAGGAAATTGTGCTTCAGTGACCCCCTGCTTTCTCAGAATCCTGATGCTGGCTGCAGGAAAAGGAGCTGCACACAGGCAGCAATTAGCACAGCATGCTGCCTCCACTGGGAGACCTTTAGATTTCTCGGATTCCTAAGTGCTCTTCAGACTTGCCTCTCTTGGGTAACACTGCTGCTTTTAGGGCATCTTACTGTCATTAGCCACTCAGGTTGCATAAAGGTTAGCCAGCTCACTATTTCCATCCTGGAAGAGGGATGGACATAACCTGAAAGAGAGGACCAATCAAACTGGCTGCTTTCTGAATAGAAGATCCACATTTTCATTGTCTTTGCACATTGTAGCCCTTCTTCCTGGTGTTTAAAGCTGAGATACTTGTTAGAAGGAGCCTCCTGGTACTCATCCTAATGTCAGTCTGGGCCCGTCTCTCTAAGCACTCCTGGTGAACTGCCCCTCATGGGAGCAGTTCTGCATGGGAAGTGGCAGAAGTGTGGGTGGGGTGTGAATCCTGGCTACTGTCTGTCTGGCGCCTCTTAGGCTTCTGTGGTGACCAACATGCCAAGAGGCCACCAAGCTGCATGGAGGGAAGGTGCAGTGCTATGTGGATTTCTCTGCAGCGCCCATCCCCTGATGTCAAGGCTGAGCTGTTTGAACTCCTCTTTCGAACGCTCCATCACAACTGGCGGCACTTCTTTAAGTCCACTGTCCTAGCTAGTGTGCAGAGAGGCATCACTGAGGAGCAGATGGAGAATGAACCCCAGTTCAGTGCCATCATGCAGGTAAGGTGGAGTGGGTTCTTCTCAGGCGTGTGGCCCCCTTCTATGAACCTGGCCCTATAGCAAGTGTGGGGTCACACCGAGCTCTGACCCGGTTAGTATTTAAAAGTTAGTTTCTTGGCGCTTCAATCTCTTCATCTGTAAAGTGGGGTTGGTACTGCTAGTTTGCAGATTTATTGTGAGGTAAATGAGAATGCACACCAAGTACACGACATGGGCAGATGTGTGCTAATGTCCATTCCCTTCCTTTAACAGCAGTGTAAGGAGGAACCTTTGTTGGGCGTGGTGACAAATGTAGTCCCAGTCCACATGGGCAGCAGAGTGAGACGCTCTATCTGACCAGAGAGTGACAGAGAGAAAGGCACTATCTGTCTGAGAGCTATGCAGTTCTTTATAGGACACTGACCACCTTAGGGTCTCTGGAGAGCCCAGCAGTCTGCATTTGGAAAGGGCATTCTGGCTCCTACCATGCTGCCCTGTTCAGGGCTTGGGCTTGGTGTATTCTAGTGTTGACAGACTTCTTTGACTGAGCTATGGTCTCTCACTTGAGGCTTTTAAAAGTCACTTTGAAAGACTTTCGTAGTTTGGCAGTTTTTTACAATGTTACATATATGGCTGAGCGCGAGTGATCTAGCATTCTAAGGTAAATGACAACATATGTCCACACAGCCTGTACACAGACGCTTGCTGCTGTTTTCATGATTTCCCTAGACTGGAAACAATCCAAATATTCACTAGCTCTGAAAAGGTGAAGCCACTGGCACAGGTGGGCCAGTCCTTAGAAATAAGGGACATACCACTACAGCGGAGATGACTTATGTTGTGCTAGATGGAAAAAGCTAGAACCAAAGGCTCTGCCTCAGCCCAGCTTCAGTAACCCTGACTTTAAGAGATAAATCCACTACTATAGCAGTGATGACAAGATTCCTTGCATAGCCAATAGCCCTGGGGTAGAGTAGCCACTTGATATTGGAAGGATTACTGTAGGCTGCTAGCCTCTCTTGCCCCCCATGATCAGTTTGTATTAGAGCCGGGAATTTTGTGTTACAGTGTGTGTTTCAATTTTCTCTTGAACTAGTGACTTTCACTCTTAGACATTTTACTCTAAGGCAGTTTACACATATGCTGTTGCTCAACCCCAAAGCAGATGAAGTGATTGAGAAGGAACCTCTGAGGACTTGTGGCCTGTGAGGCACTGGCACTAAGGAGCAGGGAGAGTCCCTGCAGGAATTGCCTAGGTAGGCAGGTGAGCAATGCTGTGTGCTCAGATTGCTCAAGGATTTGACTAGTGTGGGTATTTACTAATTATTTAAAGATTTATTTACTTATTATATGTAACTACACTATAGCTGTCTTCAGACACTTTTTCTTCTCTCTCCGGCCTGCTCGCTCTGGCCCCGCTTGCTGTAGACACCCCAGAAGAGGGCATCAGATCTCATTACAAAAGGTTGTGAGCCATCATGTGGTTGCTGGGATTTGAACTCAGGACCTTTGGAAGAGCAGTCAGTGCTCTTAACTGCTGAGTCATCTCTCTAGCCCATAAAATTATTTTTGTTGCTTCTTCATAACTATAATTTTGTTACTCTTATGGATTGTAATGTAAAAATCTGATATGTGTCCCCTGTGGAGGTTGTGACCTACAGGTTGAGAACTACTGTTGTAAAGTTTCCTTTAAAAAGTGTGAATGAGACTGAAATGAGTGAGGTCCATGGGAAGACACTGACTAGTGTTGAGGCACTAGAGATGTGTTGCAGACGTCTGCCCTGACGGACAGAATTGAGACAGGTGACTCACCCTAGCCATCCAATGAGCTGCTTAGGGTTGATTCTGGCATAAGATAGAGGCCCTGGATGGGTTGTGTCCGAAGAAGTTTAAATGCTGCTTATTAAATAGTAGTCTTCCTCCTCAGGCTTTTGGACAGTCTTTTCTTCAGCCTGACATCCACCTGTTCAAACAAAATCTCTTCTACTTGGAGACTCTGAACACAAAGCAGAAACTATACCACAAAGTAAGTGCCCTCCTCTCCTGGAAGGATCCCTCCTCATGTAGGAGTTCTACGCCAAGTCTGAGTCCCTCGAGTCTGCTTGGGGAGTACTTTGGGGAACACATTAAACCTGGGGTGGCCCCAGGCATCTTAGTGAGCCTCTTATCCCATGCTCCTGCTCCTCTGCTTACAGAAGATCTTCCGGACCACCATGCTGTTCCAGTTTGTGAACGTGCTGCTCCAGGTCCTGGTTCATAAGTCTCATGACCTTCTGCAGGAGGAGATCGGCATTGCCATTTACAACATGGCTTCTGTCGACTTTGATGGCTTCTTTGCAGCCTTTCTTCCAGAGTTCCTGACTAGCTGTGATGGTGTGGATGCCAATCAGAAAAATGTTCTGGGGCGGAATTTCAAGATGGATCGGGTGAGGAGAAAAGGCCAGGCTACGGGAAACATGTGTGGGCTCTTGAGCTTGCTGCCATTTAGTGAGGGGCCCATCTGGGTCTGGGCATGGCTATACCTGATAGTAGGTTGTTATCAATACCTCAGTAACTTGCTGCTGGGTTGGGTGTGGAGGGTACACTCTCTCTCAGGGACTTGGTTCTGTAGCTCACATGTTCTGTGTCTCAGCCACTGAGACCCCAGGTCCTGGCCTCAGCAGGCCACACATTGTCAACATTCTTTTGTTCATATCCCACCCCCTCAACACACATCTCTTAATGGTCTAGAAGATACCATGCTGCCCCTTTGTGCTTTTAGGCAGGCTAAAAGATTGATACAATTTTGAGTCCCCAAGGTGGCCCTGTTGCTTGGCTGCCCTGGACTTTCCTGCAGCTCTTCACAGCCCAGCACTGGCACAGCTCAAATTTGTTAAAGGAGCCTCATAACACTGACCCTCTGTGCCACTGATACCCCAGGGTGCAATCACTCGGGCTGTACTTGGAGTCATTACTGCCCCATGCTGTCAAGCTGTGTATCTGCCCTCTTTCTGTGTTGTGTGGCCATAGCCCTTCCTGCTCTGTGTGCGGTAGGCCTTCTTTTGGGGCCTGGGGGGGACGACAAGCACTGCTCCTCTTGTCCCCTTCTGTGGGAGTTGGGAATGTGCTTGCTTCTGAGTCTCTTGGTGCTCTTTATTTCTATGAGGGAGCACCATTCTAAGTGCAGGTTTCTGGCCTCTCCCCCCCTCATTTGGCATGTGTTCCTTTGTGTCTTAGAGTTGTCTTTTCTTTGGGAGTCTCTGTCTTATTCTCTCTTTTCAGCCACTTGAGTTGTTTCTTAGAGACCAACTCCTAATATCTCATGGTTGTTTTGCAGTGGCATCAGCATTGGTCAATTTCTTGGTTAATACATTGGGTTCTAAATCTGGTCACTCCTAGGATGCATATTGAAAATAGAGAGGCATGCTTGGCTCCACTGAGGGAGTTCTGGTTTGGTGTTTGGGAGCTGCTGACTAAAAACGTGCTGCTTGGTCAGTTTTTGGCTTGGTTTGGTTTGATTATTCTGCGATGAGGTCACTTTGTAGCCTTTGCTGACTTTGGTTTGTGATCTTTCTCCCTCTGCCTCTTATATGCAAGTGCTACCTACCTCTTTTTTGCCCCCTCCTCCTCTCTTCATAGGGTTTTACTTTGGCCTGAAACTTATCATATAGACCAGGTTGGATTCATAGAGATCCTTCTGCCTGTGCTGGGGTTAAAGGTGACCACTACCAGGCCCTGTGCTATTCTTCGGGGTGAACTGAATCACTTCCCGTGAGGTCATGCATTGATCATGCATTGATTCAGTTTGCTGCCATTTACCTGCTTCCATGCATGCTTTTGTGGAGACAAGGCTACGTGGTGTAATTTTGGGTCACGCTGTTCCTGGTACTTCCTGCTCTTTCAACAACCTTCTAAAGAGCAACAACTCTTCACTCCATTTTGTAGATGGCCCAGGCTTAGAAGGGCTCCTGGGAGTGGAACAGGATTCCAGCTGAGTGTTCTGACCAGAGAGCATGCAACATGATCTGTCTGAGGGCACTGTGAAAGGTCAGCACAGGTGCTGAGCAGGCCAGTTAAGGCAAGACAGGCAGTGTCTGGTGATGGGGGCGGGTTTGAGCTGAGTTCGAGAAGAGGAAGAAGGTGGGGGAGGCAGAAGTAGTGTCAGCTGTTTGGTGTGGCTGAGTTTTGCACAGGGATCACCTTGGTACCCAAGGCAGGATGTCAGTTATGTCTGTGACAGTGTGTGCATAGTGTTGACGCTCTTCACATCTGAACCTGCACAACAGGTGCTCCGTGGCTTCACACTAAGCAATGTGGGAAAGAGTGGAGTAATTTCAACATCTGGGTGCTTTCCCAATTGTTGCTGCTCCCAGCAGGGCAGCTCTGTGGCTAGGCAGTGTGTTCTTCAGCTCATGTCGTGTAACTTGTAGGGACTTGTGGAACTCATGAGGGAGGACTCAGATGTGAGCCAGCAAAGGCTGGCCTCTGGGAAGAGGAGAAGCAGCCAGGCTGGTGCTGGAGCTCTTCCCTCTCTTCTTGTCTAACCTGCAAGGTCCTGTGTTGCAGGCTGTGGGACAGTTCTGAATTGCTTACAGCAGGGCCTGGCCTGTGGAGCCCTGAAAAAGAATTTTTGCATGTGCCCCTGACCCAACCAGTGCCTTGTTTGGGACTTGGAATCGTATTAAACGTTTGCATAGAGCCAAAAGCACAGGTGTGGGGCAGCTCATGAGTTTGGCGGTTGGGTAGCGTAGGCTATTGAGGGTGGACCTTCAAGAGCCTGGCTTCAGCTTTGCCCTGCCTTTCAGGACCTACCCTCGTTCACCCAGAATGTGCACAGACTGGTAAATGATCTCCGTTACTACCGACTCTGCAATGACAGCCTGCCCCCTGGCACCGTGAAGCTCTAGGAGTGCCTGCTTGCCCTCCTGGCTGCTCACTGCCCTGGGTATGTGCCTGCTGCCACCGCCACCTCCACCACCTGCACCTGTGCCACGGAAGTCTGTGACAAGCTTTGGCCACTCTCTGGATGGGCGTGCCCTGAGCAAGTGGCCTGCCTCTGCCCTCTCCTGCTGCCACCAGCACAGCAGGTTTTGGAGTCTACTTGACACTGGTAGAGATTCCTTGCATTTGGAGCAGGCAGAGGGCCCTGTGGCTGGATGCCAGGGAGTTACCCAGAGATCTCACAGTGTGGTTCATGCAGATCATGTGTATCAGTCCAGAGTCAGAATCGCCAAGGACCGCTTACAACAGTGCCACCTTCTCACCATTCCACCCTGCACCCCTCCTGGCCCAGCCAGCCCAGGAGAAATTCGAGAACTGTTTCTGTCGAGCCTCCCGCCCCTCCGATTGCCTTGAAGTCTCTGCTCTTTGTCAGAGATTCGCAAAGACTCGTGGGTTTTTGTTCTTGTTTTCTCATCATTCCATTGTGATACTAAGAAGCTTAATGACTAAATAAAATGCTTAAGTTGTTGTCATATAAACACTAGCTATGGGCCATCTTTGTACCTGAGGCTGTCACCACGGAGCCGGCAGTGGAATTCTTTGTGCTGCCCAGGTCTGTGTTGTCTTGGGAGAGTTAGTGAGAGGAGGCTCAACTGCTGTGGACTCCCTAACGTCTCCCTCACACTACCTAAAGAAACATGCTCAAGGCTTGGGGAACTGCTCTCTATGACAGTGACCCCATGGTAGAGACAGGATGTATCCCAAGGCTGTCTTGCTGCTGGATCCAAAACCCTTCCTCCCAGCTCTGTGTGGGACTCTGAGACGTGGCCTTAGGGAAGGAGTGGGTACAGGAGCAGCCAGGCAGCAGGTGAGTATCAAGGACCAGGGCCAGACTCATCACAGGAAACATCTAAGTGGAACGCACCTCAGAGGGTTAGACAGTCAGAGGAGTGACAGTATCTCTAGGCTGAAAGCAGGGTGAAGCAGAGTAAAGATGATGCGGGACCAGGCAGTTTTGGTGGAGTCTTGAGTGAGTCTTGTAACCCCTACCCCTTACCACACTAGGGACATTCTCAGCAGTAATTCTAGGACAGCACTGTATGTTGGAGCATGTTACTTTTGTCACATGGGACAGCCCCTAGATGGCTCTGTGTCATCCAGAATGGGTAGTGACTCCTGCCACCAGCATTCCTTCCCTCTGGAGGGGTGTGGGGGTAGACTGGGACAGGCAGGGTAGTGTGCTGTGTGTTCAGCATGTTCGTGAGTGTGTTTTGGCCACTGAGTCTGGTCTGGTGGCGTCAGCTGCTCTGCTGTGTTCCCTCCTCTCATGCAAACCTTGAGTCTTCTCTGAGCCCTCCTCTGTCTCCTCTCTCCACTGTCTCCCAGCACTGTGTCTGTCCCCTTGTGTCAGCGGTGCTGGGGTATTCACACCAAGAGGAGAAGTTGAAGATGGGAGCGGCCTGTGTTCCCAGCATGATGCTTGGTGTGGAGCAAGGGCCTCAAACTGTTGCATGGGTGAAGATTTCTCAGACTTTTCCACATGGAGCTTTCCCCACAGGAAGTGGTGGAGGAGCCTCCTGACTAACCCTCAGCATAATGAAGCGTCCTTGGCACAGTGGCCTCACCTTTCTGAGCTCCTCGGGAGGGCACTCAAGTATTCCTCTTTACTGAGTAAAGGAGCTTCTGGTCAAGGGCTCACCCTTTCTTCCTGTCTCTCAGCACTTGGAACTGACTTTAAAGGCCTTGTTAATTAATTGGCTGGGGCCTTTGGAATTGGGGAGGTGTTGTTGATGGACCTAGGAAAGCCAGCTCCAGAATCCACTGCAGGCACCCATGGGAGGGGCATTTAGGTAGAGTGGGAACTATAAAGTCAGTGATTTAAGTGACTCACCCCAGGAGTGCAGGTCCTCCCTGGGCAAGCATTTTGGAAATAGGTAGGTTTTGTTTTAAAAAAATAAGCCTCATTTTTATTTCTCCGGTTTTCAGTATGGAAGGAAATAATAGGTTTGTAGATAAAGGAGAATGGAAATGAGCTTTGACCTTCAACCCTCCTGCCTCAGCCTTCCAAGTGCTGGGGTAACCAGTTGTGTACCACCATGCCTGCTTTCCAGTGGCCCTCGACACAAACATACCACCAAAGGAGAAGGAAAGGAATGAGTCTTTTAACTTCACTACCCTTGCCATAGGTATCCTTCAAGATCTGGTCTCAAACCCACATCTACGACTCTCTAGCTGTCCTCTGGCAGAGGCCAGAGCTGGATACTGTTTTCATCCTTGGAACTTGGGGTGGCACAGTTCCCATGTTGCAAGGCTACAGCCCACCCACACCACCTCCCCTGCTTCAATCCTTGAGCTCTGTGATGGGGTCGATGCCTGAACTCTGGGTGACCTTGCTTTCATCCTCAGAAGGACAAGTGACTTATCCTGTGAGGCAAGCTGTGCTCAGCATCTGTCTCCCCAAAGGGTCCAAACCCCTTACCCAGGACACCAGCCCAGGGGTCTGCCTCTTGTAGATGCTAGCTTCTGAGGAGTCCCTGCCTGTGAGTCAGAGGGCTTACAGAAGAGGAAACTGAAGCTTGGGAAGAAGAGTGATGTGTCCAAGGCCACACACACAGGCAGTCACTAGCTAAACTTGAGTCATTCTGGACCCTCAGTCTTGATGCTGTGCCACACTGGTCTGTTTCCTCAGCCCCGCCGGGGAAGCCAGAACTCTTCTCAGTCTAAGGGTCTGAGATGTTCATCTGCTCTCGCCAGTCATTCACAGATATCACCTTTCGTGATTGAGAAGGCTAGGATGTGACTACATACTCTGTTCTTTTCTTGGGTTGGCTGGAGTACCACTGGCTGATGACTATACAGGGTTACCCTGGCAACACTGCAGGAGTTCTAGGGCTAGGCCTGGCTGAAGGAAGAACAGGAAGCAGGAGCCCTTTGGGCTCCAGTTTGGCCACACTTGGTTTCATCCTGTTCTTACTGGACCATACCCTCTCGAGTCATGGAGCCAGTCAGTGTATACATGCTGCTTCCTGCTTCCTGGTGCATGGCAGGGCTCTGAGTCAGCTACTGCTGCTGCTTTCTTTGGTGGCTTAGAGGATGGTTTGCAAGTGGCCCAGGCAGACTGTTCTTAGGCGAGGACTTGGCACAGTGTGGGGTCCCTGGGCCTCTTCTGCAGTTGAGTTGGATTTCCCTCTTAAAATCAGCTGTGGGGGGCCGGGCAGTAGTGGCACACGCCTTTAATCCCAGCACTTGGGAGGCAGAGGCAGGTAGATTTCTGAGTTCAAGGCCAGCCTGGTCTACAGAGTGAGTTCCAGGACAGCCAGGGCTACACAGAGAAACCCTGTCTGGGG
>CM052703.1:71175200-71203068 GCA_028551405.1 Uromys caudimaculatus
TGCTTACTGATGGTAATGGCCACATGAAGATATCTGGGTCCCCAGGGTTCCCCAGCTGGAGTTCTGCAAGGTGGGTTCTTGGGACCATTATCTGTCGTCTCTCCCAGTTCCAGCTCCCCCTCCCCCAGATGCTGAGGCGCTTGGGAACTTGGGGACATACACAGGAGGCCTGGTCATAAATCAGCCTCAAGCAGATATGGGTTGAAGTGTAGATGGGGTTGTTTCCCAGGCCCTCACTCTGTGGAACATAGTGCCAGCATTCTGCTCCATCCCAAAGTCATTCCAAGTATGAGTAGTAACTGCCCAGCTGTGCCACCATGTAATCACAACCACAGCCTTCAGGTAAGTTACTAGGCCCAGTTATCAAACACAAAGTGGAATCAGGACACCACCTCTCAATGAGGTGGCAGGTGCATTTACTGGCTGCCACCATTGCTCAGTACACGGCTTCTGTAAATTGTAGTTGGCTTTGCTACAAGCTTAGGGGTGTATAACCCACAGCCAGTGGCCCTGCATCAGTCAAGGTGACAAGAATCGGAGGCGCTTGATCTTTTTGTTGTCTTAATGTGGTGGTAGAGTTTTGCTTTTTTGAGTTGGGGTTTGAGATATCCTAAACTGTCTTCAAACTGTGTAGTCAAGGATGACCTTGAACTTCTGATTCTCTAGCCTGTACCTCCCAGGTGCTGGGAGTGTGCGTGAGCACCAACACACCTGGTTGTTTATTCAATGCTAGGGATTGAACCCAGTGCATTCGAGACAAGCACTTTACCAACTGAGCCATGTTCTCAGAAGATTCTTGGCCTGGAAAGGCTAGAGTTGGCTTCAGTGAGGTGTCTGACCCTGGGACAGGTGTCAAGAGAGAAGCCTGCCCCAGGCTGGACTCCAGGACTTATCTCTTACCTCCCCATAAGTCCCTCATACATCCACCAGACTTGGCACTTGGGAGAAAATAGTTTCCTGTTCAGAGGAAGTAGCTCAGAGACCACTGGCCAGAGGCATACACAGCCCCACAGCTGAATGCAGCTGGCCTGACAGCTAGGCTTCAGAGGAAGACTGGTCACCATGGCTGTGGGTGAGTGGATATGGGAATGGGATGGCCTTAGTGGCCCAGGTCTAGGAGGAGTGGCAAAGGAGCACCATTGAGTACTATTGAGTGACTGTACCAAGGTGTGAACAGGAATCATCCTCGCTTCTTAAACATTCAGAGGCACGGAGTTTAGGGTGTAGATCACGTGTATGTGCTTCACCCTGCATTTGATCTCCAGCATCACAGAGACAAAAAACAAAGCACAGCTGCAGACTTGTGATTCCCACTTGGGGAGATCAGCAGAACTGGTGCCCATCCTCCCATCATGCCATCCTCTACGGGAAACTGGACAAGAGATGTGGCTCATGCTAATGCTGCATGTTGGTGCCCACAACTGGCTGATGGCACCCGTCTTCTGCCATGAGAGAGGGCTTGAAGTGGAGATGCAGTGTGCATGTCACCAGCCTCTGAGGACGCGCCTGGACTTCTCTCAGGACAAGACATCAGGAGGTCATCCACCCTTGTGAACAAGATGTTGGGTTCCCTTGCTGTGGCAGCTGCCTTACTGTCATATCTGATGTGAACAACAATTGAAGGCTGTTTCAGAGAGCTCAGTCCCTTGTCACTTGGCTCCATGTGACTTGAGGATGTGATGACAGTAGGATCATGGTATTCACCTCATTACCAACAGGAAGCAGAACACAGTCTAGGAAGGGGCCAGGGACAGCCACGTGCTCCCAGAGACCTCCCTGGTGTGAGTTGCGTCCTCATCTCTGCTCCATTGTTTCCATTTTCAGAACTATCCACTGTGCCTGATGCTGTGTGAGGACCACACAGGTATCAGGTCCCGATGAATTGGTCCATGATGCACAATGTACTTCAGAAGGTATTTGTTTTATAATACTCCAGAGGAAGGGCTGGAGAGATGATTTAGCAATGGAAAACACTAACTGCCCTTCCAGAGGACCCAGTTTTGATTCCCAGCATTCATAGGGTGGCTCACAACTGTAACTCCAGTTTAGGGGATTTGTTGCCCTCTTGTGGCCTCCTCAAGTACTGTGATGCAGCAGCTCCCTAGCCAGCAGGAGCTAGACTGCAGCCACTCCATTCCACCCCTCCCCCACAGCCCTCACAGCTGTGCTTTCCCTTGGACTTTGACATTTACTGTCCCCTCCTTTCCAGGCCGCTGGCAGCTCACCTCCATGCTCTCCCTCTTCTTTGAGGTCTCAGTTCAGGACTACACAGACAGCCCCTGTGCCTCTACCTGCACAGCTTTGGGCTTAATCTGACCGGGCAATGGAGAGTAAAGAGATGACAGATGACACATGTACAGAAAAGCTGGGATCCAGTGGGTCAGACGGAGCCACACTAGCAGCTGCCTGGAAACTTGGTGGGGTTAACTACTCTTGGTCAGAGTCTCCGTAGTGGGACAGTCATCCTGGAGGAGGAAACTGCCTTTGAAGAAGCTGCGGTGGGTACCTTCTGCACACCGCCAGCATCCCGTATTTGGGATCAAGAGAAGGCCTGCCATTCATAAAAGTTTGAGGGACCCTAGGCATGGCTGTTCATGTGCTGTTGCACACATTCATTCAAGGCTCCAAATGCTCCCCACACCCCTGCCTGCTGCCGCCTCCTTTCTGTGCCTGACTTCCCGGCTCCTGCCAGCTCCTCACCTGTGTTATTTTCAGGGAGAGTGTTTCTGTTAGCTCTTGTTGAAGTGAGACCTAAGACAATCAGCTAAAAGGAGAGGTTCGTTTGATTCCGGTTTAGTTACAATTCCTGGTCACTTGCCTTGATCTGTGGCAGCACAGACTCTTTTTTTTTTTTTTTTTTCCGAGACAGGGTTTCTCTGTGTAGCCCTGGCTGTCCTGGGACTCACTCTGTAGACCAGGCTGGCCTCCAACTCAGAAATCCGCCTGCCTCTGCCTCCCGAGTGCTGGGATTAAAGGCATGCGCCACCACTGCCCGGCAGCAGCACAGACTCTTATGGCAGAAGTATGTGGCAGCTTGGCTGGTTTACCTCTTGTTGGCTGGAAAGTGCAAAAATGGGAAGAGACTGAGGTCCCAACATCCCCTCCAGGACATGCATATCCTGACATGATTTCCTCTGTTAGGTATCATTCCCTGATGGTACAGTAGGTTATGGACCAACTCTTAATGCTTCTGGAAGACATTTAAGATCCAAAGGGAACCATGTCTTCTACACAGGAAGCTCAATTGAATGCTAGCTTCCTCCCCCAAATAGGTTTCCTTCCCAGGATCCATGTTTGATCTTGTTTAAAAGGAGTCTGGAGATGAGGTCATTCTGGATCATGCAGATTGCTTCCAGTCTAATGACAAATGTCTCCCAGAGAGTCACACAGAGCTGGGGGTGTAGCTCAGTAGGTAGAGCATCTGCATGGTTAGCACCAAGACCTGGAATGAGTTAAAACAGACTTCCCGACTGAGGTCTTATGCGACAGATGCTTCGCCTGAGGCCAGGGCCCATGTTTTGGGCTGAGGGATCACCAGTGAGGCCAGTCGTAGGTCTCCAGTGTTGGTTAGTGTGTGTGCCAGAGCAATAGAGAAGGTGTTAGCACAACAGGTAACGGGCTGTGGCCACTTCCTGCAGAGAACTGCATCTGTGGAGTTGTGGGCTCAGTGAGGGTACATCCTAGGGTAAGGGGTTGCGGTGTGAGGGGACTCCGGAGCACACTGGGATGAATTTACATGGGAAGGCATGGTAGTGGTAGTAGGGTCCAAGGACATGGAATATGGCCAGCAATAGAAATGAGCAGAGTATATCTGGAGTGAGACAGTAGGATGTGGTGGGGACTGTGGTGCCGACAACCAACCAACCCGCAGCATTCATTCACCAGCTGTCTATGTGTGGTAGACATGGCTGGACTGTCAGCAAGGATTGGCTACCGTGGTCTCAAGTCACAGGGACGGGAAGGTGGCATTCCTAGAGGCACACACAGTTATGTGGGACCTTCTTGGCCAATAACTCCCGTATCTGACACAAACACTGTCATCCATGCTTGCCTTGGAGGCATCTTGTGGAGAGGCCATATATAAAAAGGTATGACTGCCACCTGCCTGCATCCTCAGCACTGGGAAACCCAGGGACTGGGCTTAGCAGGCAAAGCAGCCTTGCAAATCCTATCACCTCTCCTGTTACAGTTTAGCCAGCCCTGTGCAGAGGGATTTGCTTTTAATGAATCTGCCTTGTTTTTCTGGTGTTGACAAACTCTTTCCCTTCATAAAACTTTCATGGCTCAATTTAGCACTGGGGAATGGACTTTCACTTCCCCCTTGCCATGCTGAAATTGCCTCTAGTCCCAAGAATTCACCCTGGCTGACAGTGATCCTCAGCACATGACTCCCCAAGTGGCCTGTGGGGAGTTGGCAGGGACCTTTCTTGGTCTTCTCTGACCCTGGTTCTACTTTACTGAAGGTGAGTGGGGGCTCACCTGGAGCATGGAGGCACCTGTCCAGCAGCCAACAGCACCTGTCCAAGTATCACTGGCCCTGTAGACCTGCTAAGCCACCAGAGGGCTGCAGCCTGTGACTGAACCATATGAGAGAAGGAGGAGTACCCAGCCCGCCCACAGACTCATGGGAAATTCTTTTTGCGAAGTTTGTCACGCAGCTCCCATCATAGCCCTCCCTCTCTGTCTTGGCCACGACATTTAGGGGCAATTGGTTCATATACTGTTCAGGGGTGATGTCCTCCTCGCTGTCCTATTGCTGTGAGAAGACACCAGTACCAGGTAACTTATAAAAGAAAACATTTAATTGGGGGTTTGACTACACTTTCAAAGGGTTAGTCTGGGACTATCATGGTGAGGAGCTTGGCAACAGGCAGGCAGACATGGTGCTGGAGCAGCAGGTGAGAGCTTACATTCTGATCCACAGGCCCAGAGAGTGAAACTGAGCCTGGAGAGGGTTACATGCCCACCCCCAGTGACATACCTCCTCCAACAAGGCCATAACTATTCCAATATGGCCACACCTCCTAATCCTAAAGGGTCGGAAACCCAACATTCAAATACATGAGCCTATGGGGGCCATTCTTGTTTAACCCACCACAAGAAGATTTTGACCAGTGGGGTGGGGCAGTCAGAATATCTCATTTTCTCCCTGTGCACAGGGAGACTTAGGGAACCGTTTGCTGGGACATCTGAGAAAGAGAAATTACCACGTCTAGGAGAAGGTGTGGGATGGGACTGTGATGTCAGTAATGAAAGCATTTGTCTTAGCACAGCCGGACCTCATGGAGCCAGAGGATGAAGGGATAGGAACAGTACTGAAGAGAGAAAGCCAGGGCGCTCGGAGCATCCCAGTTCTTGATAGATATGTACAAGCTTCTGGACCAAGCCTGTCTAGAGACTGCCACTGAACTGGCTTAAATCAGCACTCAGCAGCGTTCTGCCCTCCAAGTTGTTTTGTTTAGCAGCTGGACCTCGAGACAGAGTTCATGAGAGCATCACTTCTGTGAAAAACCAAGTAATTAGTTATACATCAGTTTGAGATATCACTCAGTTGTGACAGGTCTGGCGTGTGTCACTTATTTCTGCTGACTGGGGTGGCTTCAGTTTAAAGACACCCATGGTTCTTGTCTCCTGTTGTCGTTGCCCAGAACCCTTTTCTCCCACACAGGGCAAGGCTATCCCCTGTGCAGGGCCAACCCATGTGCATTCACACCTGTGTGCAGGGCTGCCATGGATGGTAGGAAGTAAGTCAGCAAAAGAAAATGAAAGAACAGACTCAGTTCAGCCTTGAAATGGTGAGATCAGACTCTTCGTGGTCTGAGAAGTTGGTGTCCTCAGACCCTGTGGCTCAGTATCTGGGATGCAGGAGAACACACCAAACAGGGTCTGAGAATCACTTTGTAGTCAAGAGTAGGGAGGGGGAAAGGCTTGGTTTCACCAGGTCCAGAAACTGCAGGGTGGGAGGTAAGTAAGACTACCTGATTTTCAGTCCCCCAGGCTCCAGGGGGTCTCATGGGGGTGGGCTGTTTTCTGGAACTCCATGGGTAGCAGGTTTCTTAAAGGTTTGGGCTTGTTTTATAGCGCTGGTTTTAGGGTGGTGGGTTCCTTTGAAAATGAATGTGTGACATTTGAGGCTAGGCAGACCCTTCACCTGACTTCTAAGACAACTGGGAGACAGGCCTGTGAGCTGCCTCATGTGGGTGCTGGAAACTGAACTTAGGCTTCTCTGCAAGAGCAGAGCTCTCAACAACTGAGCCATGTTTCCATCACCAGACTGATTCCTCAGGGAGTGAACAGAAAGCCAGGTGGTTATAAATCTAGCTGCTGCCCTGTCTGGGTCCTACACCCCAGCTTCTCCTCCACACACCTGCCTGCCCTTCTTCACCACATGACACTCACCAGAAGCCAAGCAGATGCCAACCCCTCCAGAGTGTAAACCAAAATAAGTGTTTGGTTGTTTGTTGAGACAGGGTTTCTCTGTGTAGCCCTGGCTGTCCTGGAACTCACTCTGTAGACCAGGCTGGCCTTGAACTTGAGATCCACAAGCCTCTGTCTCCTGAGTGCTGGGAATAAAGGTGTGAGTCACCACCACCTGACCAAAATAAATCTTTTTACTTTATAAATTATCTGCCTGTGGTGTTTGTTGTAGCAAGAGAACACAAACACATATAGACATGTTGGGATTCTGCTGGGGAGAGGCCTCCTGCTCACCTTTCCCCATCTTCCTGGCCCCTGCTGAGTTGATGCCTACAGCCACTGTAGGACATGCCAAGCTGAGAGTGGTAAGATGGCTCAGGGTCAGACACTGAGGGAAATAACCAGGACACAGATCTCCCATCAGCCTTTGTTCCCAAACACTGCATGAGAAGTGGCCTCCATCCCCCCCCAACCCCTCCCCTCCACTAGTTTGTTCTGCCAAACCCTGGGGTTTATTGGCCAGTTCTCCATGGCTGACTGGGTTAGACCTCACATTGGATCAGGTCTTCCTAGAGTCAGCAGGTAGCCCCATGTCCCCAGGTAAGATTTCTACCTCATCTGACTGTCTAAGCATGGCCCACACAGGGAAGTCACAGCAAAGAGGGCAGTGCCACATTGGTTAAGAGCTGAGGCAGTGAGGCTATCTGATGTGGGTATAAAACTTACATTGAGGGGCTGGAGAGTTGGCTCAGCGGTTAAGAGCACTGACTGCTCTTCTGAAGGTCCTGAGTTCAAATCCCTTCAACCACATGGTGGCTCACAACCTTTCATAATGAGATCTGATGCCCTCTTCTGGGGTGTCTGAAGACAGCGAGTGGGGCCGGAGCGAGTGGGGCCGGAGCGAGCGGGGCTAGAGCAAGAAGAAAAAGTGTCTGAAGACAGCTATAGTGTCTTACATATAATAAATAAATCTTTAAAAAAAAAAACCTCACATGGGCCATGTAGAAATTGCTCATGGATGGAAGAGTGCTTTTCTTATGAGAATTGGGGAGCTGGGTACTTTTCTTTCTTTTGCTCACTTTTTCTCTTCTCTCTTTTCTCTTTCTCTCTTCCTTCCTCCTCCTCCTCCTCCTCCTCCTCCTCCTCCTCCTCCTCCTCCTCCTCCTCCTCCTCCTCCTTCTTCTTCTTCTTCTTCTTCTCTCTTTTTTTTTTTTTTAAGTTTTCTTACAGCCCAGGCTAGCTCGAACTTGTTTTTTTGCTGAGGCTACCACAACTGTCAGATCCTCTCGTCTCTACCTCTTTAGTGCTGGGGTTACCAGCATGTACCACCACTCCCAGTTTCATGCAGCGCTGAGAGTTGAACCCAGGGCTTCATGCACACTAGGCAAGCAGACTACCAACTAACTGCACCTTAACACCAGGCCGTTCCTGCCTGCTCCCACACCTGCAGGTGGGGCTGCCTCACCTAGCATCCAACAGCCCTCCAGGCTCTTCTCTTCTCAAGCCATCCAGTGTTGGGCTTTCCATTACAGTGGCAGCAAACAGGGTGACATTGTGCTTGTCGCCTTTGATATCATCCCTCCCAACCTGGCAGGGCCAGAGCAAACAAGTAAGACCACAAAAGCCATAGAATAGTCACTGCGATTCTCCTGGGCCACTTCGACATCTCTTCGTTCTTGCTGTGTGTGTTCCCAGCCAGTGTCAGGTAGGTAGGGACGGCCTCTCGGAGACACCACACCCAGCTGTCTTCACTTGTTGACTCTCAACACTTTGGAGATATAGGTCACTAAGGCCCGGAACATCCCTCAGACGTAGTACAACCATTCTGATGAGCAGCCAGGCAGTCCCACTGCCTCCTGTGCAGACCCAGCCCAGCCCCTCCCTGGGTCAGTCTGGCCTCCAGGGTGCTGGTCTGGAAGTTGGTTTTTTCTTTACTAACGTTGTAGTGTCTGGAATCAAACCTGGTGTCTCACACATACTGGGAAACTGCCCTCCATACAGACACACCCCCAGCCCTGGTTTTCCCCCCCCATTTTGTTTATTTTTTCTTGATAATGCCCTTAACCCAGGAGGAGGTGCGGTCCCTTCCCTGTTTGTGTCCTGCTCCTCCCATCGAAGATGAGCATGAAGGTTGCTTTCTTTCTTTTTTTTCTTTTTCTTTTGGTTTTTCGAGACAGGGTTTCTCTATATAGCCCTGGCTGTCCTGGAACTCACTCTGTAGACCAGGCTGGCCTTGAACTCAGAAATCCACCTGCCTCTGCCTCCCAAGTGTTGGCATTAAAGGCGTGCGCCACCACTGCCTGGCTCGAAGGTTGCTTTCTTATTGCCATGAGTGTGGCCATCACCAGGAGGACCTCAGGGCAACTGCCTATGCTAGGCTGTTCCCTGTTCAATGTGTAAGAGCAGGAGGGTAAAACGGATCAGTGAGGAAATCATTCAGTTTGTTCTGGAGACCTGCAGAAACTGGCAAGCCACGCTTGGCTAACAGTGAGGGGCCACAATGCTTCATCTGTCCTCTAGGGGGCGCCCACTCTCACCTTGGATAAGCAAGATCCCCTTGCCTGTGAGATGGACTTTGAATAAGAATTCTCCATCTTTTTTTGTTTGTTTGTTTTTGTTTTTTTCGAGACAGGGTTTCTCTGTGTAGCCCTGGCTGTCTTGGCACTAACGCTGTAGGCCAGGCTGGCCTTGAACTCAGAAATCCACCTGCCTCTGCCTCCCAAGTGCTGGGATTAAAGGCGTGTGCCACCACCACCCGGCGAATTCTCCATCTTTCTGTGAAGCCAGCTTCTCAGATAGAGTCCTCTCCCTTGCCTCAGCCTGTCCCTTGATATGACTGTCCTGTTGTGCATTAAGTAGCTGATGTGGGTCCCCTAAAACTGTCCCCATGTTTCAGGACTTCTCTTGGTTTGAGGAAACCCTCCTCAAAAGAAGTTCTTCCCTTTTCTGGTCAAAAAACTCTCAACACAGGATGAGGCTGGCTGCTAATACAGCTCCTCCGGAGGTTCCAGAAGGACATGTGGTGGTTCTCACTGTTTGTCAGCCTGACAGGATCTAGGATCACCGGGGAGCAGGCCTGTGAGGGAGTTTCTAGATTGGGTTAACTGAGGTGGGAAGACCCATCAAGCAGTAGGTAGTGCTGTTCTGTGGACTGGGATCCCAGACTGAATAAAAAGGAGCGAGCTAGCAGAAGAAGCTGGCTATGTCTCCCACCCATCACCACTGTGGATGCAACGTGACCATCTGCCACCCTCCTGCCACCAAGGTTGTCACAACAACCGGAAAAGTAGTTAATATAGATGGCCACCATGTTAATACAAATGACCACCGTGTCAAGGCCACCGTGTCAAGGCTTTCTAGGCCACTGAGGTAAGAGTCGCACACCCAGGGCTGAAGCCTGGTTCTGCTTTTGCCCTTGAGCTCAATTCTCAGCCTCAGTTTTCCCTATGATAGAGAAATACAGAAGCCACTGCCTTACAGAGCTGCTGGGACTCACATAGTTGAAGAGAACTGACACTCAAAAGCTACCTTCTAGGGGCCGGAGAGATGGCTCAGCAGTTAAGAGCACTGACTGCTCTTCCAGAGGTCCTGAGTTCAATTCCAGCAACTACACGGTGGCTCACAACCTTCTGTAATGGGATCTGATGCCCTCTTTTGGTGTGTCTGAAGATAGCTACACTGTACTCATATAAATAAAATAAATAAATCTTTAAAAACAAAAGGCTGTTCGCAGGACTCTGTAGGCCCACGGTGACACATGCATGCCCTCACACATACACACCTATGATAAACAAATGTAATATTAACAGAGAATATGCAATTGGAGTGCTGTTAGTACACAGTTCAGAATGATTACTTAAAAGCCAAAGGTCACTGGGCGAAATTGAGCATTTTAAATAAGTGACTGTATAGTCTCTTCTTTGCACATTTTGGACTTTTACATATGTTTTCTACAGTGTTCATGGCATGTAACATGGAGATGCTGCTGCCATGTTGGAGGCCTCTGGTCTTTCCCACTTGATCGACTCCAGATCCTAATCCCTGGCAAGTTTTAGTTTTTTGGAAGTGGATGGGTGCTCAGGGGACTTAGTTCAGATGAGCAAGGCTGGAAGTTCTGCTCTTGACATCTAGGAGGCAGCAGAGGGAAGCAAACAAGAGCCTTGGAAGGAAAATGAGTGGAAACCAGCCCAGAAAGAAGGGTCTGTCCCAGAGGCTCTGCAAACCGTCTTTCTCGCCAGTGGTCCCGCGTTTCCCTCCTAATGACCAGGGTAAAACAAACTGGCTATAAAGACAGAAAATGTGGAGCCGAGCCAGCCACCCCAAGGCTTATTTAAACTGGTGATGTTTTAACCTGAATGCTTACCTCATCTGAAGGCATCACAGAAGTCGGCTATGGTAGGTCAGAGGAACCCAGAGTGGTCCTGAACTCTGACCCTTACTCTACTCCTCCCTGAGCCTTTTCTCCCCAGTTGAAATTTGAGTGTGGGAGAAACTTGAGGAGAATGTCATGAAACTTCAGTTATAAGCCTTTGGATGATGTGCCTGACATACACGGTTGGTGCCAATCAGTGTTTGTTACAGACCCCACCCAGCTTGCTGGGTGCTGGGCTTCCTGAGCACCCTTGCTGCTGCTATTCAGAGTGTGTATATGGTGGGCTCCCGGCTCTTCTCTGAGTGTGACTCAGTTCTGAGTTCAAGGTTCCCTCTCATCACAGAGTTGGCTGGCTTCAGTACTTGCCATGAGCAGGATGTGAGCCTCCTGTCACATCTCCCAGACCTACATGCACTTACCCTGCCTGCCTCACAGCAGGAAACAGCTGCAGGCAGGATGTCTGCCCTGAGAGAGCAGCTCTCCCAACCACAGCCACACCTTCTTATGTTCCTGGTGCTACCTCTGCTGAAGGCTTGTGCAGATGGTGGATGAAGCCACCGAGCAGCCTCAGTTTCCTCATTTGTAAGATAGACAAAATGAACCCATTGAGAGTTGAGGCTGACAGGATGGGGACCCTGTGAGGAACGGCACACACTGCTGCCATCTTCCCCATGCCTACTGCAGATGAGAAACTGAGACAGGCAGGGAGGGAGGGAGGGGGTCCAAGAAATGGCCCAGATGCACAGGCCAGATGTGCTGGAGGCAGGATTGTCACCCAGAGCTGTTTGCCTGCAGTGGGACCCTGTGTCACCTTGTCCCAGGTTTACCACCCCTCGTCAGGAGGTTCCACACACCCTGTTGTTTCTCCTCTCCTACTTTGATACCTA
Source organism: Uromys caudimaculatus (assembly GCA_028551405.1). NCBI lineage: Eukaryota > Metazoa > Chordata > Mammalia > Rodentia > Muridae > Uromys > Uromys caudimaculatus. The sequence goes on from CM052703.1 coordinate 71,186,877, forward strand.
CAAGGTCTTCCCCTGGAACTGAAGCTCCATAAAGGTGCGGCCCCCGTATGTCCTTTTTTATCATCTTTGCCATTGTGTCTTGCATTTTAAGACAACGTCTCACGATGTAGCACAGAGTGACCTTGAACTAATGACCAACCTGCCTCCCAAGTACCAGGATGACAGGCATATGCCACTCAGCCTGGCTTCCCATCTTGTCTTGTTCATGGATACCCTAGTGTAGTGTAAGGCCTGAGAGAGATTTCCTGAAGAGCTAGCTCAAAGGGTTGGCTGTGCCTGCATTGAAGAATAAGCTGAGGCTGCTGGTGGGGCTGCCAGCAGGGCACTTGCCTCAGATTTTATACTGGGCAGCACAAACAACAGCGGGGGAGGAGTTCCAGCCCATCACTGTCTAATGAGGCCCGGTCTTTCTCCCTGGAGACTCTGCCCTCTGGGAGGGAAGGCTTTAATTGTATAGAGCTCCAGGCCCCTCCCTCTTCTAAAAGCCCTGTCCAAGTAGCATGGCCATACTGGCGTCTTGAGCAGGGGAATGAAGTGGGCTTTTGGCTTTGACACTGTGAGATTGTTTAAAAACCTCCCCAGTAATTGGCAACTGCCTAATCACTTGCTATAATTAGGAGAGCCTAGAGGCTTGGGGCTCTCTCTGTTCTGAAGGTTTAGGAATCAGGAAGCTTAGAAGGAGCCGCGCAGCAGCTGACTCCAAGGAAGTGTGGAAGCCCCCTGGGAGCATGTCCCTTCAAAGCATGTTTGTATTTCCCGAAAAGTACCACTTTCATTTTTAATAGAAACTATTTTTTTTTCTGGAAAATTTTTTTTTATGTAAAACAAATCTATAATTCCCAACTGTACAACCAGTGACTTTTCATGAGCTGAACACAACTAGTGACCAATCCCATAGCACCCCTTGCAGACTGTCCTAGCCACTGTTCACTTCCCAAGGGCAATCATTGCCCCGCATTTGAACATGGGAGACAGGGCTAGGAAGATAGCTCAGATGGTAAAGTGTTTGCCACACAAGATGAGGACTTAACATCAGCACCCACTTAAAAACCCAGCTGTGGTAGGGCATACTCATAATCCCAGGGCTCAGGAGGCAGAGATGGTCAGCCCAGCCTAGCCTAATCCAAAAGCCTAAAGCCCTAGTGAGAGACTCTGTTTCAAAAACCAAGGTGGATTCTCCTAAGGAGTAACACTGGAGGTTGACCTCTGGACATTGATGTGCTCACACACACACAGGAAGACAACTTTGTTCTGATTCTCACACTCAAAGGCACCTGTATCCTGGCAGTTTCCCTAAGTGCTGGGAAGGTAGAGACCTTGTGATTGCCCTAGCTTCTCTACAGGTGCGTTGACCAATGTCTGCCAGACACAGTTACAGGCCTAGTGCTGGACGATAATTTGATCTTGTAAGAGAGGCCGAAGCCTGCATTTTTATGGCAAATCTTAGATTCTTGAATGTGCCCAATGAGGAAATGTTGGCACATTGTGGTGCCAACTTCATCCAAGCCAAACCAAACATGCTTCTGGCCGGATTTGAACTGCCAGCAGCCAGCATAGGGATCTGAAGGGCCCCAGGCCCATTGGAGAAACAGGTCTGAAGATAAACCTCACCATTTAAATTAATTCACTAACACTGGGGATCAGAGAGGGATAGACAGCAGTTGCCAGGGCAGCAGGAGTGGAGGCTGACGGCAGCATGAAGGACACTTGGGATGAGGTGGCAAGGCCATTCCAGACAGTAGGAACAGCTTGATGGATGTCCAGAGTCAGGGACCACAAAGGAGTTTGGTGTTGTCATGGCAGTGGAGATGTGAGCAGAAGCCGGTAGTGTTTGCAGGGCAAGCTGCCGTGAGATGGGGCTGGGCCTTCTGGCAGCAGGTGCAGAGGTGGGCAGCTCAGGTGAGGGCTGGGGATGGGAGGCTATTGGCAGGCCTTGGCTATGGCAGTGGGATGAAGTGAGTACCAAGGCCTTGGGTGCAAATTTCTAGTTCCTTAAACCAGACCTTGTCTGTTGCCAAGGTCAATGCAGCTATGACTGTTATTTCATTGTGTAGCCCGGGTTTCCCTGGAACTCTTAATCCTCCTGCCTCAACTTCTGGGGTTACAGGGTGTGCCACCCTGCCTGGCTGCAGCTCTGCCATTATTTGGTATGAAAATATCCATGGTATCCCAGGGGCTTGCTGATGCATTGAGAGTGTTTTCAGGAAGGCAGACCTGAGAGGTCTCTGCCCTCAGCTCTGGTGGAAGCACAAAATCAATCCCAATTTGAATTTCTCTCTATGAGCCCCTGACCTTGCAGGTGCCCCTGACAAATGTCTTTACATCCTGGGTTCCATTTTGCCTTAAACAAATCATGTTGGGTCTGCCTTTCAAACCACCCCAGGAGGGACTGGTTGTGGCTCTGTGGTACAGCATTTGCTTAGCAGACATGACCCTGGGTCCCATCCAACCTGGGTTGCATTGCCTAGAGCAAGCAAGCAAATAGAAATAACCCAGAGCTTCCTTGGCCTTTGCATCATCCTGCTTGAGCCCCCCAGCTGATCAGCAACCACCTTTATCCACTTAGCGCTGGAGTGGTCCTCTTCTGATCATTAGATTCTGCCCAGACCCTCTGCAGGCTTTACATGCCTCAGACCTCTGTGATCTGTCCTTCTCTGTTGTTCCCTCACTGTTCCTTGTTCAGGCTCTGCTTCCTCACCCCACCCCAAGACCCCAGGGTCTCAGGTTTTTGCACTGGTCATTGGTTCCCCTGCTAGGAACTTTCTTTCCCTGGCAGAGAGCCTCCTGGTGTCTCCTTCACCTCCTCCCAGGCTTTGCTCCAGTGCACCTTCTTATGAGACCTTCCCCCAAGCTCCGCCCACATCTACCCCTCCCTACCCTTCACCCCTGCGCAGTCTGCGCTGGTCTTATTAATGTCATTCATGTTCTTCTCTCTTCTTTCCTGAGCTGAGCATACAGTGGCTGTTCAGTGAGCAAGAGGTTGGGTGCCTCTGACCGGATATCACAGCGGTCTGTGCTTCCCCTGGGTGTTACTTAAGAAGAGTAGTCCCTGAGACTTTTTCTTCTGGGCTCCCCTTGCTTTGAACCCCTCCCCTCTGCCTCAGAACAGGGTTCCCAGCTTGAAAAGAACATGTCCTGCCACATGAATACTGAGTCTCAAGGCCAGGGAAGTGTTACGTCAGTGCACACCCCAGGGCTGCATTTAAACATGGACAGGCTCAGATGATACATATTGCATGCCTGTTGAGGGCAGCAGATTCCTTGTGGCCTTTCATTCACATTAACCAATACTGGAATGCACCATTGCAATCCAGAAGTTCTCCTTCTGAAAATAGTTAGAAACTCCTTGCTTGGGGCCAGAAAGGAGCTCTGATAAGCAAGCACAGGGCTCCCCTGGCCATCCGCACACCAGGTGGGCAGAGATATTGCCCACAATGCTTTAGTCTCTCCTACCCCCAGGCAGAGTGGCAGCAGCTGGCAGTGAGTGGGGCTCACCCACAGGAGTAAGGCAATTTGTAATCTGTTAACCTTGAATTCTGCAAAGCCTGCCACTCGGCAAGCTGGGGGTGGCTGGAGTCATTCTTGGCTTGGGCAGAATTCAAATTAGCTCCTGCAATCAATGTGCAATTAATGGTTGCACACCCTGGGCATCCAGGCACTGTGCCCCATGCAGTGGGAAGAGTGAAGGGTGTAGCTTATCATCTGGAGGCAGAGGTGGGGATGGGGGTGCTCACAGATGAGCAATCCTAGTTTGAGAAAGAGATGCTAAAAAGGTCTGAGTTTCGTCAACTCTTGGCCCAGATCTTCCTAATAGTGTCAGCATTTACTGAGTGCCTACTGTGTGCCAGATGCCTTCCCCACCCCTGGCTCTGGGCACATTCTTCCCTTTTTATAGATACAGAAATTGAGGGTCAGAGAGAGCAGTGTCTTGTTCAAAGTTACACAGCTGGTCGAGTCCTGGATTTAACTGACTGCAAAGTCAAGATGGTTGACCAACCCTGCCCAGCCAGCCTTAAGCATTCAGCATTCGTAGACCTGCAGGACATCCCCTTTTGGTGACCACAACTTGCTGTCCCTTTTGTAGCCTCTTGGGTCATGTTCTGGATCTCTAATGTGGATAGCCTGGGTCGGGAAGCCCTGTTTGTCACATCCTATGCTCGGCCCCTTGAGCAGGCTGCCTTTTTGCAAGCTCTCTGCCCTCCTGCGGGGTGACAGAGAGCCTGTGGATAGGGATTGGTCTCAGATACCAAAGGTGACCAGGGACAAGCTTTTCAAACGCTGAGGCCCTGCATCCCCATCCCTTCCTAAGCTCCAGATGGATCTTGCTGCCTTTGCAGAGGCCCCTTACAGCCTGAAGACCCATAGAAGCTGCCCTGTCGCTTAGCCCGCAGGGCTATGGGTCTGGGTGAGAGGTTTTCTCCCGCCTTGAGTGAGGCTCCTTTGGGAGCGCCCTGCCTGGGATCTTTCACTTGTCCCTCTCCACTCCCGCACGGCTCTGTCCCCCGCCCGCGCCCAGCGTGGCGCGCCCCCTCTCCGCGCGCGGGCGGGCGCTGAACAGTGTCGCCGGCCGCCTGCAGGTGTCTCCCCACGGAGGGGCGCGCGTCCCTGCGCCGTGGCCGCTGCCAGGCGCCGGCGGCTGCTCGCCGAGGCGCACTCGCGCTCCGGGCTCCGGGCGCGTTGGTCGGCTCCACTCTGCGGCCCCGACCGCCCCGCGTCCTCGTCGTCCCGCGTCCCTGCCGGGGGCCATGGGCCCGTGCCGCGAGCGCCGTCGCCGACTGCAGGCACCCGAGCCCCGGGGCGGGCGCTGAAGCGGGCACCGCTGCCAACTTCGCGCGGAGCTGCGGGCGGCGCGGGCGGCATGAAGACGAGCCGCCGCGGCCGAGCGCTCCTGGCCGTGGCCTTGAACCTGCTGGCGCTGCTCTTCGCCACCACCGCCTTCCTCACCACGTACTGGTGCCAGGGCACGCAACGGGTGCCCAAGCCTGGCTGCGGCCAGGGCGGCGGCGCCAACTGCCCCAACTCGGGCGCCAACGCCACGGCCAACAGCACAGCCGCCCCCGTCGCTACGAGCACGGCCGGCGTGCCCTACAGCTGGGAGGCGGGCGACGAGCGCTTCCAGCTGCGCCGTTTCCACACTGGCATCTGGTACTCGTGTGAGGAAGAGCTCGGTGGCCCGGGTGAGTGCTGGCGCGGGGTTCCCCGGGGACGCGCGTCCGCAGGTCCCGGGCCGGGGAGGTGGCGCGTCCCGGTCCCCCGCGCGCGCACCCTGGATGCGGGTCCCAGGGTTTGCGGTCCCTCTTCGGCCTGAAGTCATTTCCCCGCACGCCCCTCCTTGCTCTCATCTGCCCCGTCTCTGGAGGTGGTAGTGTGGGCCGGGGAGCTTTGCTGTAGGCGACCCTTCCTACCGCAGATTTACCGGGCCAGGAACCCAAGGGTTCTGCTACTCTCACCTCCAAGCTGCGCTGAACCTCTACGACAGGGCTGGGGAAAGCAGGGAGTAGGGGGAGTCTGATGAGCACCCTTATTTCCTCCCACAAGCCAGGGTACCCTGGAGCCCTCCCGGGAGTGGATGCGGGAGTGGATGCTGTAGGAGGAAGAGAGGAAGGCAGGCGGGAAAACGGGCAACTCTGGGCACTGGAGCTGGGGGATCCAGGAAGTCTTGGCTTAGCACAAGTCTCTTTCAGAACTGGGGAGGGGGCTGGCTTTTTAGAAAGTAGACCAACACCTTTGTCCACTCACCCAGGCAGCTGGGGGCTGAAGTGAATACCCCAACAGGACAGCAAGGCTGGAGCACTCAGGGGACCTCTATCTGATAAGGGACTGTGCCATATAGCTTGCCCGTAGTAAGCCACTGTTCTGGCAGGATCCCTTTGGAAGTGCTGTCTCCCCCTTTAAGTAGCTTTATCTTCCTCACACTCACATAGCCTGAAATTTCCCTGGCCTGTCTTTAGTCACTAGCATATTGTCCTCTTTCCCCCTAAGATGGCATTCTTGTTAGGTCTTTGCTGTGTCCCCCATTTCTGGGTATTGCTAATAAATATTTGCAGCGTGACATACAAAATAGAAACATTGGGTGGGGTCTCAGACTGAAGAACTGGAGGTATCTTGTGCTGCTTGCTGGGCCTTGGAGGAGGTGGGGGTGGACAGCTGAACTTTTCTGTGACTTTGAGCATGTTGACTATTTGCCTGAGACACATGATGTCTGAATAGGACTTGAGTTTTCATTGTGACATGTGTTAAAAAAAAAAAAAAAAAAAGAAAAGAAAAGAAAAGAAAAGAAAAGAAAAGAAAAGAAAAGAAAGAGAAAAACAAAGATTAACCAGAAAGCCTCTTGGCTAAAACTTCTTGCTCCCACACCCGGATCCTCCCACACCATGACAGCCACGGAGCATTATAGACATGTGCCCCCTTCTGGGCTCAGGGCTCCATAGATCTTCGCACTCGACAGCCCCAAGAATGGGAAGGGATGGCTGTGGATCCTCCTCCAACTGCAGGCAGCAGTTCTTGAGATCTGGGAGGCCCTGCCCTGGGGGACATGCTACCCTACAGTGCTGGATGGACCTTGTTCCTGGCAGCTTGAGCCAACCTGCTCCTGCCTTTATAGTGTGCCTGGGCTCTCACTGGAGTTTGGTGGCTCTTTTAAAACTCCCTGAAGGCTGCCGCCCAAAGCTCTGTAGTTCATTCTTTGTTCCGAGCTTCATGTTCAAGCTTGACCACTATGTTTTAGAAAATTATTAACAGAAACACATTTAAAGCAATTTTCGCTAGCTCCTGTGCATTTTGAGCACCAGACCCTGCTAAAATTGTCACCTGTGGAATCTTGTTACATCCTAGCCTCTGGGCCAGGCAGCCACTCGTGGAAGACCCATTTTTGAGATTAGGCTCAGGGGAATTTGATGAGGGAGCTTGGATTGTCTTCTTGGTGGCTAGAGAACAACCAGAGGACCCGTGCCGTTGGGGACCTGAAGCAGGAGCACTTATGGCCAACGTGAGACTGCATCCCCCAGCCCCATTCATCACAATGCTCCTGCTGGGTGGATAAAACCCAGTGCTGCTTTCCCTTGGTTTTCCTACTGCTTGTTTCAGAGAATCACAATTGTCTTCCCCTGAGCTTGTCAAATAGTTGCTGATGAGAAATTTGGGAGGTCTAAGGTCATTCAGATGGTTTTCCCTCCCTGCTGTGCACAGCCCCCAGATCTTGCCTTCACCACTGAGCTCCAATGGGTGTCAGGATATACCTGGCCTCAAACTTTTGTTGCCATGGCAACCTGTCTTCTGGGATCTGTGATGATTTTATTTTTTTTACTCCAAGAGGGAAAAACATCCCAACAAGGCCTGAACGAATCCTGCCTTAGTCTCTCTCTTTGCTGTTGCTGCAACCAGGGAAGGCACAGGCCCTTATCCATGCAGCTGGGTCCATCCTGGTGGGGCTCCAGCTTGGGGGTCTACACTGGCTCACTGGATGCTCAGCAGCCCGTCCTTGCTCCTCAGCATGACTGCGCTTGCCTCTCTACCCTTGGGCACCTGTGAGGGGACATCTCCTAAGGCCCCTTTCCCAGAAATGACACTCCAGCCTATTCTGAACAGACCCATAGTCAACCAGCCCCACCCTGAAGAGCCCTCTTTTCCTCCCTCAGAGGAGGCATGAGCATCCTTATGCACAGTCTGAGGACAGCAGCCCTGAATGGTCTCCAGTCCTTTCCTGCAAATTAGGTTTCTTGCTGGGTTTGCTATTTAGAAGAATTGGGAGGACTGTATTGAGGGAAGGGGGCAAAGTTCAAGCCTGGAGAGGGGACAAGGTCTTGGGGTAGAAAGTGATGAGGTCGAGCTTATGCTGACTGTTGCTTATGTGATGTGTGGGCCTTAGCCCTGTGTGTGTGTGTGGCCTAGGATAGGAGTGTATTAGGAAGCCCAAGGTTGTGGCATTATGAGCCTGCAAGGCTGGCTGAGTGACATTGGAGAGAGAGAAAGGGGCAGGCCCTGGGAGAGAGGAGGTGTGGTCTGAGAGTGATACCCCAGCTTGCAGGCAGCCCCCAAGTAGAAGCAGAGACCCTGGACCTGTAGGTTTATAGTCTGACTCTAGACTAGCTTTGTCCTGTGTGGGACAGTGGGTAGATGGATCTTCCTCTTGCTACCATGAGCCTTTGGCCAGAGCCTCTGCTTGCTGCCCTGTAGATGGAGAGGAAAGCAGCCCACGCCACTCCAGGGTCTGGGGTTCAGTGACCCTATGAGGACTGAGCAGTTTATGCATCAGCCTCACTTCTGCTTCTCTGGCCTGAGCCACTGTATCTAGCCCAAGGACACCACCTGTCCCTTAGATCCTTCCCACGGTCCCTGGAGCCAGAGTCAGTGGGTGCTACCACCCTGCATCTCAGAATTCTGCTCTTGCTGGCCCCAGGTCTTTACATTCCAGCCATGCTGGCTTTTAACACAGCAGACTCCCGCTGGCTCCAGGGCCTTTGTGCAGGCTATTCCCTTACCTAAGACCCCCCCCCCCCCATCCACCCAAGACTGCTTTCCATGATTTCAGTCTGCTAGGGCACTCCTGACCATCTGACAAAGAGCATCCTACCTTATGTTTCCCGCATGCACTTGTTTTTCCTAATTCTGACCACCAATCTCACGTCTACATTAGTCAACAACACTTGTTCACCATGTGCCTTGTGAACTCGGGGGTTGATGCTTAAACTTCTTTTGGAATTTATTTATTTTTATTTTATGTACATGGGTGTTTTGTCTGCATGTAGGCACCACAGGAGTGCCTAGTCCTACAAAGGCCGGAAGAGGGTGTCAGATCTCCTAGAACTGGAGTTATAGACAGTTGTGAGCTACCATGTGGTTGCTGAGACTTGAACTCCTGTCCTTGGGAAGAGCAATCAGTGCTCTTAACCACTGGGACACTTCTCCAGCCTCTGGAATGGATTCTTATCTATGCTGTCTGTCACTTTATATGGAGCTTGGAATGGCAGCACACAGTAGGTTCCAGCAGAACTTTGTGGAATGTAGTTGATGTCTCTGACTCTTGGGATCAGTTCTTCCAGACCCAATTTACTTCTGGCAGGGGTGGACCACATTTCCAGTGCAAGGTTACCACAAACTCCCTGTCTGGATGAGACTTGAGTCAGGACCCTTGCAATGGCCCCAGTTGGGAGGTTGCTAGTGCCCAGGAGTGTGTGAGCATCATGCTAGACAGGCTTCTGCTGGGAGTGCGTGGGGGTAGATGAGCTTCGAAAGGCATCGTAACCCCCTCAACAAGCACTACTTCTTCTCACTGCATAGCAGCAGGTGCTGTGGTCACAAGGACTTGCCCAAGGTCACATATCTAGCAAGTGGCCAAACTGGGATATGAACTCAAGCAGGAGGTCCAGTATGCACTCCCTGCCCCCACTGCATGCCTTGAATCCCCACCTGCAATTCAGTTAGCCTCCCTGGGCTCCTCTGGCCGGTCTCACTGGGGAGAGCGCTAGGAGCTGGGAGTCACAAGCCCTGGGTTTGAGCCCAGACCCTGCTGCCAGATTGCTAAGTGGCTTTGGAAGTCACACCCCCTCTCCGTGCCTCTTGTCTTTGCTTGGGTATAAAAAGAACATTTATTTGGCTTTGGTTTCTGTACGATGCAGGGGCCAGAGCACTGTTCTCAAGGCCGCAGGTTTCAGGGTCAGTCTTGCTTCTAGTCCCTATCTCAACATTTATCTGCTGTGTCACCTCTGGTGGGAGTTTGTCCTCACTGAGACTCAGTTCCCTCAGCTTGGGCAGAAGGACCACCCTTGGCCTCATGATAGATTCACCAGGTTTAACCAGTGGTGTAGATAAATATACTTTCTGTGGTCCAACCTGGCATCAGCAGTTCGAGTAAAAGTACTTTCTGTATGTCAGAAGCCACAGGCTAGCAGCATGGGCCATGTTCAACTTTAGTGTCCTGCAGCGTCATTTAATAAGGGGGCAGCATCTGGAAATGGAGGCAGCACACAGAACCACCTGGACTTGGGGACAGACTCTGCATCCACCCACCCTTCCCCCACACTATAGATGTGTATGACAGTTCTTTAAGAGCGTGGGCCCCTAATCCTGAAGTCCCACAGAACACCCCTTCCCATCACATCTCATGTCAGAGCCACTCTTCCATGACCAGCTCAGCTTGGTCTTGTCCTCTGACCCTGGCTGACTGGCTTCTGCCCTGGGACCCAGTCAACCAACAGCCAAAGCCGAGCCACCTCCGATACCTTCCATCTCGCTGGGAGCTTAGCTGTTCCCAGTGTTTGTGAGGATCTTGGGAGCCCTCCCCAGGGCTGTTCTGGCCTCCCTTCCGACTACACCACCTTCCTTTAGTCTCTTAGTAGTCTTTCAACAGACCCAGACACTCCTGCCACAGAACCTTTGCACTTGCTCAGTCACACATAGCCCCCCTCCCTTTTAAAAATTTATTTATTTTAAATTTTATGTATGTGAGTACACTGTAGCTGTCTTCAGACACACCAGAAGAGGGCATTGGATCACGGTACAGATGATTGTAAGCCACCATGTGGTTGCTGGGAATTGAACTCAGGACCTCTGGAAGAGCACTCAGTGCTCTTAACCGTTGAGCCATCTCTCCAGCCCCCCATAGCTCCTTCTTTTGCTGTGCCAGCTTGCCTTTTGGGAGCATTCTGTTGAGTTGGTGATGTCCTGCTCAGCTCTGCCTTTCTCTCTACTCCTTACTGCTCTAAAGCTGCTTGTCTGTGGTGGTTCGCTCTCATTTCTCTTTTGCTGCCCTCCTCTTCTCCATGGGACACAGATTTGGATGCTGCCACTCAGCAAGGGCCAGTGGACCCTGTTGAATATACCGGGACCTAGTATCATCTTAGGACCCCTGTGTGTGGTACGAGGCCAGACTGTTCTGTGCTGTTGTTCCCATGGACCTACTGTACCTTCTTCCTCTCTTGATCATGCCATTCCTGAACCATCCAGGGGACTCCGGACCAAAGGAGCTGTTGTTTCCTTTTATTAAATTTGAAGATGCTGCATGTCTGGCCTCTATGATGGGCACGGTGGGGAAGCTCATGGATGCCAGGTGACAGAGACGTGTGAAGGAGCTCAGCAGGACACTACTGCTGCTCTGAGGTCCAGCCCCAGCCCTGGGTTCGACATTATCTGCTGCCCAAGGAATAGCATTTGGCATTCTTGTCTGCCCAGTCCCCGGATCCCGTACAGCGCATGCTCTCTTGGTCCAACCCCTGCCTCTTCCAGTCCTACCTCTGTTCACTGATGACGTGCAGTTCCCAGGTGAGACTTTTTCCAGACTCAGGGCCTTTGCTTAGGCAAGGCCTTTAGCTGGTACTTTCTCCTCTAGTCAGTTTCCTGTCCTTGTCCTTGGTGGTGCCACAGCCAATCTCACCAGCCACGCCTCCCTTAGTCTCTTCTCACTTCACTGAAATGCTTTGTTGATTTCTGGACACTCTTATAGTTTGTGTTGCTTTTTGATTGTTTATTGACACATTGTCTCACTCAGTAGTCTTGGCTGGTTTATAATTTGCTATGTAGACTAGGTTGGCTTTGAGTTCAAAGAGATCCATCCTCTGCTGGGCCTACAGATGTGTGCCACCATGCTTGGCTACAAGTTGACAGTTTGTATCTCCTGCCCTAAAGTGCTCAAGTGAGCACCTGCAGGGCAGAGACCAGCCCCTGCTGTTCTAAGATCTGGGGTCCTCAGGAAGTGGGGGGTCTTGTGGGTAGGAGATGACCATGGCTTGGGCAGGTTCTCAGGTCCCAGGATGTGCCAGTCTGGATAGGGGCACTGGTGGAGGCAGGTACAGCCCTAAGCAGAGATTTTCATAAATCCTTCCTGGTTGTCAGAGGCAGTCCTGGCTTTCTTACTCCTCTGGGAAGTGGGGACTGCATTGAGAGAGGCTCTTTGTGTTACTTCCTTCCTGTGCTTCCTCATTGCCTTCTGTCGGCCACAGTGGGAGGTCACGATCTGTCTAGGAACAGTCCTGAGATTAATACAAACCTGCTGCCTTTCCATTACACATGGGTGGCAATGTGGTCCAGATGCGGAGGTGGGCTGCCCACACTGTTCAAGCTTGCCCTTTGGGGGGGGGGGGACTTGGCTGTGAGTGCAGGGCCCCTGATGGAGATGCGCTAGTTGGGTTTTTTGTCAACTTGACATAAGCTAGTATCAGCTGGAAAGAGGGAGCTTCAATTGAGAAAGTGCCTCTATCAGACTGGCCTATAGGCAAGAAGCACCCTTTCCTTCCTTCCTTCCTTCCTTCCTTCCTTCCTTCCTTCCTTCCTTCCTTCCTTCCTTCCTTCCTTCCTTCTGTCTCTGTCTTTCCATCTTTTCTTTCCATCTTTTCTTTCTTTCTTTCTTTCTTTCTTTCTTTCTTTCTTTCTTTCTTTCTTTCTTTCTTTCTTTCTTTCTTTCTTATTTTTATCTATATTTATCTGTTATATCTATCTATCTATCTATCTATCTATCTATCTATCTATCTATCTATCTATCTATCTGCATAATGGATTACATGGGAGGCCTAGTCAATTGTGGGCAGTGCCACCATGGGCAGGTGGTGCTGGATCATATAATAAAGTAGACTGAGCAAGTCATGGGGAGCAAGCCAGTAAGTCATGTTCCTCCATGGCCTCTGCTTCAGTTCCCATCGCCAGGTCCTTCTCCCCCCTAAGCCGCTTTTGGTCACAGTGTTTATCACAGCCAGGGGAAGCTAACTGGGACAGGGGACTCAGATTGAGGAATCCCAGCTGGGCTTCTGGAAGCCAAGCTGGTCGGCTTGTGGATAGCTCCAGGTGGAAGTGCTATGGCATGCCATCTTGGGTTTCAACTTCCCAGGCTCAGTGTAGTCATAGAGAAAGAAGGGAGAGAGGGGCACATAGTGGCGGGGAAGCAGGCAGAGTCTGAGAGGGACGCAGAGCAAGATTCGAATGGAAAGCAAAAGGGGAGGCTATGACAGGGACAGGCACAGGGAGTCAGATGGAAACAGAAATAAACAGGAGAGGAGGCACACACAGGCATGCTCCCCATACACAGCCACACATGCACACCCCAGGTGTTCAGAGGCACATGCATGCACACATATGCACGGCACACACATATACATTAATACACACACAGACTCATTCATGCACCTATAGGCACCCCATACCAACTTGCCCTCATTTGCAAACATGTCTACATACATGCACATGTACACGCTTGCACACTCACACACACTCAGGTACATACAACCTATTTGTGCAAGAGTGCACCCATACACCTGTGAGTATCTGTATACAGATATCTCTATGTACCATGCTCACATATGCTTTCACACACATGTATACATGCATGTGCACCTCCACTTATGCACACATACTCCCATGTTCTCTCCTAGCCACACATATCTACATACATGCACAGTGCATACTCATGCTCACAACCATGCATCCACTTGCATACTTGTTGACACCTGAACACACATGACTTTAGCTGAATGCACATGCCCCACACTTGCCTGCACATCCACAAACATATCCCTACACCTAACACACACATACACACTGCACACATGCCAACACTTGCACACACACATACATATGTACACCATGAGTTTGCAGGTTTCTCTGCAGTATGCAAACACAGAAACTTGCTGTTTACCCCAGGAGGGGGGAAGCTGGGTTTCACTACAGTGCCCTTTCCAATCTGCGAGGAACTCCCACATTGGTGTCCATCGTGATGCTGGACCACTTCAGTGAATGAATCCAAAGTCTGACACTCTGTGGCTTTTAAGCCTGCTCAGGGTTACTCTGACGTGGTGGAGTCTGAAGCATCAAGGCAGCTTTGGATACACTAGGGGATACTCGAACGTGGAGGAGTCTGCAGTGGGGAAGCTCAGTTGGTTTTTAATGTAGTCTCACTAGGTCAGGATGGTCAGGAGCTTGAAGCCCCTTGGCCTCAGCCTCGACAGAGCATTGCAAGCCTGCTGACTTCCATCCGCGAATCTCCTGACTACATGACATATCCTACTCTCCTGACCTATCCTGACTACCATAGGCTAGTCTCTCATGGCTGGTCTAGTCTGACTCATGTTTTACTGAGTTTTATTTTCTTAGAAACTTACTTTTCCAGCTAGAGTTTCCAGTGTATTGCATACCTTTTAGCATGGAGAGAAAAATACTGGGTTTTCCATAAGCTTCTTTTTTTCAACTCAGGTAAACACAAGTTTTCCTTTTCTCCTGATTTGTCTTGCAAAAGTGTCCGAGGTGTGAGGCTCTAGGAAGGCTGCTCCAGCCTGTGGCCCAGCACTGACAGTTTGCTGTTTTCTCCTTCTTCTCTGAAGCCTTTGTGTTGGACAGACTTACAGCGCCAACTCTCTCTCCCTGCCTTTCTCTTAAAGGACCGGGATTCTTGGATTTTTCAATTCTGTTTGCTTACATTTTCTGGCACCTGCTCATTTTCTTGTGGCCATGTTTCCTGAGGTTTGTTTTGTAATATTTTCAAGTCAAAAATTTTGTTCGTGTAGTTTAAAATGATGGCTGCATTTTATTGCTTCGAGTTTGCCTCTGAGTACCACTTTGGCCGTGTCTCATGGGTGCAGATGCAGTGTCTTTGAAAATGATTTTGCACAATTTTGATGGCTGCAATTTGGCTCCTGAAGTTCTGAAATTTTAGTTTTGTTCTTTTTTTATCCAAGCATAATTTAGTAGAGTGTTTACAAATTTCCCAGGGCATTTTTTTTCTTGTTTGCTTACATTTTTATCATTAATTTTTAATTGACTGAACTATAGAAAAAGTGAACAGGACAGGTTCCTGCATATACATTTGCATATGTGTGTTTATGGTAAACGTTTTATTTGAAACAGCAGGTGGAGTCCCTAAGTGTCTTTTAAGGCAGCTGTACACCGAGTACTAGTAAAGACTCTGGGGCCTGAGAGATGGCTCAGCAGTTAAGAGCATGTGCTGAACCATTGAGCACTGAAGTTCCTATCCCAGCACCATCCAGACAAGCTGGGTGTGGTCCCACACATGCCTGTGATCTCAGTGTTGATGAAGGTAGAGACAGGCAGCCAAAGAGTCACCCAAACCACAGGCTTCAGGTTCAGAGAGAGATCCTGCCTTGAAGGAATAAAGCAGAGACTGACAGAGGACACTTGACACCCTCCGGTGGCTCTGGGACATGTGCCTCTGCATGAGGATATGCACATTGAAACGTGACACATAGACAGACACACACACCCACATAGACACATAGACACAGACAGACACGAATCCATGCATGCAGTCATGTACACACACACATATGCACACAACACACACATATGCACACAACACACACATATGCACACAACACACACACACACACACACACACACACACACACACACACACACAGGCACTGCTATCTGTCCGTCTTTGTTCCCTGTGTTCTCCATCAGCTGGGCAGAGCAGGTCACTCTTTCTCTGCAGCAAGGCGCTCTGTTCTTGCTTGCCTCTGGGATGGCTTGGTTTTTATTGAGTCTGAGTCTATGTTATTCATCACAAGGAGATTCGTGGCAGTTGTATTTTCGTTGTGGAATTGTGGAATTGATCCTTTCTCCAGATAAAATGGCTGTGTTCCCTGGTGGACGCGTTCTCCTCTGACGACTGTTTTCATATCTGAGCCTTGTCCTTTGTCCCATCTTTGACATCTCCCGCTCCGCTCTGCTCCCCGTTTCTGTTTCCTCTTGGGCCGAGATGCAAACCGTGTTTTCTTTAGGTACAAGCTGAGAGTCTTAACCACTTAACACTTTATCACAAAGGCATTTGGTTTCATTTTTCTTTTAATTAAAATATTTATTTGTTATTGTGTATATGGCATGTATGTGTATGTATGGTGTGTGTGTGTGTGTGTATGGTGTGTGTGTATGGTGTGTGTGTGTATGGTGTGTGTGTATGGCGTGTGTGTGTGTGTGTATGGTGTGTGTGTGTGTATGGTGTGTGTGTGTGAGTATGGTGTGTGTGTGTATGGTGTGTGTGTATGGCATGTATGTGTGTGTATGGTATGTGTGTGTGTGTGTGTGTGTGTGTGTGTGTGTGTGTGTATGGTGTGTGTGTATGGTGTGTGTGTGTATGGTGTGTGTGTGTGTGTATGGTGTGTGTGTATGGTATGTGTGTGTGTGTGTGTGTGTGTGTGTGTGTGTATGGTGTGTGTGTGTGTATGGTGTGTGTGTATGGTGTGTGTGTGTATGG
>CM052703.1:71203568-71254578 GCA_028551405.1 Uromys caudimaculatus
GTGTGTGTATGGTGTGTGTGTGTGTATGGTGTGTGTGTGTGTATGGTGTGTGTGTGTGTATGGTGTGTGTGTGTGTGTGTGTGTATGGTGTGTGTGTATGGTGTGTGTGTATGGTGTGTGTGTGTATGGTATGTGTGTGTGTATGGTGTGTGTGTATGGTGTGTGTGTGTGTATGGTGTGTGTATGGTGTGTGTGTGTGTATGGTGTGTGTGTATGGTGTGTGTGTATGGTGTGTGTGTATGGTGTGTGTGTGTGTATGGTGTGTGTGTATGGTGTGTGTGTGTATGTATGATGTGTGTATGGTGTGTGTATGTGTGTGTGTATGGTGTGTGTGTGTGTGTATGATGTGTGTATGGTGTGTGTATGTGTGTGTATGGGGTGTGTGTGTGTGTGCATATGCGTGTGCACATGCGTGAACTACAGCAAACATGTGGGAGTCAGAGGACTACTCTAAGGTGCTGTTTTCTCTCCTTTGCATGGTTCCTGGGGTTGGACTCAAGTCACCAGGTTTATACAGCAAGACTTCTTGGCAGTCTCCCTTCTCTATTTTGGTCAAATGCCTTCAGTTCATAATTATTTAATTTTTTTTTTTTTAAGACAGGGTCTTATTACTACATAGCCATGGCTGGCATGGAACTTGCTATTTGGACAATGCTGGCCTTGAACTCAAGGATCCACCTTCTTCTTTCTCCCCAGTGGTGGGGCTAACTGTGTATAACCCCATTCTTAGTAACATCTTTTTTTTTTTCAAGACAGAGTTTCTCTGTGTAGCCCTGGCTGTGCTGGAACTCATTCTGTAGACCAGGCTGGCCTCGAACTCAGAAATCCACCTGCCTCTGCCTCCCGAGTGCTGGGATTAAAGGCGTGCACCACCACTGCCTGGCCTTAGTAACATCTTATTTACTAATATTTTACTACATGGGTTCTATTTTTTTAAAGATCAATTTTATTTTTATTCCCATATAGTCCCAAAGGTTACAGGTACCCGTGTGGGCCAGCAGAGGGTGTCAGATGCCATGGAGCTGGAGCTGTTGTGACCCACTTGAGATGGGTGCTGGGAACTGAACTTGAGACCTCTGAAAGAGCAGTGAGTGCTCTTAACCACTGAGCCATCTCAGCAGCTCGTATGGGTTCAGTTTTGTTTTCTTTACTAATGACTTGAAAACATATCAATGTAAACTCAGTTTTTAATACTTGCTGACACTTCTAACTATCCCACCTCTGGTAGAAGAACATTAGTTGCTTTGGAAGTCTCTTTTGTTCATAGTTGTGACAATGATCATAGCTCATCCTGTGCTGTGTGTGCTTCTATTGGCAGAGTCAAACCCTCTTTGGAAGCTGCTCTCCAGTTTTGATATTGGTAGGCTTCCATGCACAGCATGATGGGACGTGTGTTGGCCGCCAGCTGTGTGCCAGGCCCCATGCTGGATACTGGCTACAGTTCGGAAGATGGCCTGCCAGCTTTCATGGTCATGACAAAATGCTGATAAAACAACTTAAGAGGATTTATCTTGGCTCACAGTCTCAGGGGCTCTGTTGTGAACAAGTGTAGAGAGGAGACATGGGAAGACAGATGAGCTGCAGATGTACTACAGATGGGGTTTGCCCTTACCATGGTTGGCTTCCTCCTGCTCACCATGTACCTTTGTGGCCTTCAACTGTAGACATATGTGGTTGTCTCTCTTACACCTTCTGGACATCATCCCATGTGCCCTGGCACTTAGGGTCAAGGAAGTGACTTTGAGGACCATTAGCCCATACTTTATTTCTTGGCAGAAATTAGCTATATTTTCTTTCCTTGATTTTTTTTTTTTTTTTTTTTGAGCTGAGGATTGAACCCAGGGCCTTGAGCTTGCTAGACAAGCGCTCTACCACTGAGCCAAATCCCCGATCCTCCTTGAATTCTTGTGTTCATCCTATATATATAATTTTTTTGAGACAAAGTGTCTTGTAGCCCAGGGTAACCTAGAATTCTCTATGTAGTGAATGATGACCTTGAACTCCTGCTGTCTTCCTCTACCTTTTGAGTGGTGGGATCACAGGTGTGTATCACCACACCCAGTTTATATGGTACCATAATTTTAACACTGGGCTTTTATGCACCTTAGGTAGGCTCTCTACCAAGTGAGTTACACCATCAGCCCAAGATGTCTTGTTCTGAAGACCCCTCCCCCATGTGTGTGTGTGTGTGTGTGTGTGTGTGTGTGTGTGTGTGTGTGTGAGAGAGAGAGAGAGAGAGAGAGAGAGAGAGAGAGAGAGAGAGAGAGAGAGATATCTAGGAGGTCATAAGAGGGCACAGAATCCCCTGGAATTGGAGTTTCAAGCAGTTGTCAGCCACCATGTGGATTCTGAGAATGGAACCCAGGATCTCTTCAGTTCTCTTAACTGCTGAGCCATCTCTCCAGCCCCAAATGGTTTTAAAAACTGTCCTGGTGCTTACAGAGATCAGCTCAGAAAGGGCTGACTGTGATGACGATGATGGTTAGGACGTAATAGACTCCACTTTCTGAAGCAGCTTTTGGTTTCTGGCGAGCTGAGTGGAAGGTTTAGAGACCTCCCGAGTGACACACACTCAGCTCCCTCCTGCCCGAGTCCCACATCCAGAGGCCGCACGCCATCGCCCAGGCCACAGTAAATCCTGGGTTATGCTGGGTCGTATTCCCTGTGGCCTTGGATGAGTGTGGAAAACCTCACTGCAGTCTTCTATGTCCTGACTTTTCCTGCTGAGACCATTGCTTGGTCTCTTCCTCCATCTCCCTTCCAACCCTGGCAACCAGTGATCTCCTCACTGTCACCAGTATGTCACAGAGTTGACACACAGTCTGGAGCCTTTTTCAGTCTAGCTTTTATCATTAAACAATAAGTATGTAAATCCCTTCTCACTGTCCCTCCCACCCTCCTTCCCTTCTTCTCCCTCTCTCCCTCCCACCCTCTCTCCCTCCCTTCCTCTCCTGTCTCCTATCTGGCATACCAATCACACATCCTCCAACAGCCACAAAATCAACCTTTCCATATAGTTTTCATTATATAGCTTATTTATTTACTGCTAAATAATATTCCACCCACTGGGCATATCATGGTTTATTTCACCTGTGGAAAGACATCTTGGTTGTTTCCAAGGTCAGGTGATAATTCTGGACTCTTCTGCTGTAAACAGGTGGACACAGATATCACCGTTCTTAACACCAAATAATGTGGATTTGGGGGCTCTGAGGGCAGTATGTTTACTCTATAGGAAACCACCAGGCTGCCTTTCTTACTTTACTGTTAGCTGCCACTACCAACTTGGACTTCCTGCTGCTCAATCCCCCCACCTTCTGCAGCTGTGGGCACTCTGGATTTTAATCTTCACGCTGTTCCATTTCTCATCCTCCTCCAGAACACACTCACTGAGGGCACTGACTGCTGGTCTGTCTTCCAGGTCAGTTCTTTTTAGTCTCACAGTTTCGCAGGGGTTTATTCTGGCTTCATTGCTTCATTTGCTTTCCAGGCAGTTTAGAGTCCATTCCTCAGCCTCTGGCAGCTCTGGGCCTCAAGCATCTCCCACTTTTCTACCCCCACCCATCCTGTGTGTAACCCTTGATGGCCTGGAACATTCTGTATAGATCCAGGCTGGCCTGTAACTCAGAGGTCCTTCTGTCTCTGCCTGTCTAGTGCTGGGATCACAGACGTGTACCACCTCCCTGTGCTCAGGGTGTGTCTGTCGTGCCAGACCAGCTTTGAGGCCTCCTAGTAGACAGAGGATCTTGCTTCCTCTCAGCTGTGTTCTGTGTTCGCTTCGTTTTGGTTTTCTAAAGATGGGTAAGGTGATATCAATGGCAGAGAAGGTTCTAGGCCCTAGTTTCAACTCTAGCACAGAGAACACAGATCAAAGAAAGGGAAACCCTTGGCTGGTAGGTTGGAGAATGTCATACATCTGTAACTGCTCACCCTTCCACACATCCCAGAACTCCAGAGGTGGAAGCAAGCATATCTCTGTGAATTTGAGACCACCCTGGACTACAAAGTGAGACCCTGTCTCAAAATGCAAACAAATGAAAGGAAGAAAGATAAAAATAAAACTAGTTCGGGGATGTGGCTCAGTGGATGAGTGCTGACCTAGCAAGGCCCTGGCTTCCACTGCAGATGAATACTAAATAAATAAAATAAATATAAATAAACTAATTAACTTCTTGTCTGTTCCTCAGCTCTGCTTGCTATGGTTCTGACTGTCACATTTGTCCTCTGGAAGTGAAGTAAGTCTCCGAGCTTCAGGCCACTGACACTCTACACCGTTGGAGCGATCTTTTTAATAAGCCCGAGCCTGCGGTCGCCCCTCTGAGTGTGTCTTTCTGCCCTTTGTGTGTTGCTAGCTCTTTCCGGACCCATCCCTTCCTCATTTGGCTCCCGTTTCTTCCCTGGCAGCTCTCCTGGGCTAAATCTGTTCGTATCTCCCAAGTGCTGGAGGCTTCTTGGGGGTTTATATTTTCCTAGGGAATCTGAACACATGCTTTCAGGAATGACTTTGCACTTCTCACGGTGAGTGCGGTGAGTGCATGAGAAGGAGCCCCCCCCAAGATGCCAGGCTGCTTGACTCCTTCCTCCCTCCTTTCTCTTCTTCCTCTTGTCTTTTCTTTCTCTTTTATTCTCTGAGACAAGGTCTTGCTATGTAGCCCAGGCTGGCCCCTGCCTCCTAAGTACTGAGATTACTGGTGTGGACCTCCCCCTTGGCTTCCTTATTTCTTATCCTTAGGTATGAAAGGGTACCTTCTGGACTCTCCTTTATTCACAGATGGGTGATGGCTTCTTCTGGTGGGGTTTTCTCCTCCTCCTCCATTTCTTTATCTTTCTATGTCTGGCTCAAGGATTTAGCTTCTTTCACAGTCCTGCTTTTTTTGGGTAGGTTCTTTCCAGTTCACCTCCTGAGGGTTGAATGTGGAAGAAGGCTTGCTCCCTGCCACTGAGGCAGTCTGTAGTCCTGTCTTAACAGAAATGCATGCTGTGCAACTTCAGTTCCCAGCATGTTTCAGTCCTCCCCAGCAGGTTTACTCTGTCCTACAGGGCAGCCCTCAAATGCTGCATTTTCAGTCCTGGGCAGCAAGGGTGCTGAGTGGATGCATGATGTGGGTGATTAGGTTGGTCTAGAACCTGGTTCCCTTCCCATAGGGGGTGAGTAGGGCAATGGGTGGACAGGGCAATGTGGAGGTGTGGGTGCATCGGGAGGTGGAGTGTGTCCTGCAGGAGAGTGGCATTCCTCAATCCTTCCTGGCTGCCTCCAGTGACAAGTGGATTTGTGGAAATCTCTGTGTGGTCTAGAAGTGACAATTGACCACAGCAGCTTGCAACCTGCCACGGCTTCCGACTTCCGAGTCTTGAGCATTGTGTGTGAGAGGTGGCTAGGCAGGGAGGGACCTGGGCTTGTCCTAGAAGCTCCATCCACTGCTAAGGGTAGACTTTAGTAAAGAGAAAGGATGAGCCAGGGAGTACAAGAAGAGAGTTAGATCTGAGGCTGCTCGTCCACTCAGCCCATGTCCACAGTCAGCTCAGCACTGCACTAGGACCAAGGCAGATTTCTCCCTTCCCCCTACCACTCCCACCTTTGTCCCATAGGCACTGCAGATGAACAGCAGGTGGCATGGGGTTCTGTCCTGTGAGGGAGTCTCCTGTGTGATCTTGAGAAAATCACTCTACCAAATGGTGCCTCATTTTACCCATCAATAAAACAAGGCTAAAGATCCACTCGGGAGTAGTTTCTAGGCCCTTGTCTAGATCGGGGCTGGCAGTCAACCCCTAGGACATGCAAGACATGTTTGCTGCTATTAAGTCCTTCTAAAACACTTGGCAGGCAGAAAGTGTGACAGGCTGTGACACTGGACAGGAAGATGTGGGGCTGATGCGTCTGAGTTGCTTCTAAGAGATGCCTGGGTCAGTCAGCTTGCCTGGTGGCTCCAGAGCCCTGTGCAAGTCTTGCTGCATATCCAAGCAGCTAGAGCCCAGCAGATGAGGCTCTTGTTTCTTGGAGATCCCTCCCAGTCGCCGGAGCTGCCCATCCCTGGCACTTGTAGTGACTACACTTCTGAGTCTTGCTGTAGGTGCAGTAGCACCAGTTTCTTCTTTCTTCCTCCTCCTCTTCTTCTTCTTCTTCTTCTTCTTCTTCTTCTTCTTCTTCTTCTTCTTCTTCTTCTTCTTCTTCTTCTTCTTCTTCTTCTCCTCCTCTTCCTCCTCCTCCTCCTCCTCCTCCTCCTCCTCCTCCTCCTCCTCCTCCTCCTCCTCCTCTTCCTCCTTTCCTTTTTGTGCTAAGGATACAGGGAGGAGCAAACCAAGGTGTCTGCTCTTAGGAATCTTCTGTTGTTCTGTAGAGGCAGTGCTGGGAGGGAATGTCTTAGTTGCTGTTCCATTGCTGTGAAAAGACACCATGTCCAAGGCAAGTTATAAAAGAATGCATTTAATTGGGGGAGTGAGCTGGGTAACACATACCTTTAGTTCCAGCACTCAGGAGGCAGAGGCAGGCAAATCTCTGAGTTCAAGATCAATCTGGTCCACAGAGTGAGTTCCAGGACATCCAGGGCTACACAGAGAAATTCTGTCTTAAAAAACCAAAAACGAATGAATAAATAAATAAATAAATAAATAAATAAATAAATAAATAAATAAATTGGGGGATGTTTCAGAGGGTTTGTCCATAACCATCATGGTAGAGAACATGGCAGCAGACAGTCAGGCATGGCATGGTGTTGGAACAGTAGCTGAGAGCTTACATCCGGATCCACAAGTTGGAGGCAGAGAAAAAGACTGGATCTGGCATGGTCTTTTGAAACATCAACATCTATCCCCAGTGATACACCTCTTCCAACAAGGTCATGCCTTCTAATCCTTCCCAAACAGTTCTACCAACTGTGAACCAAGTAGTTTAACATTCATGAGCTTCCGTGGGCATTCCCATTCGGAGCACACAAGGAACAAGCAACTAGGATGGCTCTGGAAGCCAGAGGCACAAGGGAAGAAAGTAATGTGGGCAGCCAGGCATGGCTCACAGTTACAATCCCAGCACATGGGAGGTTGAGGCAGGAGGATCACCTATTTGAGGTCAGCCTGAGACCTTATCTCAAAAATGTAGATAAACACCAGCATGGGGGCACCAGTTTCTGAGGAGCTGCCTTCTCTAGGGTGGCCGAGATAAGGAGCACCCTGGGGTGATGGCATTTTCCTTGGGACCCGAATGCTCAAACAGAGCCTCTCAGTGGAGAGCTGGAGAGAGGACAAGACAGAAGGAACAGTTGTGCAAAGGCCCTGAGATGAGAGCAGGGATCTGAAGGCAGACTGTGGATCACAGAGGTCCAGGCAGGAGAGGCTGGCACCTAGAGCTGTGAAGATGGGTGTGAGGAGGAAATGGAGTGGAGTCTGTTCTGAATGAATACCCAGCAGGCCACACCAGGATGCAGGAAGCCCAGGGGCTGGGACCCTGAGATGTTTGGCTTCATAGACTAGGGGGTGATGCCATTCTCTGAGAATTACAAACATAGGGGAGGAAGCTGTGCACGGAGAAAAAGCAGGTGTTTTAATTTCCATACAGCAGGTGTTTTAATGTCTAATGTGTAGACACATCTGTGTTCACTTCTGGACTGCTGAACCAAAGACAGAGTTCTGAGCGCCTGTGTACTCACGTGTTTATGCATGTTCGTGTGTGTCCATACACACATGCACATGTTCATGAGCACATTGTCTCTGCGACCATGGTGCATACATACATGTTCATGTGTGTACATAGTTGTACACACTCTTTTTATGTGCACGTGTTCATATATGGGGATATATTTGTGTGTACAGGAGTGTATTTGTGTGCATGTTTGTGTGTGCCCTTGGGTTCATGTGCATGTGTGTGTGCTCATGTGTGCATGCATTTATTTGTATGTTCATATGTGTGTGTGCACCTGTGATGCATGTGAGTCCTTCTAGGACTTCTTACCTGCTGTTGTTGTGGGACTATCCTGTGCTTTGTGGGGTTTCTAGAGCACCTGTGTCCTCTACCAACTAGAAAGCTACATCTTCCACCCACAGCTGTGACAATCACAAACATCTGAGATATAAATGAGTATCCTTTGGGGGGAAATTTATTTCTAGTTGGGAACTTACATGGGACCTTCACAGAGACACTGACTATTGTCACAGGAAAGCATGGCATAAGTGCCCTGTATCCTTGCCCCAGTCGCTATCCTGATTGTATTGCTTTTCCCTATAAACCTCAGAGACTGCTCCAGAGCTCTCCTTTTTTTTTTTTTTAAATTTTATTTATTTATTCATTCATTATATGTAAGTACACTGTAGCTGTCTTCAGACACCCCAGAAGAGGGCATCAGATCTCATTACGGATGGTTGTGAGCCACCATGTGGTTGCTGGGATTTGAACTCATGACCTTCGGAAGAGCAGGCAGAGCTCTTAACCGCTGAGCCATCTCTCCAGCCCCAGAGCTCTCCTTAATGATTGCGTAGTAGCTAGGTTTGGCCATTAGGTGGAATCCATCTATTTCCCCATTTCCAGTGTTTGAAAGAAAGAAAGAAAGAAAGAAAGAAAGAAAGAAAGAAAGAAAGAAAGAAAGAAGGAAAGAAAGAGAATCCAGAATGTTCTTTTTGGGTCCATAAGCTGACTTACAATCAGATCCAAATGGCAATCTTTAACCTTTCATGCCCTAGAGTGTCCCTCAGTGTAAACACAGACATCCTCAAGTGCTTTTCATGGCCCGGGTGGAGCCTTAAGTGAGAGGATCTACAGGTTAACTCTTTAACTGGATTTGAGTTTTTGGAGGTGGGCAGGTTACTACAAAGGGCTGTCGGCTAGTGGGCGCCACCAACGTGAGTTGGTAAATAGTTAGAAAACAGTCAGTGGTTATCAAACGCTGGATTTAATAATGGGAATCCTGCAGAAAGAAGACCCCAGAAGCATAGCAGGCTGGGGGCTGGCAGCGTCCTCAGGCTATTGGCTGAAGTGTGAGGTGGCTATGGTCAAGGCTGCGGGAATCTGTATGAGGCTTTGTTCAGGCTCAGTGTAGCCATGGAGACAGATGTCCCCCTTCTCAGGGAGCCAATCCAACTGCAGTGCAAATGTGTATACCACACAATCCCATTTCCTCTTCCTACAGTTTCTGACCTGGGCAGAAGGCAATGGGTGGGGAGACCCTGGGGAACATAGGATCTGGACCAAAGTGCTGTGGATTCAGGCTGCTTCTGTCTCTCGGTGAACTTGGGTGTGTCCTTAGCTTCTGGGATCCCCAGTTCCCTCATCTGTGGAATGATGCTAAAAGCAGTTTCCTCTGCAGAACTGTGGTGCAGGAGCTCTGTGAACTTTCAAGGCTTCTTGAAGGTGGCCCAACTCACTATTTTCTTTTTTTCCTGAGACAGGGTTTCTCTGTGTAGCTCTGGCTGTCCTGGAACTCACTCTGTAGACCAGGCTGGCCTCGACCTCAGAAATCCACCTGCCTCTGCCTCCCAAGTGCTGGGATCAAAGGCGTGCACCACCACTGCCCGGCCACTATTTTCTTAAAAGCGACCTAACAGCCCATTGGAAACAGGAATACAAAACCTACCTGAAGCCAGGGAACCAATAGGGTTCCCTGGAGGCTTCTCTGGGTTCTACGTGAATATTTAATGACAGACCATAGAATTGGACACCCCAAAACTGTGCCTGTGAGTGACAGCCACAGCTGGGAGATGCACAAACCCAGGCGAGAGCAGCTGCAGTCTTAGGTTGATGCTCAGTTAGGCTAGACGGGTGTCAGATCTGTGAAGCAGGCTGACAATTGTGCTGCTGTGGGAACCCACCCATAGTGCTGACAGGGTTCACCCAAGGCCTGATATGAACCCAACACTGATCAGAGATATAGATAGATACCAAGAAGTTGTGTGTGTGTGTGTGTGTGTGTGTGTGTGTGTGTAGAGAAAGATGCGCAGTGGTGGAGCTGCCTTGCACCAGTGGAACATTTGATGGTAAGCTCTGTTCAAGTCCACAGAGCAAGCAAGCAGGACCTAAAGGGTATGCTAGCAGCCAGCAGGAGGCTCAGTGGGGCTTCAGTCAACTGTGAACTTGTGGAGAAGAGGAGTAAAGATCCATGTGGGACTTTAGATCATTGTTGCGACTGTGGTTGCTGCTGTTATAGTTACTTTGTATCACACGAAACATTTGTATTGTTTCCCAACACCAGAATGGGACCTTGGGTAACATCAATAGACGCATTATGACAAGCAAGAGGAAGGTGAGGGTTTCTTTCTCCCATAGTGGGGGCACGCTTAGGCATTTGGGGGTCAATCTTGTTTGGCCTGGGTGAAGAGGAACGAGGATGAATTGGTGTGGGAGCCGAGCTAGGCAGCTCATGGGAAGCGTAGTTGTTCTAGTCACCCACTAATAGCTTATACTTCTAAGAGGGAAGAAAGCCACGGAAGCACACTCCACTCTCTGGTGTGCACACCTTTCTAAGGAGTCTGACCAGATGCCTGACTCATGAGTGTGGGACATGTAGTTAACACAGAGACTATCGAGAGAAGGGTTTTAAGCCAAGGAAAGGAAGTATGGGGGTGAGTGACTGGGGGCATCTGTGTCAAATGCCCAGAATCACCATGGAAGAGAGACGATGAGAGGAGACAGTGTGGCTGCAAGCTCAGCTCAAGCCAGGTGTTCATGCTGAGGAAGAGGGTATCTGGAGGTTGATCCTGAAGGGAGTTGCTGAGGTCCCGTCTGAGGACTTAGTTGGAAATAGACAGCAAGGACCATGGGCAGGTTCCTCAAGGAAATAGAGAACCCCTCAAGAAGACTGTGAAACACCGCAAGGGGCATGGCTTGGGGGTTGTCCTAGTGGGGAGGGACCTGGGGTCTTCTCACACACCCTGTGGGACATGCACCTGGCCTCTGCTGGGCCCTAGCTGCCTCTTGCTGTGACAGGGAAAAGCTGTAGCCAGGGGTTAGAGCATCCTGCAGCAAGGAGCCTGTGACATTGTGCAGAGTGACTGATGAGTGTCAAGCTTGTGTGAGTGACTATGGTAGAGGCGGTTCTCAACATGGTGTTCCCTGTGTGGTGCATGCTGGATGTGTGTATGTGTGTGTGTGTGTGTGTGTGTGTGTGTGTGTGTGTGTGTGTGTGTGTGTGTATGCCTGTGTGTAACACGAGCATGTAGGTGCATGTTGACACTGGTTACCTCTCTCTCTCTCTCTCTCTCTCTCTCTCTCTCTCTCTCTCTCTCTGTCTTGTCTGAGACAGTGTCTCTCACTGACTTGGACCTTAACCACTTTGGCTAGGTTGGCTGGCCATTGAGCTCCAGGTATCCTCGTCTCTGACTCCAGGTTCTGGGGTTACAGACACAGGCTGCTATGTCTCCTCAACTCCTGGATGACCATTTGACAGGCACCACTGAGTTCACAGAAGCTACAAGAATCTTTAAGGCCCTTTGTGTACCCTTACCTTTGAGACACCAATCTGTGACCTTATCATTTGGCGGATGCTGAGGGGAGCTGGCAGGTATGTGGGCATGAAGCAAGAATTGTTTGCCTAGGCTGCCTTCTGCGTCCAAAATCACCCACTCTAGCCTCTCTTGGTCAGTTCCAAACAGCTTTTGGTCACAGCGTCATTTGTGGGCTCAGGGGAGCCCTATACTGACAAGCAATGTTCTCTAGAGAGGCATAGCCTAGTGGCACTGATGTGACCTGGTAAACCAATAGAAGCATCCTGCTTCAAGCTTTACTAGCTGGGAGCCTGCAGGCTGGCCACCAAGCCTGGCCTGTGGCAGGCAGGTAGACTTCCCATTTGTAGGATTGGGTTGTGGGTGATCTCGAGATCGGGCTGACATTTGCAGGCCTGGGAAAACTCTGAATAAGACTTTAAGTGATTTATTATTTGGGTCACTCTATAGATCTATTATGGCAATGGGGCTGTCAATGCATGTGGCATTTTAAATGCAAAGTGCTGGCCGACATTGTTTCATGAATATGGACTCTGAAGCCTTCAGGGTGCAGCACGTGCAGGGTGATAAGTGGGTGTCAGATGACAGCCTCCAGTGGCTGCTCCTTCTGGTCTCAGGGAGGAGGCTGCTTGCCTCTTTTTTGTATTTGAACGGCTCTCTAAAACCCAATGGAAATGCCCAGGCATGAAGCATTGCTGAGACTACTGTGTCCCGGGTGAAAGAGAGAGTGTATTCACGAGCCACAGCCTATCCTCCCATAGGACAGAGGTGGACTGGCAACGAGAGGTGTCAAGTACTTGCCCACCTCCTGGGAGGGACACTGCACTTATTTGCAGATGCCAGTGCTAGAAGTTAGAATGCTGCTCAGTGTCCTTCAATGCCTAGGACAGCTCTGACCATGAATACCCTGGCAGGTGTCAGCAGCTGGGAACTCCCTGAGTCTTGGCCACCTAGGTCCTACAAGGAGCCCAGGACCCCACATCTGTTCCCTAGTGGGCTGAGCTGGAGTAGTATTCATATTCTTCCCTGTACTGCTTGGAACAGTGCCAGACACCGAGACGCATCTCCAGTTAATTTTCTGGTCTCCACTAAACTGTGATTGCTCCCTAATAATCTGTTTTTTATGGTCTTTCTTTACATCAATTGCTGTTGTAACATTTCACCCCACTTCTGCGGTCTTAGTAGTGACAACGAGCGAGTGGCCTTTGTGCTTCTCCGTCCTACCCACCGAGCACTGTTTTCCAAGTCACTCCTACGCTGCTGGATGTTCATGGTAGTTGATTTTGTTTCTGTTCAGCCGCTGACATGACGATTATCTCCTTGAAAGGTTTTCTTTGTTGAACCATTTCTTCAGGAAACTGCCCCAGCTTGTCGCTTTTCTTGTCTCTTTCCTTCCCTTTATTCTTCGTTCCTTTCTTTCCTTAATTAATTTTTTTTGGGGAGGTGGGAACTGGAGGTGATGGCCCATGCTTGTAATCTCAGCACTTGAGAGACTGAGGCAGGAGGATAGTGATTTCAAGACCAGCTTGAGCTACATAGCAAGACCTGACTTAGACAGACAAACAGACAAACTAATTGTTCAACAGTAATTTGTCCATGATTTAAAATTGAGAGTCAAAGTGGTGCAGAGCCTAGCTTTGCCAGCACAGCTGCTAACACTCCTCACCAGCCTTCTGGTAAATGGTGCTGCGCTGCCCACTCTCCTGACCTGTGGGTGTAGATATGGGGCAGAGCTCTCCTGTGTGGGAAGAACAAAGAAGGGCTTTCTGAGGAGGTAAGTGTGAGTCACCCGAGGCAGAGAGGAGAAAGGCACAGGAGGAAGAGCAGTAAGTGCAAAGGCCCTGGGGTGGGAATGGACCCCACTGGCAGAGAAGAAGAACTGAGCAGATGTGGGCTGTAACAGACAGTTCTAGGCTTTGGAAGGGGCCTCATGCAGCACCGTGGGGGCTGCAATGGAGGTTTGGGCTTCAATCTATATATGTGGACTTTTATTTTGGAGGTGACGGGCTGGGATATGGTTTGTATGGCCAGTGAGCACACTGGCCGAAGAGTGTAGTGTTGGATAGAGTCAGAAACAGGAAGCTTGACAGAGTGTGTTTTAGGGCAGAAACATGGTGGCTTGGGCCTGGGAGGTAGGGAAGGTAGATGGAACTGGATGGATTTTGTGCCCATTGCTGAGAGAAGAAAGACTGAGGTGGGAGCTTTGTTAGGTTTAGTGAGAGGGAATGAGTTTGAATTCAGACCTGATTGTTAATGTGTGAAATCTCAGAAGCAATGATAACTAGCCAGGCATATGGCAGAGTATGTCCCAGAGACCAGGGGTATGACCCAGACTGGAGATCCTGGCTCAGGATGATGCATGAAGCAGATACGGGCCTGCTTATCTCCTGTGAGCCTCTTCAGCTCTGGGCATTTCATTCTTTACTTAACCTTCGTGTTTTAAAAAGTAACAACCTGTCATGAGCTTGAAGTGACACTATGGCTGCTAGTGTTTGGATTCTAGAGGTTTCCTTGCTTGTCTTGGAGGCTTCTTGTAATCTGGAGCGAGAGAGAACATCTGGGTCTGATAGGCACAAGTAAAGGAGGCGGGCTCCTGGCTCTCCCGCACCTTCACCTTCTCAGACTCGGCTTTGCTGAGCTGTGGATGTGCTCCTGTAGAGGGCCGCTGGCTCCTCTTTCCTGCACCTCTGGGAATAGGTGCTATCTTCCTTGTCCTTTGAGGGGTCCTGTGGGCCTCTCAGCTACAGCCTCAGGAGGTCATGTGTGGAAGCCAGAGGTCAACCTCAGACCTCAGTCCTCAGTCCTCAGGCCCCGTCCAGCTTGTTCTTATTTTTATTTATTCTCTGAAAATTTCATACATGTGTATATTGTCTCTTAATCATTCCACCCCTCATTTCCCCTCCAATTCCCTCTAGGCCTCCCCCACCCCCACCCATCGTATCTCCCTCCCAACTCCATGTCTTCCTTTGATAATTATCATTCTTAACTCTATTGAGTCCAATTAGTCCTGGCCACATGCACATGGGCATGGGGTCTTTTTCTGGGATCTTGGGGAGCCAGTCAGCGGCCATACTCCTAGAGAAAAGTAATGCCCCACCCACCCGGCTGCTATTCATCTTCAGTAGCATCGCAGCACGCCTTGGTTTCTGTTTTGTTTTGAGGCAGGATCTTGCAGTGCAGCAGTTCTCATCCTGCATAGCAGATATTTATATTATGATTCATAACAGTAGCAAAATCACAGTTAGGAAGCAGCAACGGAATAATTAAATGATTGGGAGTCACCACGCCATGAGGAACCGTATTAGAGGGTTGTAGCATTGGGAAGGGTGAGAGACACTGCTCTAGTGGCTAGGCTGGCCAGCCAGTGAGCCCCGGGGGGCTCCTGTTTCCACCTCACTGGTGCAGGGACTGTGGTGCAGGATCCGTCACTGTGCCTGGTTGTCTTTATGTGCATTGGAGACAGAAACAGGAGAGAGAACTCTGAGTCCTCAAGTGTGCATGGCAAGCACTTTCCCAATGCAGCCAGCATCCTAGCCCCCAGGGCATGTTTCCCACCCAGCGATATCACGATCCACTGAGTAGCAGTCGCAGCCTTCTACGCTGAGTGGCTTTCTGTCAGACAGCTTTGTGTACATTCAGGAAGTGGCTCTGCTGTTGTGTCACCGTGAACACAGGCAGTGCTTACTAATGCATCTAGCACTTACCTACAGAGCACCTCAACTTGCTATCCAGGAGCTTGGTATTCCCCAAGTGCCAGATCCCGGACAGATGGCTGCAGCCACTTACAGCCCAGAGAGACCTCAAGCTTGCGATGCCTGCTTTGGGGAAAATCAATAAATGAAGGGAAGGCATAATTTTTGTGTCTCAGCATGGTGCAGTTGTAGGACCATAAAGGCCAGGCTCAATACCATTCCCCAGGCACCTGAATTCCTCCTGTTGCTTGCAGGGGATTGCAGACTAGAGTCAGGCAGCCTACCTAGTTGCAAGTGACTGGCACAAACCAAAAGAAGAGCCTGTATTGATTGAAGTGAGGGAAAAGAAAATGCAGGTCCACCGATCCAATACTTACCTGATGGCAGTAGAGTCCAGTGTCCATTTCTCACTCTTTTTGATTGCTTCTCTTTCTTTCTCTGCCTTCAGAACCCTGCCTCAGTTCTGGGTTTTATCCTATGGCAGTGCTCACTGTGTGGTTTGTCAACAGCCCCGTATCTGCACGTCTGTCTTGGGATGGGATACATGGGTTATCTGTTTCCCTCCTCAGCTCCAGTTGGGATGTCAGCATCAATGGTCTTAATGCTGAGTTGGTGAGGCTAGGAGGCTTCTCTCACCAGCCTCTCCATGCCTCTGTGTGGCTGAGCATCCTGGAAAGCTCTTCTTCAAGGTTATATGAGACTCCCTCTTATCTGAGATGCTCCATCTGGACCCGACTACAGCCTGCTCTGCATCCACAGCTGAGAGAAGCTCTCTGATGAGGTCATCTGTGAATGGGTGAGCAGCCCGCTGCAGGAGAGAAAACAGAATAAGGAGGACTACATGTCCAGGTAGTCTCATTTGGATGACAGGATGGCCCCAAGACTTCCAGGTGGTCTCTGAGGTTTCTAGGCTGCTACTAAAACTCTCACATGATCACAGCTGTTCTATTTTCTTTTGACTTTGCATCTAGGGATGGCGCCCATGATCTTGTGCATGCTGGGCAGGTGCCCTACCAGCTGGGTCACCAGAGTCCTGTTCTTGACCCTAAGCGCTCGCACACCCACCCTCATTTCTGCTCACTGCTGATCTTTGTGTAGATGTTATTATCTATTTTTTGAGGCAAGTAAACCAAGGCACAGAGAATACAGGGAACAGCTCAAGGACCCATGTCCTGTAGGAGGCAGTGAAGGTTCTCACATAGGGGCTTTTGCTTCTTAATCCCACAAAGGTGCTCACTGCAGCTCACTGAGGGTGAACATTTGTCCATCAAGGGTAACTGTGACACATGAAACATCAGAGTGCCTGAGTGTGTGTGTGTGTGTGTGTGGGTGTGTGTGGGTGTGCATGTCTATGTGAGGATGGCAGAGGACAGTCTCAGGTCAGTCCTCAGGGACGATCCACCTTGTTTTGTTGAGACAGTGTCTCACTGGCCTGAAGTTTGCCACGTAGGTTTAGGCAGTCTTAGGAGGCTCAGGAATTATGAGTGTGTGCCACCATGCCCAGCCTTTTACATGGAAGCTGTGGATCAAATCCTGACCTCAGTCTTGCTGTCCAACCAACGGAGATTCTCCCCGGTGCCCCTCTCCTAACCTCTTAAACGGAGCCTGGCTGGCTGGATGTTGGTGATCACTGCAGTTTCTGTGACCTGCCTGAGGCCAAGGCTCTGCTTCCATGCCTCCTTTACTGGCTACAGGAAGCCTCAGCACCTCCAGGCGGAAACAGCTCCTGCTTTAGTTAGATTGAGGAGTGTAGAGTTTAACCACAGGACCTATTAATCCCTTCTAGACAGTGTGGTCTGCTCTGAGCCTGATGCAGGTTCTTCCTTGTTCAAAGGAGATTAGCAGGTGCTGGAGAGGCGCCAGCTACACGCCAGCACCTACCCAAGGCTTCCTGCGTGCTGGTAATAGATGCTCAAAGGAGCATTAGAAAGGGTTAGAAATGGAACACTTGGCTTTCTCTGGAAGTTAAAAGCTTGGTCTCCAGAGTAGGCTGCTGGGGTTTAGTTCTCTCAGTGGACAATGAGGACTGCGTATTTCTAACATGACTCTCGTCATTACTGTGGGCTGTTTAGAAGTCACAAATGACAGGAGGCTCTGATGAAAGACTCCACTCTGAAGATTTAGCTGCATGCCAGCATCCGAATGTCACTTTCTGAGTGTTAGCTCAGTCACCTGCAGGACTGGGGTGAAAATCACAAAACAGCCAGTGCTAGGAGTGGTCGCAAGAAGGTTCTAGGTGCTTCTCATGGAATGCCTCTATCTTCACAGCCCAATGAGGAAGAGACATTCCCATACCCACAGGACAGATAGGGAAACTGAGGCAACCAGTGTTGTACCTTGCCCAAAGCCCCGTAAGTAATGATAAGGATGGAATTTGAGTCTAGGTCATGTGACTTCAAAACATGTCAGGGCATGCTGGAAGGATGTGGGACAGATGTGTGGATGGCTCAGCCAGGGCCCTGTTCTGGTAGGGTGAAGACAGAGAGGACAGGGCTGTGGAGGAGCTGTGGGTCCTCATCTGCCGTGCTGGCACCATAAGCACAAGCAGTGATGAGATATCTGCTGGCTTTGAGAGGCCACAAAGTCAAGACAGTCTGAGTTTCGCTCGGCTACGGGGTCTGAAAGCAGCCAGAGGGAGGGTCCTTTTGTTTCTTAGCTTTTCCTGGTCTCTTCCACCCACACAGCAGCCTCTAACCACATGGGGCCGTTAGATTGAAACATAAGTGGATGAAAATCAAATCAAATTCTAATTAACCACCAAATCAGCTTTGCAACTCAGTTCCTCATTGTCACTAGACAGATGTCACCTGGGCCAGCGACCACTGCGCCTGGCAGCACAGATCTCCATCTGGTTAGCATGTCCCCTCTGGTGCCCTGTGCCCAATTTCCCCTGCCTTGTCTGTCTGAAATGTCCCCACAGGCTCACGTTTGAACCCTCTGTCCCCACTTTGAAGACTGTGGCACTTTAGGAGGTAGGACCTGGCAGGCTGCAGAAGGATGTCGCTGAGGGCCTTTGAAGGTTACTCTCACCTCGGGTTCTAGTTCCTCTCTGCTTCTTGGCTCACCAGGGCTTGAGTAGCTCTCCTCTTACTACCCCCTCTACCACAGACTGAGCTGCCCCTGTCACTATTGAGGACACATGGACACACCACAGGAAGGTAAACCTTCCTCCCCTGACTTGTTTCTGTTGGGTGTTTTGGTCAGAGTGACTTGATGGTAATATCAATACAGATGGTATAATGGGTTCAAATTACAGTTGTCCCCAGGATCCCAGGGAATTGGGTGCAGGACTCCCCACAGGTGCCCCAGTCCCTTGTGTAAAATGATGTAGTATTTGCATAAAACCTACACGCCCTCCTGTATACTGTAAATCATCTCTACATTACCTAGAATATGTAATGAAATGCAAATGATATGGAAATAGTTGTTACACAGTACTGTTTAGGAAATGGTGACAAGAAAAACAGTCTATGCATGTTTAGCTCAGGAGCAGCTTTCCCTGAAAAAGTGTTGACCAAATCATTAAGGGAGGCTGAGTCCATTCCCTTCCTCCCTACCCAGATGAATGTCCCCAAAGGTCATGTGGTCATGTGTGCCTACCTCTGCTGACTTGGTCACATGTTTGGTTGACCATGAGAATGTGAGTGGATATGGCAGCTGTTACATCTGGGTGTGGTGAGGCTCGCCCTAGGTCACAAGGACATAACACATCCGTGAGGGGCTGCTCCTGGCCTGGTCCCATACATGTCCAGATTCCTACTCTAGTCAACACTGGACCTCTCAGGATAGGGCAGCACCAATCTGGAGCAAATATCTATACTGATGAACAAACTCAGGCAGGAGTGGGAGCTGGGACATCTTTGAAGGTCCCTTATTGATTTTTTTTTTTAGCCCACTGTCATGTATTCAGTCATAAACATTTGCCAAGATGCAGTCCCTGCCCTCCTGCTTATTAGAGTCTGTGGAGATAGCTCTGGCTGGCACGATAGCAGAGACATAGTGGGACCCCAGTTCTGTCAGACCTAACACACTGGGGAGTTTGGCTCTGCTGAGACCAGCCAGCTGGGAGCCAGAACAGTGTGCTTGTCTGATTAGTTTCTTTTAAAAGGGCCCAGTTGTCGACTTGTGATCTCCTCTGTGGGTCATGCATGAGGCTAGGGGATGGCAAAGGTCTTCCTTTCATAGCAGGGAACCCTCTTCCAAGCTCATTATCTGCCCGGTGACTGCCTTGGCATTTCTCTGCTTGACCACTGGTCACATTTTACTCCGGTGGCAGTCACTGGGGCCATCAAGATGACAGGATTGTCACACCCAACTGTCAGCCCTTTCTGTCCCAAC
Source organism: Uromys caudimaculatus (assembly GCA_028551405.1). Taxonomy (NCBI): domain Eukaryota; kingdom Metazoa; phylum Chordata; class Mammalia; order Rodentia; family Muridae; genus Uromys; species Uromys caudimaculatus. Next base: position 71,223,023 of record CM052703.1, read on the forward strand.
ATGCTGTTGTCTGACTTCAGGCCTTGCTACCCCTAATTATAAAAGGACAGCAGGGGCTGGGTCACCATTCTTTCCTGGAGTTGGAGATAGGGAAATGCACTCTTGCCCTTCGTGCGTTAATTGATGTGACATCTGCCAGGGCAGAGGGAGAGCTGGGGAGGGATGGCAAGGGCTCATGACATGGTGAAGGGACAGCCAACCCCTCTGGGAAAGCAGAGGGATACAAGGCCTGGGGACCTCTGGAGATGGCGTGGAAGTGAGCCAAGGTTGGAGGAAGGGCAAGATGGATGACCAGGGAACGCTTGGGCAGTAAGATTGGCTTGTGGCTGCATTTGCTGCCAGGGTTCTGGAGGGGGGCTCCTGGCTTCTCTTTATGCCCATTTCTGCTCAGAGGGAATAACTGTGACCTCTTTGGGTGTTTGCATTTGCAGGGGAGCACTAGCATTGGTCAGCATCTAGCTTAGGCTGTGTGTTGGCCCAGGGCTTACTTCCCTTCCTTCTTGCCCCTTCTCCTGCTGACATGGCTTGGGTGTGTCTCCTTGGCAGGCCCAGGATGCTTCCATTTTTCTGCAGTCTCTGCTCTCCTCTTGTTCCACCCAGTCCTGTGGTCTCAGGTAGATGGAATTCCAGTTGTGCTGACAGACCTGTGGGAGAGCACTTTCTCTCCTCTGCAGTGCCCTCACAGCCTGAGTTTCCAAGTGGCACTCAGGATGCTGTGGTTGCATTGGTCCAGTTTACCAGCACCTGCTGTGTGCCAGATCCTCCTGCAGCTGATGAAGCAATAGGGTCTTTGATACACTGAGAAATACTTGTCTGGATATGGATGAGCTGGACGGGAACCTCATCTCGGGCTCATCTTCCCATTCTTGTCTCTGTACAACCTGAACAGCTGTGCTTGGCTGCTGCAGGTCCTGCTTAATCGGTACCTCAGTTAATGTTAGCTGTGTGAGAAGTACGCGTGTGCTGTCTTTATTCAGGCTTTATGGTGATGAACTGAGTCTCCAGTGCTTGGGAGCTTTTTTAAGGGTTACAGGTCAGCAAGAGGTAGAATCACTCCACACCAGGCTGCCATATTCATTGTCCCCAGTCATCTGCAGTCCATGCAGGCTCTTAGCCAACTTCCAAGTATCTACCCCTGTGGTTTTGGGGAATGCTTTTACTCAGGGGTGTGCACCTGTAGCTCCCTGGATTGTTTTTGTTGTTGTTGTTGTTGTTTTTGTTGTTGTTGTTGTTGTTGTTTTGTCATTGTTGTTTATTCTCAGTGCCTTGCTGCTAGGGAGCTGTTGAGGCTCCCGGTGCACCCCTGCTTAGCTAACAGCATTGGCCAGGACAAGTCCATTCAAGCCCACCCACTCCACTCTCCACTGCCTCTCACCTTCCCACGGTGGCCTCCACGCAGGTGGCAGTCCCCTCTCCTTCCAGGATCTCTGCCAGCTCTGGAGCTGAGTTGCCTCTGAGGTAACTGCTGTGGGCCCTGGGGACAGGGGTCACAGCAAGCTCCACTGCTGGGACAGTTTATGGCGTATCTCAGAACCACCAGTTCTCTAAAGGAGCAGAACTTCATCTTAGAAAGAACATGGGTGCACAGGCAAGAGATCTGAATTCAAATGTTCTCACTGGCCTTTTCTACTCTGCGGTTTCAGGCAGATTGCATAAGTTCTCTGACCCATTTGTCTGTTGCCTATAAGAACAGGTAAATCCACCCACGTGACAGGTACAGGGCAGGGGGCAGCTGAGCCGGAGACAGCAATATTCCAAAATTTAGAGTGTACCTTTCAGGTCATCTGGATTTTGTTCCTCCCTAATTTGTAGTCCTGTGTCATTCTTGGGTTTCCTGGAAGGACTCCCCCCCCACCTCCCAGGCCACAGTAGCATACACAGTGCTTGGGATGGCACAGGACAGTGTTTGGGCCTCTGCACAAAGCTGCACCTGTAAGGTCACTCCATGTTGGCTTCACTGTGTGGACTGAGTCTCCACTACTCAGAGAGGCAATGGGGCTGGCTTAGTCACCTCTGGAGTGGGTATCGAATCCCTGACTTCGGTGTAGGGTGCGTGCTGCTTTGCCCCCTGCATCCTGGCTCCCAGTATCCTGGCTCTCAGCTTGTATTCTGTTTTTGCTCACAGGGCTGGTCTTGCTCTTTTCATGCCACAGAGGTTTTTGCTATACATTTAGAGAGCAGGCTCTGCATTTATTCAGCAGGTGACAGATGTCTGGGACATTTGGGTTTCTTTGCCACTACCACCTTATCTATTCTGAGTGTCTTTGTGTGTCTCCAGGGTCTATAGGGACACGGCCTGCTCTGGGGTGCACAGTTGTGAGTACAGCTTAGTCAGGGACTACTTCCTGCCTGCTGGTGCTTCTTCTAGCAGTGGCTGGATGCTCCATGCTCACATCCCCACTAACGTTCAGTCCCAGGCATGCTCAGAATGACCCTGCATCCCAGCACACTGACCTCTAACCTCTAATGGTATCCTGCTCTGATTGTTGTTAACTACCAGCACGCAAACACACTTGGTCAATTATGCCAGAATGATGTGGGACCTTGAAGGAAGACATCATTGTCCTCCTAGGCCTTTCTCTGGGTTCTATTGATGTCCCAGTTTCTAACGAGAGGGAAATAGCCGTTTCATATTCTCAGTCATCAAAACTGTACTTGCTTCAATTTGCTACAAGATAGTGGGGACTTTCCTTGAAGGTCAGCACTCAATTTCGCTCTCTTGGTTCTGTCTATGCATGCTGAATAATCATGTCTGAGGGTGGAGACCAACTCCAGTACCCTTGGGCTTGCACGCTGCATAACGATGAGTGAGCAGGGGGCATCATGGTACAGGTACAGAGATCTGGAGTGAAGAGAGAGAACCTTCTACTGACTCTGATTCTACACCTCAGGTGAGCCACTGAGTGGGACAGTATGCCTACCTCCATACTCAGCCATTCACACACAGAAAGGCACAGCCCTTCCAGAAAGACAAATTACAGCACAGTAGATATGCATTTCCTAAAGAAAGGGCAGCCCCAGACCACCATAAATGATAAAGACAGTCCTGCCTCCTTTGGCTTAGCCCCATCCCCAGATAGCAAGCATTTCCCCTGTTTCTTCTCTCAGCCACAGGTTTCCAGAGCACAGTGGAAACATTGATAAGTTTTGAACTTCTCCCTCTTCTGGCAACAACCAATCCCAGGGGTTCTCCCAGGTCTGTGGGCATGGGTCATTCTTTTTCTCCTAATGTCCATGTAGCCATCTTTCTATGGATACACCTCTGTTTATTCAGGTTGTAGACTTCCTCTCACCCAAGTACAATGCCAACTTCCTGTAGAAAGCCTTTTGCTGTTCTCATAGCACAGAATGGTTACTCCTTGCTCCGTTTTCCAGGTTTCTGTCTCAGGCCCTTAGAAGCTCAATCAGAGTGAGGTTGTGCCCCTCTGACAGAGACCATGCAACATGGAGGCTTGGAGAGCAGAGAAGCTACTTCCTTTCTCAGCAAGCAGACCTGGTTGATGGGCAGCTGTGCTCCTGCCAGTCACTCCAAGACCAAGGTTTCTTCTGAGGCATTCCTTGGCATCCTTGAGGGCTCGCCATCATCTGCAAAGTTAAAGCTAGGCCACCTAGGAGCAGAGGGAGAGCATGGAAGACTTATGCTGCCCTCTCCAACCATTGGCCAACCTTAGTCTGACAGTTGGGGTTTATGTGCCTGTATTCTCTCGTGGTGTCAGTCAGCTGCCTGTAACAAAACACCTGAGGTTACCGAGGTCATTAACTCAAAATAAGAAAAGGGCTATTTCAGTCTGCCTTTGTGGAGATTCAAGATGGAGCCATTTTATTGTTTTGGTCTTTTGCCCCTTCATAAGGGAAGTGTGCCTTGTGGGAACACATGGCTCAACAAAATCAACCACAGCAGGGTCCCAGAAGCCCCTTTAAGGGGACATAATAACCTAAGGACCCTTCTCCAGCACCCTCTCCTAGAGGTTAGTATGTACTCAGAGGGCAGAGGGCTCTGGACATATGGTCCTGCTGCTTAGGTGGTTGTCCAGGGACATACCCCACGTGCATGCCCTTAGCCATCACTCTCAGTATCCTTTCCATCTCCAGAGGAGGCTCTGTTTGTCTCAGGGCCTCTGCATGCATGGCACAGCCTTCTCTCTTATCTCTTCATAATGTTTCCCCCACAAAGGGACCTTCTACGAACTTCTCCCTGGGACGGTCTGGGTCTCCCTTTTGATGCAGGCAGGCATTTCTCCTTCCTGCATGTTAGCACTGCTGCATGGCTTAAAAATAATATATTACTTCAGGTCAGCCCCCACTCTGCAGGGTTTTGTATGCTTAGCATGAAGCAGAATGTCAAGCTGTTGACCTTGTGCTTGTGAAATGTTTAATAAGGGTTGTCACAGGCCCAGAGCTGAGGTAACAGAAGCTCAGAAAGGCTGAGTAACTGGTCTTAGATCACACAGCATTGGAATCTGGACACTGGGATTTCAGTCTGCTTGCCTCTAGAGTGCTAGTGTGCAGAGCTTACTGCAACCAGATCACCACATGCTTTGTGCCTCAGAGGGTATTAATAGGGCACATTCAAGGGGAGGTAGGAGGGTAGAGGAGGGGCGGCTGACTCAGCTTGGGAGAGGGGGGCGGCTGCCTGGAGGAGGCGGTGACCTTGGAAAGCAGTTTGGAGTAGTTCTAGAGACTGTGAGGGAGCGTAAGAGATGAGTCCCAAGCCAGGCTGGCTAGGACACTGTCACTCTAGGCTGCAGTTTGGGACTAGCTGAGCAGATAAGATTCCTGGAATTTCATAAGCAAAGACATGACAGGACCAGAAAGTTCTGCTTAGAGCATTGTATGAGGCTGGTGCTATAGGCAGTGAATTGGGACTTCAAGTCTTGGTCAGCTTGTTAGTTCTGATCTAAGTTTGGCTGATGAGCCAAGCACCCAAATTATAGTGGCTTTGATGAGTTAGAAGCTTTTCTCCTGTAAAAGTCCAACCAGTCAGACATCATACTCTGGTGGGGCACAGGATCCTTCTAGACAGACATTTTATTGCTCCCAAGGTAGAAGAGGGCCACCATCACAGCAGATTGTAGCTCCCGAAAGAAAAGGTGAGCCGGAGACTTGGGGCCAAAGAATGGGCTCAATTTAAACTTAAGAAGTTAGATCTCTCCTCAAAGTCAAAGAGCCTACAGGAAGACCCCAGCAGTACTGAGTCCCTAGGGCCTACAAGCGGGCTATACGGCCCTTCCTGGATGGGCCACTGTTTGTCTCTTCTCTGCAATCCCTACCTCTCCTAAAGCTGAGCATCTCAAGCTGTCCATCTTTCTGCATGGCACTTTCCTTTGTCTTTAGTCACCTTCTGTCCTTGAGGAATGTGAATTGTCCTCTTGGCTGCTAAGCTGGGACAGACATGCAATGTGTCTGAGCTTCGTGCTAAAAAGGACTTTCTTCCTTTCATCCTAGAGAAGGCAGTTCCCAGGTCCTCAGCCCCCAGAGTCTTAGGTAACCAGGCAACCTTGTCACATGGCCATTTGGGTCATGTGGGGGCTGTTCATCATTTTCCCTGGGGTCCCTAAGGAGGGAGAGAGGCGGCCTAGTGAGTCCCAAGGCCCCAACAAAGGACTCTCTCTCCCTGCTGTGGAGCTCTTGATGGGCCCATAGCCTGAAAGTTGATGGTGGTCGCCCTTCCTGTATGATGCAGTCCAGACTCTGTCAGAGGTGGCTGTGGGTGGCCAGACTGCAGATAGGTTTTCAGTCTCCCTGTGGGAGTTGGAATGACATTTCTCCACCTCTGTCCACAACTTGGTAGGACATTTGGTTACCCATGATGCAGGCTTCCATCCAGGGATCCCAGCAGCAAACAGGCAAGGTGTTTGGCTGCTTCTCCCAGTGATGAGCTGAAGGAATTCACAGAGACTGGCAACCAGGGAAGTGACAGGGTCTTGTGGATTCTGGTAGGGAGTTAGGTCTGGAGAGCCAGAAGCTTGCTTCCCGGAAGGCCATGTGCTTTTTAGGATGGGAAAGGCTTGAGATGGTCAGTGACTCTGGATTGCTGCTCTTTAAGGTCAGGAGCACATTCTGGTTTGCAGAGGACCTGTAGCGTCATCGGGGCATTGGAGCCTTGGGGACCTGGGTGCTCTTGTCCTGTCGCTAAGAATGACTTGTGAGCTGTAGTCACACCTGCCCTGGGGTCCTCCCAGGTTCTCCTGGCTAGCTCCTCAGGATGGGGCTAGCTTCAAGACAGGATGCGGTCCTTCTGAGATTTCCATAGTGATAAATCCCTTTGAGGAGCATCTGAGGTCTTTGCTGACTTACTGAAGATCTGTGGAAGGTTCAGTCACACAGTACAGGTTCTGTGGCATGTCTGTCATCTGGCCAGCTCTGCCCCTGCCACCTGGGTTTCCCAAGGAGTGCCCTCTCTCTCTCTCTCTCTCTTTTTTTTTTTTTTTGAGGTTTCTCTGTGTAGCCTTGGCTGTCCTGGAACTTTCTCCATAGACCAGGCTGGCCTCAAACTCAGAGATCTGCCTGCCTCTGCCCCTCTAGTGCTGGGGTTAAAGGCTTGCGCCATCACTGCCTGGCTTTTCCCCCTCTCGTTCTTGAGACAGAACCACTTCCTGTTTTCTAAAGCCATCCCAGTTGATAGTCGTGAACATTTTTGGTTCATGTGCATGGACATGTGTAAAAGTGTTTCTATGAGGTCACATGTATGTATATGCTCATGTGTGAATGTGTGTGCACATAGGTGCTCACACTGGACCCCTCCCCTCTGAGATTGCTTCTTTGCAAACCCATCTGGGGGGGCAAGGCTAGAGTGGGCATGGCAACCATATATTTGTTTGATTACTTAGCAAAGGTAGATGGGCAGGCCTGTGCTCCATGCTCCAGGATCCACACTGGAGACTCAGTGAAGGCCAGGTATCCCAAACTCGATGAGCTGAGTGTTCAGTGGGCAGAGAGATGATGGGTACTCACAAAGTCTTGATTTCTATCAGGTATGGGGGCTGCAGTGATATACTGCAGAGAAAGGGGAATGAGTGACCCAGTGTAGTGAAAAATCAGGAAGTCCTCTTTCAGAGAATGAGCCCCGGAAGGATCTGGGGCAACAAGACAGCAGAATCAATGATTGAGTCCAGACTGTGCGAACTTCAGAAAGCCAGGCATGGTACCCAGGGCAGGGGAGGGACAGGGACAGTTGTGTTGTTTGGTTGACTTTTTTTTTTTCATCTTGATACAAACTAGAGTCATCTGAGAGGAGGGACATCAGTTTAGAGAGCAGCCATCAGGTTGGCCTGTGGGTAAATCGTGATTGATGTGCAAGGGCACGGTCTGCTGAGAGTGGTTTAGGGACACAGTCTGGGCAAGCCACAGAAAGCAAGCAGTAAGTAGCATTCCATCATGGACTCTGCTTCAGTTCCTGCCTCGGGTTCCTGTCTTGCATTCCTGTCCTGAGGTCCCTCAGTGCTGGACTCATAAGCCATAGGTAAAATAAACTTTTTCTTCTCCAACTTGCTGTGGTCAGAATTTTTATCACAGTATAATTAAATATAGGACAACAAGAAAGAGATGAAGGACACCCCATGTAAGGCAGCTGTGCCCAGCATTCGTCTGCACTGGCCACATTTTAGGGACCTGTGAGTCAACAATACAGACACTGTACCCCAGCACCTGGCCACTGTTCTTTGTTGTTATTTTTAATGATTTTGTAATTTAATTTTAAAATTTATTTACTTATTTATCTCTGTGTGCATCTGTATGTTTCTCTCTCTCTCTCTCTAGCTGTGTCTGTGTGTCTGTATGTGTATGTCTGTGTGTGTCTGTATGACTATGTGTGTGTGCATGTGTGTATGTGTTTGTGTGTGTGACTATATGTCTATGTGTGTCTGTTTGTGTATGTGTCTGTATGTCTATGCGTGTGCGTATGTACGTGCGTGTGTGCGTGTTATGCAGTCCACAGCACCTTGCCAGTTGTGTAGTACCTGTGTAGAGGTCAGAGGACAGTTTTCAGTATTTTGTTTCTTCCACTGTGGGTCCTGGGGATTGGACTCAGGGGGTGGAAAACAAGTGACTTTCCCAGCTAAGCAATGTTGCTTTTTGTGAAGTATGTAGGTCAGGTTGGTCTGGAAATCACGGTAAGTCATGGTAATCCTCCCATCTTTACCTCCTGAGTGCTTGGATCCCAAGCATTTCCCACTACACTTGGTGATCACTGCTCTTTTTAGGATGTGCAGTGAGTGTTGAGATGTGTCACCTTGTCCCTCCGGCTATGGCAGGGGCCTTATCTATTTACTCTGTGATGGAAGTTCTCAGAGGCCCAACGGGGAGATGACATGATCTAATTCACCTCTCTAGAGGTTGAAACAGCTTAAGGGCCATTAAGAGGAAGGCAGGGAGGCCACCAGGAGGCTGTAGTTGTGGTCTGGCCCAGAGACTGTGGAGACAGCAAGGTCCTCAAATTACTGCAAAGTCAATGACATAAAACAGCACAGACCTACTGTTTTCTACCCCTTAGGTTAGAAGTCTCAAGGGTGTGGTGAGGCTGCCTCTTTCTGGAGGCTCAGCTTCTAGAGGCTGCTAGGACCTCCGCCATCCTGAAAACCAAACCCGCCCCCTTTGAGGATCTATGGTGTCCGTGTTCCTTCCTCTTGATCAGCTATCTTCCCCTTCCTTCATTGTTTAGGGGACAGAACATCTGACAGAAGCAACCACTTAGATTTCTCCTAGCTCACAGTTTCATGGCAGGAAGCTATAGAGATGTCTGCGGAGGCAGGAGCCTGTGGCAGCTTGCTCACAGCTTAGTGGCTGATTAGGAAGCAGAGATGGAACTCAGACTGGAATGGGGCAAGGCTATAGCCCAAGGCTGTTTCGAGCAAACCCACTTCCTCCAGTGGGGCCCCACCTCCTAAAGTTCCCACAATCTCCCCAAATAATGCCAACACTTGGGTGCAGGTTTTCACTCACATGCACTAGCCTGTGGGAGGCACTTCTCATCTGAATTCCCATTACCCTCCTCTTTTTTTTCCTCCCTCTGATCCCTCTGTTTCCCTCTTAGAAGACCCCTGTGATGCCACTGTCCAGCCTGGATGGTCTGGGATAATCCCTAACTGGTGGGCGTTCCCTCAGCCATATCTGCAAAGCCTCTTTGCTGTGGAAGGGAACTGCCAAGACTCTAGGGGCTAAGATGGAGCATCTGGGCAGAGACTTAGCCGGCACAGCCAGAGTCTTGTGAGTAGTAGAGGGTGTGTGGGATGGGATCTGGGAATCCCTCCCAGGGTCACTTAGGTGTCCCACTAACCAGGCAAACCCTCTTTAGCTTCTGTCTTTGCCTAAAGATGCCATGGCAGCTCCAAGGGCAGATGTGTGGGTCCCAGTTTGTTCCTGGGTGTGTTCTGGGGTTAGGGGAAAGGGCTCTCTGTGGTTACAGAGAGGCTTCCTGCCTCTAGGGGGCACTAATGTCCACCTGGCCTCTAACTGAAGGGCGTGGCCCATCAGTCCACTCCCCCTTGATGGGAATGTCATAGTATATTAGCCTTGCGTGTCTGCCTTAACAAGTGACCACAAGGTTATCATCTTCAACGCTAACTCATGATTGTACAGCATACCTTAGGTAGCTAATGTCTGGTTATTGGAAGCTGTTGTTTTTTGTAGAGTCTAGGAGACAAGCCTCCTGTTTACTGCTGATATTCAGAATTCAGTTCCTTAGAGATGTAGGACCTATGTCTCCATTTTTTTTTTTTTTTTTTGCTGGCCATGTGTTGAAGCTACTTTCGGCTTTTTCAAAAATTGCCACGATCCTTAGAATCTTACTTCCCTTCTTCATCTTCAGACCCAGCGATGGTGAGTGGGGACCTATCATGGCTGTTGCATCTCTCTGATCTCTCTGCTGTTCTTTTATCTCCCTACCACTGCAGTTCACAGTACAAGGCTCCCATCTCAGAGCCCGCCACCTTCACGACAGCATGGCTGTCACATCCTGGTCATGTCACCTCCACAGGTTCTGAGGTTAGAGGGAAGGGCATTGCTGTGCAGGGCATTGCTGTGCAGGCCATGTGAGATATTAACGAGCAATCACAATACCGGGCTGGATGCTTGGCAGTTCCCCACACACTAGAACGATCCTAAGGGAGAAACTGTCTTTATGCTCATTGCACAGCTGGAGAAACTGAGGCTTAGCAGAGCTAAGTCACGCAATGAGCTGAATCGTGTCACCAAATTGATGCTCAGTCACGGATCCCCAGCACCTCAGGATGGGACCTTATTTGGCAAGATCCTCTTTACAGCATGATCGAGTTGCAGTGAAGTCATTCCCTGAGCCCCAATTCCATGCAACGTAGGGGAATGTGGAAATGTTAACGCAGAGGAAAACACATGAGCACGTGAGGAAGGGAAAGCCTGGTGAAACATTCTTCCCCATAGTCCTTACAAGGGGCTAGCCTGCACCATTGGCACTTCAGGACAGTCTGGCTACCCCTTTCTCTGCATCTTTCCTCCTGGCCTGGCAGACTGAGAGCCTCACAACACCCACCCAGATACTGGCTTTCAGCCTCTCCACACCCCTCACAGGACCCTTTTGTAATTCAACAGACTGAGGCCAGTCAGGCTGTGCCTAACAGCCCTGGCTCTTCTTGGGGCCTCTGGCAGCAGTGTGGATTGGCTGGGAACCAGCATAAGGAGAGGCAGCACAGAAGCTGCCTGTCTGAGAGAGGAGGCCCCGAGCTTCAAGAGAAGCCAAGCTGGGCCCCCTCCAGCCACTCTTTAGGCTCTGCTTCCGTCTTCTGCTGCCAAGTACACAGAACACCACCAGGGGCAGCTCCGCTGTGCCAGCAGCGTGCCTTTCGGCTCCCAATTCCAGGTTCCAAGTTCTCTGGAGCTATCTTCCAGCCCTCTAGACTGGCCTCTGCCTTTGGCTTTGTCTCCAGGGGAGCACAATGAGATGCTTCCCACCCCAAATTCCAAGCCTATGGTCCCACTGTTGGGGGTGGGGTGGGGCTTATGATAGAGAGGGAATGGAGAAGGTCAACAGTTGCCAGAGGGAACTCTGGGAAGTCCTGAGGAGTGACACTTTGGAGGGGTCTCCCAGCCCGGTCCTCTTTGCAGAGCTTGCCACCTACAGCCTGATCCTGACCCTGCTGGCAGCTATGTTTTCTAGGTAGCCATGTCCTTCCAGCCAGGCTGACTGGCCACTAGATATGGCTTCTCTCTTCTGGGAAGCTGGAAGACTGGTTGACAGGGCAGACTTCTCAGGGCCAGGTACAGGCAGAGGCTGGGGGAAGTGAGGAAGTTTGTGTTCTGGGGTCTGAGAGAGAAATCTGGAAGCCAAGATGACCAGAGGGAGAATACCTTGGTCCGAGGCGGTTCTCTGTCCCTGCAGCCTTTGAGTTGAAGAAGAGAAGACTCTTATCTCCCTGTCAGTTCTCTCAGGCTAAAGCTGCCTGAGCAGGGTCTATCTCCACCAATCAGCCTCCAGGTACATTTGTTAGAATGCAGCGAAGGGCCAACAAGATGGTTTAATGAATGAAGGTGCTTGCTGCCAAGCCCCAGACTGACCTGAGTTCGATCCTCAGAACCCTCCGGGTAGGAGGAGAAATCTGACTCTCATAGTTGTCTTCTGACCTCCACGAGAATGTCATGGCATGTATGGGCACAAAATAAGTACAAACGCAATCAGAATGCAAACAGATCTGGGCTCTTCCTGATTTTCTTTCCTCGCTCCCTCCTTGTTTCCCCAGAGCGTCAGCACCCCACCTCCCTTCTTGCCTTTCCATCTTCTCCTCCTGCTGCTACCCCTGAGGGCACCCTGAACTCATTTCTACACCAGGACCTTAGGATGTGCAGTGTCTTTCCCCTTGGTCTTTATCTTCAATTGCTTTCAACTGGGATGATCCCTCACAGGAGAAAAACTGGCTCCGGTCAACCACACTCACCCTGCCACCCCTTGGCAGTACCTGTGCCACTCAGGGTACCCTCAGGGCACCCTTTTTTAAATCACTGTCTGTCATTTTATTATCTGTCTGCTAGGCTGGGATGTAAACTTCCTGCCTTATTCATCCCCAAGTCCTCAGTGCCCCACACTGCCTGCACATAGTAGGTGCTCAATGAATTTTAAAAAATTGGATACAAAAACAAGGTAAAATATCCCAGAGTCCAGTTGCTGGGAGCTTAGCCACATCAGTTGCAAGGTGCTTCAGTATCCCTGCTCTGGCTGCTGTGAGCTGTGTACCCTGGTTCTAAAAGTGGCTGAGGACAAAGTTACCAGTTGTGAGTAACAAACAGAAAGAAAACAGTTCTGCTAAGACCACCTTGAGGCACCATCTATCCAGAGTCCAGTGGCTAGCCTTTGTCCTGTGGGCCCTAGATGCTACCCCATGACTATCCTCCTTTGTCCTATAGTCCCTGTTTAGGGACTGTGGCTTAGGCTCCCAAGACTGGGCTCTGTCTGGAGACATCTTGGTCTGGGCCCAAGACCATTCTGGGTAATCTAGCAGATAAGGATTCCCAGAAGTCTGAACTGCCTTCTGCTGGCATCTCTCAGGGCTCAGTGTATTTATTAGCTATGTCATTAGACAGCTGTCCCTCAAAATGCTTCAGATTGTAAAGAGACAACCCCTGTCATCAGTCTGAACACTGTAACTGACAGCCCTGTGTGTCTCCTGTGTGCACGCACCAGCACACACGCGAGCATGAGTGCATGTACACACACACACACACACACACACACACACACACACACACACACACACACGCAGAGTTGTCAAGTTCTTAGATGTCACAGTCTGCTTGGTATAGCCCCACACTGGACAGACCCAAGCAATTATTGGCCACACCCCTGTCCTTCCTGGGAAGAGGGCCAGATTCACCTGTCTGTGCTAATAGGGAAGAAGCATTGGCCCAAAGGAAGCCCAGAGTTCTGCTACCTTTGTGACTGAGCCACCGGGGTCTGAGGGATGCGCGTTCTAAAACTCCCCTCCCTGTTCCTGTGAGCTGGGGACATACAGCACAGGGCCCATTGAGAGCCTGAGCGATCCACTCCCAGCATAACCCCCGTGGGTAACCAGTCTCTTCCTGCTCCCCTCTCCATAGCGATGCTGCTTTTTGTTGGAGGAGGCCAGCTGTAAAGAACCACAGTGCTTGTGGGCCTGGGGTGTGGCTAGGGCAGGGCACCTTCCCACATGTGGCTCTGGGCTCGAGCCTTGCACTGGAGCAGGGCCTTGTTTCTGTGATTTGCTGGGCAGAGAGTCAGGGTCTGGGGCTTTTTTTTTTTTTTTAAACTAGAATTTTAAATTGCAAGGGAAAGAGGCTGCTGCTGCTGGCGAAGGCTGCGGAGGAGGGAAAGTGCACCAATAGGAAGCAGTAATATTTCTTTCTTGACAGTAAACAACTGCCAAGTAACCCCCCCCCCCCCCATGGCAGTCTGCGAGCATCTATGAGAAGCTTCGAAAGCTGCACGTCATGGAAGTTATTGGTTTTGTTCAAGCTTCATCTGATGCTTGCTTAAGAAAACAGATCTGCTTTCCCCTCTTGCAATAGTCTGCTGGGGAAAATCAGCACGGAACATCTGCCTCGCGTCATCGTTAGACATTTATGAATAAACTGGCGCTGGCAGACCGAGCAGACTTGGTGAGACACAGGGCCCAGGCAGCTCTGGTTATTTCCCTGCAGACTATCCACTGATGGATTGGCCAGAGGAAATGTTCTGTCCCAGCGCAGGGAAACACAGCAATGTCCCAGATGTCACTGTAGCTTAGTTCTTAAGCTACAAACACAATATGAGCAAGCAAGGAGGAGAGAGGGCTTGGTGTGGACAGGGGACAGACCTAGCAGAAAGAGCACAGGCCATGCATACCCCCACTCTTCCACACTCTAGGCTCCTGGATCGTTGGAGGAGGACCATTGTATCTGATGTTTTCATCGCTATGCCTCTTGAGAGCCATGTGCTCCTTTGCATTTCCCAGCCTCCTTTGCACTGGGGCTGGTCATGTGATTAGTCTGGCCAGTAGAGTAAAAGAGGAGGTGGCTTGTGTCACTTCTGGACTGAGGCAGGTAGTGATGCAGCCATGTCTTGAGCTCTTGATCAAGCTCTTGCCCCTGAGCCTCTGCATGGATGAGTCTCAGGTAGGGCAGGAAGCCCAAAAGGAGCCTCTGAGAGCCTGAGGTGTCTGTAACTGCAGCCAGTGGTAGCTACTTTGGTGGCTGTTGTGTGCTGTGACAAACCCATGACCAGAAGCACCTTAAGGTATGAAGGGATAAGATGGGTGTGACAGCACACTCTTTATACAGAGCACTTGGGAGGCAGAGGCAGGTGGGTTCAAGACCAGCCTGGTCTACAGAGTGAGTTCCAGGACAGCCAGGGCTATGTATAGAGATACCATGGAGGGAATACTTGGCTCTATCAGGGTGGGAGGGCATGGCATAGCTCACAGTGGTGCAATTGTACTCAGAACCCCTCACATTGAGAGGATTAGGAAGTGGTGGCTGGGACTGGGAGCCAGGCTGGGCTATGTATAACGCTTAAGATTCATCCCAGGGTCCACTTCATCCAGCCAGATCCAGTCTCCTAAAGCTTTTATAGCCCCTGGAAACAATGCCACCATCTGGGAGCCTGGGTTTGGCCACATGACTCTGTGGGGATATGTCACATCTAAATCCCCAAGTAACCCAGCCACATTCTGAGTTCCTGTGAGCACTTCTGTGGGAGGCAGGGCATTCTGACTTGTCCAAGGAACTTCTGCGTGATACTCACTTTCCCATGTGATATTAATATTCTCTATAAAATTAATATTGATGATATGAATACTGAGATCCTGGTAATATTCTGAGAAAGATTGCCTTGTTCATTTTAATGAGTGAGAACCTTTCAAAAGCCAAATATAAGTTCTTTACTTAATTAATGCAAACTTAGATCACTTACAGTCCTTCACCATTTCAATTACGCCGCCACCAGTGATCTCGACCTTGTGTGATTCCACCAGAGTGTAAGAAGAGTTCCAGGAAGCCGTGACTCTGGTCACAGCGATACATATTTCCCAGAGCCTGTATTTGAATAAGTCTGAGGACAGAGTGCTTCTGACAAGACTTGTGGACAGAATGCAAACTGAAAGTGATCCTGTATCCCTGTGGCTGATAAAGTTCAGGTCGATGGGGAGGCTGTGGACTGGTTTATGGATGAGAGGTAGGGACATGGGTGAGGGTGGGTAGGGGTATGCATGTGTGCATGCATACATGCGTGTGTATGTGAGTGTGAGTGTGTGTATGTGTGTGCATGTACACATGCATGCACATGCATGTGAGTGTGTGTGTGCATGCACATGTGTGTGCATGTGTGTATGTGTGTGTGTGTGTATGTGTGTGTGTGTTTGTGTGCATGCCCGTGTGTGTGTTGTGTTTACTTTCTAGGGCACTGGGGGTCTTCCTTCAGTGACCCTAGGTTGAAGAAGTGTGGGCCCTGGAGGAGAAGTGAGGTCCACTTTTGTGTTCATCAGTGAGGCATGATTTCAAACTGTGTTCCTTCTTCTCTGCCACCGAGGGCCTGGGTGGATAATGGACTTTCTGATCGGAGGGGGTGGCATACACAAACCTTTCTTTAAACACTGCAGTCTTGCTACAAGTGCTTCAAGAGACATCGTGGTGACTTGTACTCCCCTGCCTCCACGCACATGACTTTTGATGTTTGTGTGGATGTCATAGCGACTGTTTGGTCTACCGTGTCCTTTGATGGCATGTCTGGAGAGTCCTTACCTATCCTGGTGCTCTCTATTCTTGGGTGCTTTCTTTTTCCCGGGGAACTGGGTTTCGATGTCAGCTAGCCTTTTTGAGAATGGCTCATGGGTGCCACAGTCTCAAGTGCTTTTGTGTGTGAGATCTGCTCCCTGACACCTTTGTACTCGAATCTGCCATTCACCCTCCTGAAGCCTCTATGACTTATGCCTCACATCTCTCAAGAGGAGTCTGTTTCTGTTTCTCTCTTCTCCTTTCTGAGGATGGGTTGGGTACCTCTTTCTGTTGAGCTGCCAGATGGCCCCTTGAGCCTGGGGGTGATGTCAGATGATCATGAGCAGAAGAAAACATCATTCTGAGTTAGGAACTTTGCCTGCCAATCAGGGCATCTGGCCGGAAGATTATCTCCCTTCCCTAGTTTCCTTGGGATATGTTACTCTAAAAATATGCATGGCTGCTGTGTATATTCATAGGGCACTGACTCTGGGCAACAGGCTTCGAATAAGCCTCGGTATGAACTGTCTTCCAGTTTTGTGCAGGAGTTTGGCCTGGAGTGGGACTAAGAACACAGAATTCCTTTATCCCCGTGTCTTCCAGACTGAAGTCATTTTTTTCATGGCACCTTTATAAACGTGTTCTTTATAACTCATGTTCTGCTGGGAGCTGTCTTGTTCTGTGCCAGTTCATATTTTCCTTATACAATGAATTTAAAGGGGAGGTTTTCTATTGCAATTAGAAGTAGAGAGCCAGTAGGACTTGACAAAAATAGAAAAGGTGTGAGCATGTGTGTGCATGTGTGTACATGTGTGTGTATGTGTGTGTATGCGTGTGTGCATGCATGTGTGTGGATGCATGTGTGTATGTGTGTATGTGTGTGCATGTGTGCACACGTGTGTGTGCATGTGTGTGTATGTGGGTGTGAGCATGTTTGTGTGTGTGTTTGTGTATATGTGTGTGCACGTGTGCACACATGTGTGTGCATGTGTGTGTATGTGGGTGTGAGCATGTTTGTGTGTGTCTGTGTATATGTGTGTGCATTCGTGTGTGTATGCATGTGTGTGTGCACGTATGTGTGCATGTGTGAATGCATGTGTCTGTGCATGTGTGTGTACGCATGCGTATGCATGTGTGTGCATGTGTGTGTATGCGTATGCATGTGTGCATGCATGTGTGTGGATGCATGTGTGTATATGTGTGTATGTGTGTGCATGTGTGCACACGTGTGTGTGCATGTGTGTGTATGTGGGTGTGAGCATGTTTGTGTGTGTGTTTGTGTATATGTGTGTGCATGTGTGCACACATGTGTGTGCATGTGTGTGTATGTGGGTGTGAGCATGTTTGTGTGTGTCTGTGTATATGTGTGTGCATTCGTGTGTGTATGCATGTGTGTGTGCACGTATGTGTGCATGTGTGAATGCAAGTGTCTGTGCATGTGTGTGTACGCATGCGTATGCATGTGTGTGCATGTGTGTGTATGCATGTGGGTGTATGCATGTATATACACTAATGGAGTGTGAGAATAAATTGAAGCAATGCATGAGATGCGAGCTGGCAAGCTCAGTCTTTTCTTGTTTTGTTTTTCATCTCTGCCACATGAGACTCCACCCCCACTCCTTGGCACCTGTGCCCTTCTCTCAGCAAGCATTAGAGGAGCATTAAAAAGCCAACTTTTCTCCTGGAAGTAACCTGGGGTGTTGGAAAGGGAGTCTGGAAGGAGAATGGGGGGCTGTCTTAGTTAGGATTTTAATTGCTGCAATAAAACACCATGACCAAAAAATAAGTTGGGGAGGAAAGAGTTTGTTTGGCTCACAGTTCCATATTACTGTTCATCATCAAAGGAAGTCAGGACAGGAACTCAAGCACGGTAGGAACTTGGAGGCAGCAGCCATGGAGGCGTGCTACTTACTGGCTTGCTTCCCATGGCCTGCTCAGCCTGCTTTCTGATAGAACCCAGGACCACCAGCCCAGGGATGCCATCACCCACAATGGGCTTGACCCTCCCACTTTAATCACTAATTAAGAAAACGCCTTATAGGTCTGCCTATAGGTTGATCTTATGGAGACATTTTCTCAGCTGAGGCTCTTCCTTTCCAGCTACTCTAGCTTATGTCAAGTTGACAGAAAACTAGCCATCACGGGCCCCATGAAGTAGTTTATATTGACCCTCACAACATGAGCCACCTGCCAGCTGCGGACTGTGGCCTCTCCACGAGGTGCCTCAGGCTTCACTCTACTGAGTCCAGCACCCCACAGAGTGGCATGGCTTCTAAGCTGGGCCATTTCTTGGTTGTATCAAGCAGGGTTCTGCCCCTTTATCAAATCCTTCAGCAAGTTCCTTGATGAAAAATGGGGGCTCAGCCGGGCCGTGGTGGTGCACATCTTTAATCCCAGCACTCGGGAGGCAGAGGCAGGTGGATTTCTGAGTTCGAGGCTAGCCTGGTCTACAGAGTGAGTTCCAGGACAGCCAGGGCTATACAGAGAAACCCTGTCTTGAAAAACCAAAAAAAAAAAAAAAAAAAAAGAAAGAAAGAAAGAAAGAAAGAAAGAAAGAAAAGAAAGGAAAATGGGGACTCTGCATCCTTTCTTCCCATCCCTGAGTTTTGAGGTGTGCTGGCCTGGCTGCCATTTCTGGGTATGGTAGCATTGTCTGGTGAATAGACAGCGAGTCCATCCACACTGCACGTGCACCATGTGACAGCTGTGTGGAAATGCAAAGTTTTGGGTTCAGCCAACAAATTGCATTTGCTAACACGGAAATGTTTGGTTTGGTCTGGTCAGTTTGATCTGGTTTAGATTGGTTCGGTTAAGAGAGGGTATCATGATGTGGCACAGAGCCCTGAATTCACTATGAAACTGGAGCCAGACTTGAACTTGGATCATTTTTGCGTCCCTCTTGTGAGTGCGAGAGGACATACGTGTGCAAACATCCCTGTGGGGCAGAGAGCACAGAATTCCTTTATCCCTGCGTCTTTCAGACAGCAGTCATTTTTGTAACACCTTTGTACATAACCATGGAAACCAAGAGGGAGAGAGAGCCTGCCCTTGGTCATAGGGTTTGTAAAAGTGAGAACCAGAGTACAGGACCCAGGAGCGGCAACACCTGTTTTTGCATTTTTGAAACAGTCTTGCTATATAGCTCAGGCTGGCCCTGAACATGTAATCCTTTGGTCTTGTGATGGCAGGTATGCACCACCATGCCCAGCTAGAATGTCAACAATGAATAAGAATTTAGGTTCTGTAAGTCTGAAATCTTGTAGAATGAATCTGTCTCCTTCGTTTACCCACAATTCCTCAAATGCCAGAGCAAAGGTGTCTGGAGGCCGCGGTGGTGCCAGTCAGGGTGCTGGCAGGGGCTCCGTCTTCAGTCTGCCCTCCACTTGTAGAGACCATTATCTCCAGAAAGATGTCCCAACTCTGGATTCCTGCCAGGAATCAAAGCCTGACACCATCTGTAAGAGATAAATAAATCGAAATATCATCAGCGAATAAGTGTGTGCCATCTGCTGCCCTGTCAGTTCAACTGGCTGAGGCCTCCAGAGGACTCCAAGAAGTGCTTGCCAAGGCTCTGCTGCCAGCCTGGTGTGTGAAGAGAAGCTCCCTGCAGGGCCTGCTGGCCTGCTCTGGCCCCATCCCCCAGCACTCTTCCTTCCATCTGGCCAGTGTGGGGCTTCCACCCCTGCCCATTGTCTCTTATTGGCACATTCACTGGGGACCAGACTCTGATCTTTTCTGTCCTCTTAGCAAGCTAAAATTACCTGCTATAGAAAAAGGTTCCTGTGTGCATGTCCAAGGCTCTGGCTCTTTGTGGGACCCAACTCAAGACCAGAGTCCAACTCAGAACCAGCCTGATTTAAGCCCTACAGCTGGGTCTCTTCTGGGAAGGTGCAGGTTCTTCTGGCTATTTGTGGAGTCCTGTTTGGAGACTTCCCACAGGACAAATGGGTTTCTCTAGATCCTGCCAACTCTGCTGAGAGACAGTGCAGGATAGTAGCCAGAACAAAGGCTGCGTGCCACACTGCCTGTGTCTGTGTGATGTTAGACCCAAGCTTCTCGTGCTTCGGTTTCTTTATCTGTGGAGTGGAAGATGATCATAATACCTGCCTCTCAGGGCTGTTGTGCTGATGAGCCGCATGTGTAAAGAAACTGAACAAGCCGGGCAGTGGTGGCACACGCCTTTAATCCCAGCACTCGGGAGGCAGAGACAGGCGGATTTCTGAGTTCGAGGCCAGCCTGGTCTACAGAGTGAGTTCCAGGACAGCCAGGGCTACACAGAGAAACCCTGTCTCGAAAAACCAAAAAAAAAAAAAAAAAAAAAAAGAAAAAGAAAAAAGGAAAAAAGAAAAAAAGAAGCGGAACAAGAGCTTGATACAGAAGATGTGCACACTGTGTGGTTGCAGAACAGGTCATGGGGGCACACGTATGTTCTTATAGCACTCACGAGACGGCCTGCGTTACACAGTGAGTTCAAGGCTCTGTATTACATAGTGATACTCTTCTTAACCAGACCAGACCAACAAGACCAGAACAGACCAAACCAGACTAGACCAGACCAAACCAGACCAAACCAAACCTCTCCATGTTAGCAAATGCAGTTTGTTAGCTGGCTTTGTGAGGCAAAGGTTACACTGCCCTCCATCTCCTGCCTATTGCAGTCTCTTCCCACCCGTATTGCAGAAATCTCAGCTTCACCATCTGCTGGGGTGTTGAATGAAATCACAATCCCCAGGCTCAGCCATGGCTGGGGGCTCCCCATGGTCCCCTCTCTCACCGATCAAACTCTAGACCTGAGCTTCTGTGTTTCCATGCCAAGGGCAACTTGGCCAAGCTGCAGCATCCTCGTAACTCTGCCAGCACTAGGCATCTGTCTCTGGCCTCTTTCCTTGTTTCTGCCTGTGGCTATGCAAGGTTCCCACCCCTGATCCTGCTGAACATGCAGAATTACAGCTTCCTGCTCTGGCTTCCAGGGATGCTCAGGGCTCTCCTTGTGGGAGTAACACTTTTACCTGAACCCCAGGGAAGGAGGAAAAGATAGCTCTGATAAGTGGAGCCAAACCCAGAGCAGGTGCTTTGCATTCTACTATTTCAATCCTTCCACAAACCTGAAGTAGGGATATATTGATCCCTACTTACCCATTGATTCACTTTCTGTGGTTTTGTCAATCAGTGGCCAAATAGAATAAAAGTAATAAATAGGGAAACCCAGAAATAAATAATTCATAAGTTTTAAGTTGTGAGGCATTCTGGGTAGCAAGTTGGGTCCAGTGCCCTCTGTCCCACCTAAGACGTGAGTCACTGGTGTGTCTGGTGTATCCATAGTGTATAAACTCCCCTCCCGTTAGTCATTCTCTACAGATAGACAGCATCACGCGCAGGAGAGAAAGATCAGACTCACAAAACTGTTACTACATTCTCACTGTGCCTTAGAGAGCACACAGTATCTACAGGAGCTGGGACTCTGTAGTTTCAGGCATCCACTGGAGATCTTGAAATGTATAGCCCGTGCTTAGGAGGAGGCCACCATATTTAGATAATTTCCACGTGGCAGTCAAGGAAAAGGATCAGAGAGGTGAACCAACATACCAAAGTTACACAGATAGGCGGAAGTAGACATTAAATGTGAATCCAGACCCCATTTTCTGTAGAGCACTTCCTTTTAAGCAGGGAGCCTTGATGCCTGTAATGGACAGTAAGGTGAAGCCTTCTCAGGTGTGGTCTGATTTAACCAAAGCTAAGGCATAGGTTTATACACATTTCCTCATATAGATCTTATGTCACTGTAGATGGCTGGACTGTTCACCCTTCACTGGGGAAGAAACTCTCCAAACGAATGACTAGGAAAGCATTATTTGTCTGGGTTCTCTGGCTTAACAGGTGGCTGAGATGGGATTTGAACTTACAACCACACAAAATCTCATTTGGGGAGCTTGATCTGCCCAGCCTCCTGTTGACCCTATGCATTCTGCCTTCTCTCATAGTCCACAGTGCCTCTTTCTCAGTGAGACCTAGACTGAAGGAGGGGCTTATCAGGATGACTTGGAACCTGGCCTGGATGTGAAGTCAAAATAAGCCAGCTTTGCCCTTGGCTGGTAATGTTCCTACTGGATTCCCAGGAGACTCCTTCCTGTCTGGACTGGCTCCCCTGGGTGTGAGTAGGGAGCTGATATAAAACCATTATAAGACACAGACTTCAGAATGGGAGGTGAGACTCTATGGTGGGGCAGACAGTTGGTGAGCAAGGAAGGGTCTTGGTGTCAGAGCTGGAGGGCATGTGGGCTGGTCTTGAAGGCTGGGGAAGATCCTCCTGCACAGAACAGAGAGGGTAAAAGTTGAGTAGAAAGGACCAAGGGTTTCTATTGCTGTGATGGAGCACCATGACCGAAGCCTCTTGGGGAGGCTTTCCTGCAGCTTTCCCACATCAGAGTCCATCACTGGAGAAGTCAGTGCAGCAACTAAAGCAGGGTATCCATCTGGAGGCCGGGGCTGACATGGAGGCCACAGGAGAACATGGCCTATTGGCTTGCTCCTTGTGGCTTGCTCAGCCTGCTGTCTTATACATCTGGGACCACTAGTCCAGGAGTGGCACTCCTTCAGTGAGCGTGGCCCTCCCACATCAATAATCAATCAAGAAGATGCACCGCAGGCTTGCCTCATGAGCCAATTGGGGGGGGGCAGTTTTTCAATTAAGGTTCCCTCCTCTCAAAAGACTCTTACTTGGTTGACATAAAACTATCCAGAACAGAGGGTCAAATGGTAGGTGGCAACCCGTAGAATGAAGGGTGGTACTCAAAGACACAATGGCTGTTGGATTGGTACCAAGTGCATACCCATGATCCCTGCACTCAGGGAGCCAAGAAGATCATGAGGTAAGTCTGGTCAATATAATGAGCTGTGTCAAAAAGCTAGAACTAAAACCCACATAAAAGATACAGTGTCTGAGGTGATCTCAGAGTGTTCGGATCTTCTGCTTGGTGACAAAATATGCTGCCCTCAGAGCCACCACTGCCCTGCAGTGTCAACATCCTTTTTTGTGTGTCTTTTCTCTTAAGTCCACTGGACACACCCCGTTCCCATCTCTGGCTTCCTCATGCTTGCTGGTGTGCTGGCTGCCCATCCTTCAGAGCACCTCTCTGTAGGCTTCTTGAAAAGGCTGGGAAGTGGTCTTTTTTTCTTGCTCAGTCATGTCTTCACCCCCTTGAATGTTCTAGGCAGTGAGGACACAGCAGTGAACGAGACTCTTGTGTCCACAAAGCTTTGTTGGTTGCTGAATCCAGCTGACCTCCAGGCAGATGTCATCTTGTTTAGAAGAGCCAGGGTACCTTTCCCTGATGAGAGGGCTCTAGGATGGCTGATGCACAAAGACGTTTTACTGTCAGAATGGAAGTTGTGTGAGGGCTGGGATTTTGCCTTCCTGGCTCACTGCTCTGTAACCAGCACTCAGAACCATGCCAGGCACATAATAGGCTTTCAGTAAAGTTTGGGGGAATACAGCTGCATTGGGTATGAAACGTGGATGCTGCTCACCTCGAGGGTGTTGCTTGTTTTTATCAGTGTGTGCTCCTCAAGAGCGGGCATCATTATGACACGTTCGCACACGTGTGCTGTGTGCTTTGGCCACTTTCAACTCCCCTCCTCCCCACATTCTATTTTCACGTTTTAAAAATTATTATTATTATTATTATTATTGTTATTATTAACTTGTGTGTGTATGTGTGTGTGTGTGTGATGTGTGTGGGTATTAGTACACGTGTAAAGTCTACAGAATGTATGCATAGAGGTCAGGGGACAGCCCTGTGGAGTCAGTTCTCGCTGTCTACCACCTCTGGGTCCTGGGACTTTAGCTCTGGCCTGAAGGCTTATTTATGCTCAAGCTCTTTTACCCAAGGAGCCACCTCATCTGTTCTCTTTTTCCCATCAACTCTAGACTTCACATGAAAGAAAACGCACAATTTTTGTCTTTGCGATACTGTTACTTAATATGACGATTTCCAGTTTTATCAATTTCCCTGGAAAATTTCATTCTTTATGGCTGAGCAGTACTCCATCACATACCCCCTTCTCCACCTTCTTTCTCTGTTCACCTCTTCCTGGGTGCCATGTCTGGTCCTGGAACTCTTCAGTTGTGAATACTGCTGTGATACGCGTGGGTAGGCAGGGAAGGAAAATTATTTTTTAAGGACTCAAAACTAAGCACTTCTAGGTAGCTTCCATTGACTTTGATTTTGACTCTTGAGAGAAAGTGGGAGGCAGGGGGGAGAGAGGGAGGGAGAAGAAAGAAGGAGAGAGAGAGAGAGAGAGAGAGAGAGAGAGAGAATACTATGTGTGGGGTCAGGTATGCAATCTCCAGGCTGTTTCAGATATTGTTTACAGTTACCTCTAAAGTTCTGTGGACATCTAGGATAATAAGCGAGCAAGCAAGCAAGCAAACAAACAAACAAGACTTGCAGACTTTCCCCCATTCTGTTCCTCCAGACTCTGGGCATCGAGGACCTCCTGGTTCCTAGGTCTTCATCCTGTCTGTAATTCTATAAATAGCCACAGTACACCCCCGAGATGGCACCATCTGTTTCCTGCCAGGCCCCAGTGACCCAGATGGCAGGCAGGTCAAGTCTCTCTCAACCAGACAGCAAATTACCTAACTATCCATTCCCATAGACTCTCTTCAGTTACCGGGAGCCATTGATATCCTGAGTGGGTGACTGGTACAGGCTCTATGCTGAGTCCCAGCTGTGAGTCTCTGAGGGCGCACTGCCCTGGTGAGGAGGGCGCACTGCCCTGGTGAGGAGGGCGCACTGCCCTGGTGAGGAGGGCATCCTCTAAGTTTGTGGGAGTGAACATGCACCATCATTTCTGGAGTGCAAGAGCCCATGTGTCTATTTCTCTAGACACAGTGTCCACTCTGGGGGGGGGGGGGGAGTAGCAAGCAAGCCAGCCTTCCCCGCAGCTCAGGACCCCTTTCAGACTCCAAGTCACATAGCATTTCCATAAGGTCTGGGACATACTCCTATTCTTCTTCCTTCGAGAATACCAGATTCTTGCTGAGTTAGGTGTCTTTCCCAGGCGAGTACTCCCCAGGCATCCTGCCATCTCTTCTGGGTGCTTCTCACGAGGCTCAAACTGTATTCTCTGGCATTTGCTCCCGTACACCCCAGCACAGTTATCGTCCACTGAAGCAGGACCGTATCACTCTTGTGGAGCTCTGGGGACACTGTGGGACTTTTAGGATTGTCCTTCCTGGGGACAGGTGCTGCTTTCTCCATCTTAGAAGGTCAAGTTGGGGGGTGACTGACACCCTCTGATGCACATTTGAATCATCTGAGGATTTTCGACCCGTGAAATCAGTCTCCACGTGGGCCCCTTTCCCTAATGGAGACCTCTTAAATCTAATGATTCAGGACCCTTCCTATCCTCTTCAGTTCATGGTCCAAGAAAGAACACTGCCATCAGGTGGCAGCAATTTGACAGTGCTTGGGTCTGACCCATATGTATGTTCGTGATGAAAGGGTCAGTGCACTTGTCTTTGGTTTTATATGCATCATAACCCTTTAATTAAATGTATCAACTTAATAATACCTGACACACTGATGCTAGTGCCATAAGGGCCACTTGTAAAAGCAGCAAATCAATATGGCGCCAGGCAGCATCTCCCCATTAATGTCTAGTGATTAATCTCTATTGATGGAGGTTAGGTGTCTGTCCTGTTTGGAAATATCCAAGTGTCCTGTTTTTCTCATGTCACCTCTATGATTTTTCCTTAACTTTCAGCTTTATACTGCATAGGCAGTGCAGGTTGAGGTTGACCGTATCTGCGCAAACATCTCTTTAGCTTTGTGAAACAGAAATAAAAGTGTGAGCTCCATTTATTTATTCCCATGTGTATTTCCCTGCCTGTTTAGAGTTAAGTTCCCGGGGGATTCCTTACAGGATCCAGCTGCAGGACACAGCAGCAGCAGCAGCTGGCATGGTAGGAACTGGCATAGCAATGAAAATAGAGAGCTGGGGGTATTTCAGGGCCTAGAGATTGGAGCCTGTGGTCCTGGGCTGTACTCCATTACTTGCTGGCTCTGTGGTCTTGGGTGAGTTACAGATAGTTCAGAGCCTCGGCTTGTTACTAAAGTAGGGATTCTCGGAGGCTGTTATGGATGAAAAAGAATGGAAGTACCTTCTCGTGATAAAACCACTTTACAAACAGGAAGAGACAGCATCAAACAGACAAAAGGCAGGGTCCTGGTTACTTTTCTGTTGCTGTGGTAGAATACCATGACCAAGGCAGTTTGTCAAAGAGAGGGCTTACTTGGGTGTGTAGCTGCACAGGGGTAAGAGTCCAGGATGGCAAGGAGGCATGAGAACAAGTGGCAGACATGGCAGCTGGAGCAGAAGTTCACACTTTAAACCACAAGCAGAAAGCAGAGAGTAAACTGGTAACAGGCACAAGGCTTTTAAGGCCCAATCCCGTCACCCATACTTCCTCCAGCACGAGCATGTCTCCTAAGCCTACTTATCTTAGTCAGGGGTACTATTGCTGTGATGAAACACTATGACCAACAGCAGCTTGGGGAGGAAAGGGTTTATTTGGCTTACAGTTCCACATCACTGTTCATCACTGAGGGAAGTCAGGACGGGAACTCAAACAGGACAGGAACCCGGAAGCAGGAGCTGATGCAGAGGCCATGGAAGAAGGATTGCTGCTTACTGCTTGATCTCCATGGCTTGCTTAACCATGCTTTCTTATAGACCCCAGAATCATTAGCCCAGGGATGGATCCACCCACAACTGACTGGGTCCTCCCATGTCAATCACTAATTAAGAAAATACCCTAACTAGCCCAATCTTATGGAGACATTTTCTCAATGAGGTTCCCATCTCTCAAATGACTGTAGCTTGTGTTAAACTGACATAAAACTAGCCAGTACACTACCCAAACAGTATCACCAACTAAAAACCAAATATTCAAGTGCCTGAGACCATGGGGAGCACCTCATTCAAACCACTACAGACAAAAACCAAATCATCAGACTGCAAGGGACGAAAACCCACAGCTGACAGAAACTTAAGGGAATGAGATGAGCCCTCCCCCCAAGAGCAGGGACAGGGTGACAGGACCAGAGACAGTGTCCACTCCTGCTGTTTCCAGTCAACATTTTACTGTAGGTTTTAGCCAAGCAGATGGTCACAAAAAGAAATGAAGGAGACGGGGATTGTAAAGATGGAACACAACTGTCTCTTCTTGAACATGACATGAACTTGTGTTTTGTACAATAAATCCTGGGAACTCAGTAAGAACCATCAGACTGGTGCATAAATTCAGCATGACGGCAGCACGTAGCATCTGCATTCAAAACTAAATCATATTTACAGATGCCAGCAACAAAATGCGGAAGGAAGGGAGCGATTCTGTTAATAACTGTGAGCTGGTGAAATGGGAGGAAATGTAACAAAAGAACACAAAGCCTAGACCTTAAAACTGCAGAATGTTGAAAGAAATGCAGGCTGACCTGTGAGATGGAGGACATCATACTGAGCTGCCTCCTCTGCCCTAGGTGCTCTCCAGGTTCAATTCAATCCTAACAAAACTCCAACCTGCTTTTCTGCAGAAACTGAGAAGTTGGTCCTAAAATTCACATGAAAATACCAGAATCCGAGAACAGTCAAAACAAGTTCTAGTCTCAGAATTTCTAGTTTCAAAACATGCTACAAAGCTACAAAGACAATAGGGAACTGGCACAATGGCAGCCATATAGAGCAGTCACATACAAATGGGGGTGAGGTGAAGCCTGCACTCACACTGCTGGGTGTCTGTGGAAGAGACAACCCAGTGTGGAGAAGCCATCTCAGGAAGGGTGCAGGAATAGCTAGGGACCCACATGCCAAAGCAGACCCGTCCATATACAGACACATGGTCAGTGCTAGCCCAATGTTAAAGGTACAAGCCTTGGAGATTGAAGGGGTGGATCTCCATGAGATGGGTTAGGTGAGCCTTTCTAGGTACGCTCCCAAACCACACAGGATGAAGAAAAATGCAGTAAGTGGGTCTTCAAATAGCCTGAGCACTTTATTACATCATCTGCTTCTACCTATCATCTACCTATCACCTACCTATCATCTATCACCTATTGATCTGTCATCCATGTACCAGCTGTGTATGTATCATCTATCTTTCTATACTTAGAATCTGTTTCTTTATATCTATTTAGGTATCTCTTAGGAGTCCAGGTAACTTCAAGTGACCAAGGGTTAGCAATCCCAGTGTTGGGAAACTAGAGGTCTCATCACTGTGGTGGGAGGCCAGATGGCCCAGCTGCTTAGGAGATAGCCTGTGTCCCCTTGAGGTCGTGACTCACAATTCTACTCCCAGAGAATGCCCCAGAGAGACAAAAACTTGTCCGCAAAAACCTTGTCTATGAACTCTGGCAAATGTCCTCAAAAAGGGACACACATCCAAATGCACATGAACCAGAGAGTGGATTGCTGAAATGCAGAACCGGAGTTATCTGCTTTATCTGCAGGGCATGTGGTCCAAGACTCAGTGGATGCTGGGACCCTGCCATAGAGCAAGCCACATGTGGACCAGTCTCCCCAGGCCCTGCAGCACTGCTCCACAGTCCGTGAGCTAGCTGTCCTTTTATATCCTCTGCACCATTAATCTCACATTTGGGGTCCTCACTGAGCAACATAAGGGTCACCCAGACACAACATTGCGACACCATGATGCTCATCAGATAATACAGAGGCTACTGAGGGATGCACAAGAGATATTGTAGACGTGTGGATTTGTCACTCAAAGGGATGAGGTGTGGGATGGGTGTGGGAACGGACATTGACCATGCTACTGTGAATGGAGGGTGACGGGAATGTCTGAGTTTTTTATTTGTAGGATTTTCCATTTATTACTTTGAGACTGCGGTTGACCACATGTCACTGAAGCTGCAGAGAGCAAAACAAAGAGATGTGATTCTGTACTAAAAAATCAATGAAATGCCGGTATACTGTACACCACAGACATCTTAGAACCATGATACTAAGAGAGAGAAGCCAGTCATAGAAGGCCACGACCAGAGGCAGAAAATAGACTAGTCATAATCTAAGGCTGGAAGGGACAGAGGAGGGGGAGTGGGCTGCTCATAGGTACAGGGCTTCTTTTGGGGACAATGAAAATGTACAAACTTGGTCATGGGGATTGTTGCCAAGACTTGTGACAATATTGGGGGTACATGGGAAAATGTTAACTTGCCTTAAAACAGTGAATCCTGGGCCACGTGAATTATACCTTCAGCAAGCATTATTTAAAGGGAAGAGAGCAGCAAAACCCTGGTGCACAATCCTTAAATACGACCTGGAACTGGAACCAGAGCTGGTGCTGGGAGCCTGCCCTCTTTAGAACCAGGGGAGAGCCAAGGGCCTCCACATCCTCATAGGCCCATGTAGATGCTTTAATTTCTTTTAAAATCAGAAAAGAGGTTAAACTCTGAGATGGGTAAAGTGCTTGATGCTTAACACACTCATCTTTCTACCAATAAGGTTGGAGAGTACAAAATTTCCAGACACTGTGCTGGCTAGTTTTATGTCAACTGGCTACAAGCTAGAGTCATCTGAGAGGAGGAAACTTCAACTGAAAAAATGCCTCCGTAAGATTGTGCTGCCGGACAGAAGGCAGAGGAGCTCAGGCCTCTGATTTGGCCAGGGATGGGAGTTGGTGGCTCTTACCTGAGCTCCTGGCACACAACAGGGCTGCTTGGAATCATGGCTAAGGAAGCTGCTTTGTGGGTTGGGTTGGGCTCAGTGCGACTTCTGGGACTCTTGGAGGGGGACAGGCAAGCCGGGAAGCTGTGTCTTCTCTTTCTGAAACCCTTTTTTTCTTTCCCAAGGTGAGAAATGTCGCAGCTTCATTGACCTGGCTCCAGCTTCAGAGAAAGGTAAGTAGTTAGCTTTGCCCTCCCTGGGGACCTGCCCTAGCCTGGTGACTTGTCAGAGCCTGGAGTTTCTGTCTTGCAGCTATGAGGCCTCCTGTCACATAGCTCTGTCTGTCTCGGGGTGCAGAGGACAAAGTGAGGAGGCCAGTGGAAGAGGGACTCCTTAGCTGGGTGATGGTTCTACCCCACAGACCTATCATTTCTTTGGAAAGTTCCAGCAAGCCATCCTGGTGAGACTGAGGGACAAGGGACAAGAAACTCAGTGCCCTTCAGTAGGCAGGAAGGAGCCAGTTCCTTCAGCAGAGTGAGTGTCTAGCTGCAGGAAGAGTCTGTTTCCTCTGCTTCTTCAGGTTCCCTGGAGACATTTCCTATCTGTGCACATGTCTGATCCTGAGGCACTTGGTTGAGCCAGCAGGATCTGTCTGTCTTCAACCAGAGATTACTAGGAATCACTGGCAAATCAGCATTCTCACAGACGGGGACGGTGGTCACTGGGGGCTTGGTTACTAATGATCGGTGTCTAGCTTTGTCAGCCAGGACCTCCATCGACCTCCGGATGAAGGGTCTGTCCCTCTCATTGCCACTGGTGATGGGGAAATGTTCCAGAGGAATACATCACCAAAATTTCAGAGCAAAGGGCAGGCAGAGCTGGGCTTTTAAGACAGGACCTTGAATCCAGTGTGGGTTTGCCCGTGCATGCTTCCTCAGCATGGTGGGTGATTTCTGCAAATACACTCAGTGTGAGCATGTAGGCACCAGGGTACCCATGTGTACTTGTGGTTGTGCTCTGGGGCACCTGCAATGGTATGTCCATGTGGTGCCCTCTGGAAGTACCATGTGTTTGTGTACAGTGTGGCTGTTCTCTTCTAGACTGCTCAAGCCTCCCTTTCTTTCTTTATGGGGACTGAGGGCCCCCAAGAGTGAACGTCATCTATTTTACTGGTGGTGCAGTTTGACTTTTAGGGCTTCGTGGCTCGCCAAGGACCGTCTAATGGCATATATCAAAATGTTTATGAGGAGGCTGTGTGTCAGGCTTTGTTACCCAGTGATAGAAGGCTTTTCTGTCCCTACTGCCTCTCAAAGTCTCTGGCTTTAACTCTGTGTGGCCCTGTTGGTTTGTGACAGCTGCATGGCTCTCCTAGTTGCCTCCTGAGGCCCCAGGTGCTTTTAGGTCAAGTTAACTAATCCCCATCTTCCCTCTGAACTTGAGTCTTCGCTTCAAACAGGAGTCCAAGGCAAAGAGAAGAATGAGCCATTTGGCCCCTAGGGGGACTCTGTGTTGAGCATTTCTGTCCCCATGTGTTCTTACCCCAGCATACTCTTCTGGATTCTGGTGGCTACACCAGCTTCCTCCTTCCTGGGATCCTTTTTGTCTGCTAATGTAACAGAACACCCCCTTCCTTCATCACACACACACACACACACACACACACACACACACACACACACACACACACACACACACACGGGCCTCACTGCACTGTTCTCTGGGCTCTGTTCTTTACACACAGAGTCACATGACCCCTCTCACAGATGAGGAAACAGGCATAGTATAGTCATATAATTAGGATTAGAACCCAGCTCTTTCCTTGTTTTTTTTTTTTTTCTTTTTTTTTCTTTTAAAAAATGCTTACCTTTGCATATCGTGTGTATTTGCAAGCATGTCTGGAGATCAGAGGGTAACTTGTGGGAGTTATTTTTCTCTTTCACCATGTGTCATGGGGGTTGAACTTACATCATGGAGGTTGGTGGCAAACGCTCTTATCTATGAGTCATCTTGCTGGCCTGTTTGTTTCTTGAGACAGGGTCTCATGTAGGCCAGGCTGGCTTTGAACTCCAGATCGTCGTGTCTTTTTTTTTTTTTTTGATATTTTATTTACATTTCCGATGATTCCCCTTTTCTTTGGAAACCCTGTGTCCCCTCCCCCTCCCCGCCTCTGTGAGGGAATTCCTCCT
>CM052703.1:71255078-71260078 GCA_028551405.1 Uromys caudimaculatus
TCTCGCGGGTTTGGGGCAGTACCTGGTGAGCTGTGGGGTGTGTCTTTGGCCCTCTGCTGGGTCTTGTGATCTCCGTCGAGGGATCTTTGTCCCGGCGCTGATTAGCTGTGGGGCCCTGTGGCCCAAGCTCCGTCGTGTCTTTATTGAACCTGGTTCTCAGATGTCTGGTTCCTCTGCTGACAAGGTAGATCTAAGGGTTGTGGGGAGCCTGGGGTCCCTGCTCCATGGCCTCTGAGTGGGTTCAGGCCAGCACTTCCCTCCTTGCCTTCATCTAGACATTTTCATGTTTCTGTGACAAATTGTCAGCTACTGAGCCTCTTGGTGGCCTCCGTGATCTTACTCCTTCCTTAATTATGGTGGGGTGACCCAAAGCCTCAAACATGCTGGCCAGGTACTCACCAGTAAGCCATATCCTAGTGTAAGAATGGCTTTTTAATTAATTCATTATTTATTTTATGTGTATGGGTGTTTTGCTTGCATGTACAACATATGTCTGTGCACCATGTGTGACCTTGATGCCTGGGGAGGCCAGAAGAGGGCATGGGATCCCCTGAGATTGGACAATTATGAGCCTCCATGTGGACCAAACTGGAGCCCTCTGGAAGAGCAGTCAGTGCTCTTAACTGTTGAGCTATCTCCCCAGTGTGTGTGTGTGTGTGTGTGTGTGTGTGTGTGTGTGTGTATGTGTGTGTGTGTGTGCACGCGCGCGCACGCACATGTGTATGTGTTGCAATGTATCGTCTTGTTATAGTCCAGGCTGACCTCAAACTCATCATCCTCCTGTCTCAAACTCCTGCGTGCTGGGCTCACACCAAACTTAGAATGCTTTTTTCTTTTTGAAAAATAAATCACATAACAGGATCCCCTTGCTTAATCTTCCTGTGGGCCACATCTTACTCGGGTAAACTCAATGCTATGGCCTCGTAGGCCTTGTGTGACCTGGCCCTCTACCCGGGATGCCATCTCCTGGCACGCCCCTTTCCTCACCACACTCCATCTCCAGAATACCTGCTGTGCCCTGGGTCAGCTGGGCTGATGTGTGTGCCCCAGGGCCTTTGCACGCGCTGTTCCCTGGACTACCGCTCTTCCAGGACTCTCACAATTATACACATTTAGGGAAGTTTTAATAACACCTAAGTGCATACTCTAGAGACAGAGGACTCCACAAGGTCCCCTTTGATGGTCACTAGTACTGTGTTGCTTTCTCAGTGTTTGGAAAGATATGCACATGCGTAGTTGTGGATGTTCATACATCTTACATATATGGAACCATGAATTCCCTTCCTTATCGATACCAATGACTTCCTGCTTCTTCCCCTTCTCCTCCCCCGCCCCCCCATCCCTTCTGTGCTATGGATGAATCAAGACCTAGTCCATGGTTTAAGCAGTTTCTACCCCTGAGCTGCAGCCAAGTTCTGTCTTCCTTTTGTGAATATCTATAGACTATTCTGTCACATGGAGACTTCATTTAAGCAGTCGAATGCTCAGTCTGAGCCACTTTTGTACTTGGGGTGTCTTGTAGCATAGTGAACCCTTGGGGTGTCCTGTATCATAGTGAGCCCTTGGGGTGTCCTGTAGCATAGTGAACCCTTGGGGTGTCCTGTATCATAGTGAACCCTTGGGGAGCTGCACACCTCTATCTCCCTCTGAAGCTAACACACTCCCTCTGATCTTTTAGTGACTGACTGTGAGCCAGGGGTGCTGCCTACATGCTGGCATGTGACCTGCTGTTTGACAGAATCTGTGTGGCAGGCCTCACTGTGGAGGGAGCTGACTGAAGATTCCTGAGCGACCCCCAGCACTCTCTACCCCTACATGTTGCCAACTCCATTCTGAAAATAGACCTGAATTCCCTTATTCCTGCCTCTCCCTCCGCCCTCCAGTGTCTCTCTGTCTTAGCACTTCAGCGACTATTCACAGGAACAAAAGTGTCTTACCAGTCACCCTGAGCAACTAAATAATCTTGAAAGTCAGTGTAGCAGTCACCAATATCTATAGCAATGCTGGGTAACGAGCCGATCTGCAACTCGGCTGCTTGTGTGTCTAGGGGGTGGGGTGGGAATTCTGTGATACAGGCTGACTTGATTCCAAGGATGCAGACTGGTCTTAAGCCTGCTTGCTCATGGATGCATTCTGGGGCCAGGTCAAGGATCCTCTGACAGCAATGCCAGAAGCACAGGGTAGAAAGGCTCACTACATGGGCATGCATGAAGCCTTTGCTGTGTCAGGCCCAATGACTTCTCATTGGTCAAAGCAAGATTCAGGACCAGGGCCAACATTAGTGGGGCAAAAAGTGTGCCGTCCATGTGGAGACTGGAATGCAGCAGGTTGGCAACAGAATCCCCCCACTTGGGTGTGGCCACAGATACAAGATGGCAGTGGTTGATGATGCCAACATGACTTTGACCAGGTTGAGAGTGTGTGAGACTTGTTCATTTGTTTGTTAACTTTCCCCCTGGTTATTGTCAGGACCTCGGTTTCCTCTGAGGTGACCTGACACACCAGTGAGGTCCCTTGCATGTCTGTCACATTCACACAAACTTTTCTGACAGATGTGTCTTGAGCACTTCATTATACAGGGCAGCCTGGGCAGGCCCAGGAGGTGCAGGGGGGATGGGCCTAGAATACTGTCCCCGGGGAAGGAGCTAAGCAAACAGCTACTGAGCTCTGAGGTAAGAATGAAAAATCCACTCTGCTGTAAAATACTGGGGGAATCTCTTTCTTGAGAACCAGAAAAGCCCATGTGATACCTCAGATCCACAGCAGTCATGAAGATGGAGCTAACAGGGACGGATGGGACGCCAAGCTGTTGGCTGAGGTGTGACAGGGGACATTTTCAGCTCTGCCCCTCCCCCACTAACATTCTATGGAGCCTTTTGTTCTCTGGCCATTTCTTTCCTTCCTTCTTCCTCCTTCCTTCCCTCTCTCCTTCCCTCCCTCCTCTCCTCTCTCCCTTGATACCTCTCTCCTTCCCTCCCCCTCCCCTCTCTCTTTCTTTCTTCCCCAAAATGGGTTTCTTTGTAGTCCTGGCTGTCCTGGAACCCACACTGTAGCCCAGGCTGGCCTCAGTCTGCCTGACTCTGCCCCCGGAATGGTGGGATGAAAGGGGAGCACCACCACCTATTAACAGCCATGTTTTAGGGCTGTTATTGTGGAATCCCCTTGAACATTATCTTGGAATTTGTTCCCTCCTTCTTGTTGGTCCTCAGTTTCTGGGGTCTCAAGGCCATTGCCTTTCTGTTGACTTCCTCCCTGGGAAAACATCTTTAGGAGCGTCCCAAAAGAGAGAGCATGATTGACTGAGACCATTTCTCTGTCAAATTAGGCTAATCATTTGGCTGAGTGGCTTGTTGTCTGAGTCCTGTTCCCAGGCTCTTGTCTTTCTTGTATGGGCATGAAGTCTCCTCTCTTTTGGAAGCCGCCTTTGACAAATCCCCTGCTGCACTCTTGAATGTTTCTGTTTCTTCCAAGCTCTTTGGCTTATTTTAGTTTTAGCCTCTGTATTATTTTTATTCTGTATGTTTTCCTTAAATATATGGTTTTGTTTGTTTGTTTTTGTTTTTGGAGACAGAGTTTGTCTGTGTATGTAGCCTTGGCTGTCCTGGAACTCACTCTGTAGATCAGGCTGGCCTTAAACTCACAGAGATCTGCTTGCCTCTGTGTCCCCAGTGCTGAGATTAAAGGTGCCTGCCACCACAGCAAATAGATAAAGTTTTAAATTCTTTTTTTTTTTTTTTTTTTTTTTTTTTTGGTTTTTCGAGACAGGGTTTCTCTGTATAGCCCTCGCTGTCCTGGAACTCACTCTGTAGACCAGGCTGGCCTTGAACTCAGAAATCCACCTGCCTTTGCCTCCTGAGTGCTGGGATTAAAGGTGTGGGCCACCACTGCCCGGTTAAGTTTTAAATTCTTTATTTGTTATTTTTTAAACAGTCTCACTAAGTAGCCCAGGTTGACCTTGTGCTAATGACCCTCAGCCTCTAGAATACTGGGATGACAGGTATGCCTCTTCTTTAAGAGCCCTGCTACTTCTCCTGTGTTCTAGAGTCTGCCTCTAGCTGCTATTGGCCACCTCCTGGCAGTCCTCTGGAGCAGCAGTTCTTGTCCCATGGGTCATGATGCCTTTGGGTGTGTATGTCAAACAAACCTTGGACAGGGGTCGCCTAAGACCATCTGTATACCAGATATTTACATTACAATTCATAACAATAGCAAAATTATAGTTCTGAAGTAGCAATGAAAATAACTTTATGGTTGGGGGTCACCACAGCATGAAGACCTGTATTAGGAAGGTTGAGAACCACTGAGCTAGAGGGCACTGAGCTAGTGTCAGAGTCACCGCCTGTGGACAGAGACCTTCAGGAGCAGAGGTGGGGGTGGCTGATGCAGGAAGGGTCTAGAAGAAGTGGTTTCTTGTCTGACCTTGGGGCAGCAGGAAAAATAGCTGTGTGGGGTGAATGGCCTGTGAACACAGACTGTGTTGTCAGTGTGGGGACAGCGGCAGGTTCTCAGGAGACAATGGTGAAGAGCTGAACGGGGGAAAGAAGAGAGGACCCAGAAAGTCATAAGTGCTTATTCAAGGTCACACATCAGTGTCTGGTCGGTGCTGTCTCACCTCCTATTGCTGAGGACTTTGGATCAGTGTCTTGTGCACTCTGCCACCCTTCTGTTCCAGCTGCTGAGCCTCAGGGCCACCAGCCCCTCCCCACATCCCCAGCTCTCTCTGATCCTGCCTTTCTGTCCCAGGAGTTCAGCATCTCTAATTATGGACTCATGTGAAGCCCCTCAGCCTGGGGGAGGATGGCTCTCAGATCACAACATCTAATGATTACTTTAGCTGCTCCAATTCCAATTACACAGGATTACCTTTCCAGGTAATTAGGGATCTGGGTAGCTTTGCCTGCTCAGTCTCCCGCACAGCATTGTATTAACCCAGACCAGTGGCCGGCTTTCATGTTCTATAATTGGAAATACTTTCTCTGTGCTGAGAAGCCTGTTGAGCA
>CM052703.1:71265078-71304846 GCA_028551405.1 Uromys caudimaculatus
TACAGGGTATCAGACTTTGGCGTGTGGCTGTAACGTGTAATTATCAAATTGGGTAATTAGCATTCTCAGCTTCTCCAGCAGTTACTTCTCGATGCTCTGAAATATACAGTAAACCTCTGTGGACTGTAACAACCCTCTGGCTCTCTCTTATGAAACCAGCTTTAAAATTTTTTTTTTTTTGGGTATGGATAGAATACATTTTGCTGAGCTATTATTTATTTGTTTAAACCTTTTCAAAATTGGAGAAAATAGCACAATTCAGAGATGTGGGAAACATGTGCAGAGGGCTTGACAGGGCACCATAAATCACAGCCTCCAGCTGGGAGTGTCCTCGCCAGGCTCGCAGAAGCCACTTTCCCACTGCCTCCTACACAGGGAACTCTTGCTTAGCACTACAGTAGTGGCTGGCAAGCTGAGGAGGCCCTTTCTCTTTTTGTAAATAAAGTTTTATTGGGACACAGCTGTGCCTATTCTTGTTCTGTGGCTTATGGCTACTTCTGTGCTAAGATGTCAGAGCTGAGCAGTGGTGGCTGAGACTGTCCTGCAGATATAAAGCATTCACTCTCAGGTTCTTCATAGAAAAAGTCCTCAAGTGTCACCCACTGTGTGGCATGTGTCAGAATTACGTGTCTTTGTGGGAATGTGTATTTATGTGTGTGATGTATGTATATGTATGTGTTTGTGTGTGTGTATGTGTATTTGTGTGTGTGGTATATGTGTGATGTATGCTTATGTATATGTTTGTATGTATGTGTCTTTATGTGTATGTGTGATGTATGCATATATATGTGTGTTTGTGTGTGTGTCTTTAGTGTTTGTGTGTGTGTCTTTAGTGTTTGTGTGTATGTATATTTGTGTGTATATGTGTGTGATGTGTGCATATGTATATGTTTGTTTGTATGTGTTTTTATGTGTATGTGTGATATATGCATATGTATGTGTTTGTGTGTGTATGTGTAATTGTGTGTGTGTATGTGTGTGTGACGAATGCATATGTATGTGTTCGTGTGTGAGCTCATATGCATGAGAGTGCACATGGAGGCCAGAGTTCAACACAGAGTTCTTATTTTTTGTGATAGGGCTTCTCACTGAACCAAGCGCTTGCTGTTTGGGCCAGTCTAGCTGGCCATGCTCAGCTTTTTACATGGGTGCTGGAGATCTCTAACTCAGTCCTCATGGTTACACGGTAGGTACTTTATGAAATGAGTCCTCTCCCTAACCCCGCCCCCATTGTCAGCACAGTCCACATATACCTATAGAGGACTTCTTGGCCGTCAGGAAGAGTATCACTGATCACAGATGTAGAAATATCAGTTTGAACCTCAATTTTATTTTACTTTGTGGTTAATACCGAGAACTGCAAATTCTGAGCCATACAGTGATTCAATGTTTACTTGTCTGAGGACTCAGCACATTTTCTTCCAGAGAGCGAGGCTGTCCCACATTCCACTGGTGGTCCAGTTCCTTTGCCTCTTGGCCAAGACTTGTCCTTACCTCCTGCCACCCTGATGGCCTGGAAACATATCACTGTGGGCTCAGTTTATGTTTCCCTAATGTGACGAGGCTGAGCTGGTGTTGACCGGATCTTTGCAGAGTCTGGAGAACGCTTATCTGGGTTTGTTGTAGTTTTTTTCTGTTGCTGTGATAAATGCCATGACCAAAACAAACTGGGGAAGAAAGAGGTTATTTGGTTTACAGGTTACACTCCATTATGGAGAGAAGTCAGGGCAGGAAATGAAGGAAGGAACTGATGTAGAGGCCATGGAGGCATGCTGCCTACTGTCTTGCTCCCCAAGGTTTGCTCAGTTTGTTTTCTTATATGACACAAACCACCTACCCAAGGGTAGCCCACAGTGGGCTGGCCCTCCCACATCAATCATGAATCAAGAAAATGCCCACAGGGCAAGCTGAGGAGGCAGTTCCTCAACCGAGGCTCTCTCCCCAGGTGGCTCTGATTTGTATTAGATTGACAAGAATTATCCAGCTCAGGGTCCTTGTCTACTCTTGGTTGTCCCCTGGCTGAGGCCTTTTGTATTCAGCCTTAACCTGGTCTGCTATTGGAGCTGAGGTTCCCCCCACCCTGTGTGTGTTCCTTACTCACAGGCAGCGTCCTGTGAGGCACAAGCTCTGGTGAGGTCTGTTTAATCCCTCTTTGTGCCTCTTTACTTGGACATAGTGTCTGCCTGCCAAGGCTGTAGGGGATCTTAACTGTGGCAATTAAAATAAAACGCTTCAATTAACAAAAGGAAGTGATTTGGGTTTGTTCATTGCTGTCTTTTCAGCACTGAGAACACTGTCAGCCACACCGATGGGCATGGCTGTGAGCTTACCCAGAACTGCTTCATCCTCCACTCCCCCATCCACCCACCCTCCACCCATGTATGCATCCCACGCACCCACCCACCACTCTTTATCTATCTATCCATCCACCATTCATGACATCCACCACCTATTCATGCATATATGCACCCATGCATCCATCCATGTATCACGCCATCCACTCACTCATCTACTCACCCTCTGTCCATCCATTAACTCATCCATCCATGTGTCCATGCCTGTAAGCATCCATCCATCTGTCCATCCGTCCATCCATCCATCCATCCATCCATCCATCCATCCATCCATCCATCCATGCATGAAAGTATCCATCCATCCATCTATCCATCCATCCATCCATCCATCCATCCATCCATCCATCCATCCATGCATGAAAGCATCATCCATCCATTCATCCATCCATCCATCCATCCATCCATCCATCCATCCATCCATCCATGAAAGCATCCATCCATCCATCCATCCATCCATCCATCCATCCATCCATCCATCCATCCATCATCTATTCACTCACCTCTGTGTCCACTCACTCACCCCTTGTTCATTTACCACACCATCAGTCACTTGGGTAAAAGGATTGATCTAATCCTGAAGCCCTGTTAGTTTTGCTGATTTGCTGGCAGCACCCATACCATGTTTTTGGCATCATAAAAAGCATCAGAAGGCTGCTCAGGCCTGTTTATCTAGATGGCTGTTGCAAATATTCCTTTATGACTGTCCTGTGATGTTTCCACTCTTCCTTGTCTTTTCTGAGTAATGGGAGGGTCCTCTGTGTTATGAATTGCAGTAGGTAGTATGTGTGCATATTGGGGGTGAGGCACATGTGTGCTGGGAGGGGGCGGCGGCTCACTCCAGCAGCTCCTCACAGCCTCGGAGCTCTCTTCATTTTCCCTTGCCTTAGAGGTAATAAGTTAGCCCTGGCCACAGGATTCTTCTGCATGTGGAGAGCTGACTTCTCACTTGAGCCCACTGGTGTTCTGTGTAGCCAGGCCCAGCCTCCTCTTCTATAATGGCTTTGCTTTTTCTGAGCTCTGGCGTTTTCTTCATCAAGTCCCTGACTATGGAAAGAGAACAAGCTGAATGTGGTCAGCTCAGCCTGGACATGGTTCATCCTGTTGGATGCTATATGGAACATTGGGGAATGTAGTTTTATTGTGGATCCAGGAGGGACAGGAAACATGATATGTGAAAATGCTAGTCATATTCTTGACTCTTCCCTGCCCCCTAGGCCAGAGAAGCATGGGGGAGGCTGCAGGAGAGAAGCTACTCTGGTCTTTTCTACCTGTAGCTGTATGGCAGCCCGTGAAACCTGCTTGCGGGTGTGAACGCCCAGACTCCTGCAACCCACGGTTGCTGCTCTAATGGCCTGGAGCTGGCTTTCTGTATTTCCTACACTTCTGAGGCTGGGAGCATGGGATGGGGGCAGTGTGGGGGTGAAGGGAGGTGTGGATAGATATCCCTGTGTGGGCTAGAGACTGCTGCAGGAGATGTGAGACTGAAGGGAAGCAGTTTCTCCTCGGAGTGGAGACAGAGCCAGCATTGCATGGAGAGTATCGGGTTACAGAGGCTTAGAGAGAGAGAGAAGTCTGAGGATGGAAGCAGCCATCTGCAGGTCAGTTCCCCACAGTCTGGAAGTGGTAGTCAGATTTCCTTCTGGAGCTTCCCAGTCCACCTGA
Source organism: Uromys caudimaculatus (assembly GCA_028551405.1). Lineage (NCBI taxonomy): Eukaryota > Metazoa > Chordata > Mammalia > Rodentia > Muridae > Uromys > Uromys caudimaculatus. Next base: position 71,269,095 of record CM052703.1, read on the forward strand.
GGCTTCAGGCCATTAACCTTTCACCCTGCCTGCTGGACACTTGTCCACTCAGAACCACTGGGGCGGTTGCCACCCTCTAGATGGCGGCTGCCATGGCTTGTCACTTTGAAATTGGAGCTGAATTAGAAACTTATCTGCTTTCAGGTACTTTGTTCCTTGGGGATCTCGAGGTCACTGCAGGTTCACAGAACACCTACTGATCTACAGGAGGGTCACCACACCCAGATGTGCGCGTTCATGCAGAAAGCAAGGCCTTGCTCTTGTTTGGATTGGTTTTGCTTTGCCAGGATTCACGCTGTCCTGTCAGCTCAGAATGCTCTTTCTCCCACCCCACCCCCCCGGGAAGCCAGAGGTGGTGTAGAATTTGGGGAGATCTCCGACTCTGTGCCTTTGGCTGGAGCAGTGCTTTGTTTTCCTTTGATTAATATGGTCCTGAGTGTGACGGAAGGGCACAGCGTGCTCCTCTTGAAAGGCCCCTCTTGGCAGGGGCAGGTCTGCTTGACTGAATGCTAATGGCAGACAGTTATCAGGGTCCACCCTGCCAGACGGTGGCATTATGAAATGTTTCTACCAGGGCACTAGATGCTTATTAAAAGATGTTTTCCTCAAGGAAGACCATTGCAGAGCCTGGAATTCTGATCCTTGGGAAGTCAAGAGTCACTGTTTTTTTTGTTTGTTTGTTTGTTTGTTTTTTAGCAACATTCACAAGATGGTTTTCTTCAATAGCAGGGAGTTTGCAAGAGGAGGACTGCAGGACACCCATGTCTTCATGCTGTCATTGGGCAGGGGCTGCTGAGGTTCTTGGAGAAGGACACTCATTGGCTGAAGGCCTTAGATCCCACAACCCACGTGTAGTTACCAGGGCGATGTCTGGCTGTACTTAGGGTGGGGTCAAGTTGCCAGGCAAGTGTTCCCTGGGGTGTCCACTGCAGAGCATCTTGTGGGCTGATAGACAAGGTAGGGAAAGGTATTCTAGGTGGAGAATCAGTATATGTTAAGTCCAGGAGCAGATGTTTGTGGGCCATTCTGTCCACAGCAGCTACCAGCTCTAGACAACAGGATTAGCGAGTAGAGGGGAGTCAGGTGGGAAGTGTCAGTAGGGCTGGGGTGCAACAAACATCAAAAGTCACTCCAAGAGGGGCTAGAGAGATGGCTCAGAAGTTAAGAGCACTTGCTGCTCTTGCAAAAGTCTTGAGTTCAGTTCTAGCACCCACAGTGGGAACTCACAACCCCTTGTTACTTCTATTCCAGGGGATTCTACACCCTCTTCTGCCTTCTATGGGAACCTACACACATGTACGCATACATACACATAGACACTTACACATCAATAAAAATAATCCTTACACAAGAAGCTTGGGCTCCCTAGAAATCATGCAAAGGGCAGTATATGGCAGCTAAGGTAGAACAGTCTGCTTTGAACTCTGAAGACTGATTTACTGGTGTCCGGGCAGAAGGCAGCATCTGTGGGAGCAGCATCCCAGAGGGCACCTGAGCAGGAACAGAGAGAGGGCTGGGTTCTGTGTGTGTGTGTGGAGGGGTCTAATGCCAAGTGATAGCTTAAGGTCTGGACTCAGTTCCACAATCACAGAGAAAGACCCATCAGGCCAGTGTCCCAGGCACCTCTCACCACTGGAAATAAAGACCCAGGCAGAGGACACACTGTCAACTCGGAATCTCTCCTTTTCCATCAGTGTGTAGCCAGAGAGGGAAGGAGGAAGGGAAAACAGAGGTCTGACCTTTCCCAGCAGCCACTCTGGGGCAGATGGGAGATATTTGCTGCTGGGGCCATTGCTGGAGTAGACAAACTTTGACTGCATGCTATTCAAAACCCGATACTTGAGAGGCAAGATTTGGTGAGAAGAAAATCAGGTTTATTTTAGGATTGATACCGAGACAACAGGGAGGGTTACTATCCTCCCGGCACCATCTGGAGGAGCCCTTGTGTAAAGTCCTCTTACAGGGCAGGAAAAGAAAGCTGGGAGTGGGTGGAAGTCTTCAAGGACTTGTGCCTCTGTATCCACACCCTGCTCCCCAGGCCAAAATATACCGACCGGCCTTGACCTCCTGGGGCTAGCTCCTCTAAATCCTTAGAAAAACCCATTCTGTCCATCATCATCTCACACATCCATATAACCCGAAAGTCACTGGATGCTCTGGGATTTGTAAATCTAAGGAAAGATTACTTAACACAATCATTTAGACTATAGAAGGCCAGCAAAGAAGGGGCAGGAAGGAACAGGAGACTCACGAGGTGGCCACTGTTCCTGGGGTAGGGCTCCTCACACTCTCTGTGCACCCTCAGCTTCAGGTCCCCCTCAGTGTCCTCTCTCCAGAGTTCTGCTGTCATCTGTCTAGAACACTCCCTTATCATACCCCACTTCCTTCTGCCCGTGAATCCCACGGAGCCTTGTTCTGTAAGCCTCCCTATTATCTGTCTTGCTCTCTTCATAGGACCCTGCCTGCTTCATTCAATGCCAAATCCTAGCATGGTATTTTATTGGGCATCACTGGGCACTTGGCAATGGTCTAAGCCTGTGCCGAGCCTGTGCCGAGCCTCTGCCGAGCCTGTGCCGAGCCTCTGCCGAGCTTGTGCTGAGCCTGTGCCGAGCCTCTGCCGAGCATGCACCGTCTGTCAGCCCTGTATCCTTTCAGCAAGCCCACTGCACAGGTGTTACTCCAGTTCCTCCTTTGCAGATAGGAGAACTGGGGCCTGGAGAGGCTGACCGCATTGCTAATGCTTGTACGCCTATGAAGTGATAGAGTCAGTATTCAAACCCGGAGCTCTCTGGGGGAGGGGGTGTTATTTTCCTCTGGGTTCCCTCAACTTCCCAGTCTCTTCTATATTCTCTTGTTCTTGAAAATAAACTTCATACTTCACTTAAATTGTTTTAAATTCTTCTCTCATGTATTACATCTCAGCTGCAGTTTCTCCTCCCTCCTGTCTCTTACTCCTACCTCCCCTCAGACAAGAGCAGGCCTCCCAGGGACATCAACCAAATATGTCATACCAAGATACAATAAGACCAGGCCCCTATCATCACATTAAGGCTGGATGAGGTAACCCAGTAGGAGGAGAAGGGCCCCACAAGCAGGCAAGAAGTCAGAGATAGTCTCTGTTCTCACTGTTAGGAGTCCAACAAGAACACCAAACTACTTATCTGCATGCATGCCAAGGACCTAGGTCAGACCCCTACAGGCTTCCTAGTCCCTTCAAGCCCACTGGAATCCTGGTCAATTGATTCTGTGGGCTATGTTCTTGTGGTGTCCCTGGCCCCTCTGGTTCCTCTGATTCTTCCTTCTCTTCCTCTCCCTCCTCCGTAGGACTCCCCCAGCTCTGATTAATGTTTGGCTGTGGGACTCTGCATCTGCTTCCGTATGTCAAGGGATGAAATCTCTGGTCTCTCTGATGACAGTTATGGTAGGTTCTAGTCCCAGAACACTCAGCAGGCAGGACAATCTGTAGGTCAAAGGTTTTGTGTCTGGGTTGGTGGTCCAGACTCTCCACTTGAGGCCTTATCTGGTTGAAGAAGATGGCTGGTTCAGGACCCATGTCCCCTAGTACTAGGAGTCTTTGCTGGGGTTACTCTCATAGACTCTATGGAGTTTCCATTGCACCCTCCAAGTGCCCCCCAGTTCTAGCCGTTTCTCCCAGTATTTTCTCCCTCAACGGCTAATCCTTCCTGTTTTCAACCCTACCCACTTCCAGTCCACCCTCGAAATCTATTCTACTCCCCTTCCCAGGGAGATCCTTGCATCTCCTCCTCAGCTTCTCCTTGTTACTTAGCCTGCCTGGGTCGGTGGATTGTAGCATGATTATCTTTTACTTTACAGCTAATATCTACTTATAAGTCATTACATACCAAGTTCGTCTTTCTGGGTTTGGGTTACTGCACTCAGGATGATCTTTTAGTTCCATCCATTTGCCTGCAAATTTCATGATCCTCTTTCCTTATCCATTCTTCTACTGTGGGACATCTAGGTTGTTTCCAGTTTCTGGCTATTATGAATAAAGCTGCTATGGACATAGTTGAGCAAGTGTCCTTGTGGTAGGATGGAGCACCCTGTGGATATATGGTCAGGAGGTATAGCTGGGTCTTGAGGTAGAGTCCCAACTTTCTGAGAAACCACCCTATTTACTTCCACAGTAGCTGTACACGTTTGCATTCCCACCAGCAATGGAGGAGTGTTCCCTTGCTTCGCATCCTTGCCAGCATGAGCTGTCACTGGTGTTTTTGATCCTAACCATTCCGACAGGTGTAAGATGGAATCTCAAAGTCATTTTGATTTGCATTTCCCTGATGGCTAAGGAAGTTGAACATTTCTTTAGATGTTTCTTGTACGTTATAGATTCCTCTGTTGAGAAGTCTCTGTTTAGATCTATACCCCATTCTTTTTTTTTTTTTTTTTTTTTTTTTGAGACAGGGTTTCTCTGTGTAGCCTTGGCTGTCCTGGAACTCACTCTGTAGACCAGGCTGGCCTCGAACTCAGAAATCTACCTGCCTCTGCCTCCCAAGTGCTGGGATTAAAGGCGTGCGCCACCACTGCCTGGCTAGTTCTTTTATTGTTAAGGATTGTTTAACTTCCTGGGCTTTTTGGTTGTCCATATGATGTTGAATATTTTTCTTCCAAGGTTTCTTAAGAATTGTGTTAGAATTTTGAAGGGGATTGCATTAGATCTGTATATCACATGGGAGGATGGCTGGTTTTACTATGTTAATCCTACTGATCTATGAGCATGGAAGATCTTTCTATTGTCTGATGTCGTCTTCATTTTCCTTCCTTAAAGACTTGAAGTTTTTATCATACAGATCTTTCACTTGCTTGTCGAGAGTACCCCAAGATACTTTATACTAGTTGTGGCTGTTGTGAAGGGTATTGCTTCCCTGATTTCTTTCTCAGCCCATTTGTCATTTGTCTATAGGAGGACTACTATTTTTTTCAGTTACTCTTGCGTCCAGCCACTTCACTGAAGGTGTTCATCAGCTGTAGGCATTCCCTGTTAGAATTTTTGGGATCACTTATGTATGCTATCATATCATCTGTAGTCATACTTTGACTTCTTCCTTTCCAATTTAGATCTCCTTGATTTCTTTCAGTTGTCTTATTTTTCTAGATAGAACTTCAGGCACTATATCGAATAGATATGGAGAGAGTAGACAGCTTGGTCTTGTTTCTGATTTTAGTGGAATTGCTTTGACTTTTTCTCCATTTAATTTGGTGTTGGCTCTGGGCTTGCTGTAAATTGCCTTTATTGTGTTTAGGTATGTCCCTTGTATCCCTGATCTCTCCAAGACTTTTATCAAGAAGGGGTGTTGGATTTTGTCAAAGGCTTTTTCAGCATCTAATGAAATGATGGTGTGGTTTTTTTCTTTCAGCTTGTTTACATGGTGGATTACATTGACAGATTTTTGTATATTGAACCATTCCTGCATCTCTGGGATGAAACCTACTTGTACAAAGCAGATGATCTTTTTGATGTGCTTTGGATTCAGTTTGCAAATATTTTATTGAGAATTTTTGGATCAATGTTCATGAGGGAAACTGGTCTATAATTCTCTTTGTTGAATCTTTGTGTAGTTTGGGTATCAGGGTGACTGTAGCCTCATAAAATGAATTTGACAATGTTTCTTCTGTTTCTATTTTATGAAATAATTTGAGGAGTATTGGCATTAGCCCTTCTTTGGAAGTCTGGTAGAATTCTCCACTCATGCCTCACTTTTAAGCCTCCCCTCACCCTTAGCTTGGTGATGATTGAGAGGAGTGTCCCTCAGAATACAAAGGTGGCTGCAGTCTGTCGGTGTGGTGGTGTCTCCTTGCTGATGACACCTGCCTGGAGGGATCACTTATGCCATCTGCAGTTCTCAGCCTTCCTTTAGGACTGAAGTTAACAAATTGTTTGAGACGGAGATCAAGAGTTAATTTAGTTCAGCTTTGCACCAGTAGCCCATGAGATTCAAAACACAGGCCTTGGCTTCCAACATAGCTGGGTCTCAGGCAGGGCTGGTCCTTGGCCAGCACTGGACTCCAAGCCTACCCCTGGACCCTTCAGACTGGGAGACTAGGGTGGCAATGACCCCTCAGGGTATTTGAATCCTGGTTCCTGATAAGACTGTCAAGTGTCTTTTCAGATGAAGGTTTCAGTTAAAGGTTCTCTGACCTCCACATTGGGTTACAAGCACTGGCCTGTTGGTTAGTTATTGAATATCAGTTATGTACCTCCTGCTGCTACTTCTAGGACCTGGCCTTCATGGGCGTGTTTTTATTGAGGACAAAACTCTGAGGAGAAGAGCAAGCTGATACTACTGTTCCAATCAATGCCGAGGCTTTGATTCTCCTTGCATATTTCCAATAAATTGACTAATCTATGGTTCTCTCCCTCTAGTCCTGTGCCATCATGCCCCTGTATACTGGTCACATCCAGTTCTGTGTGAAGCATTTATGTTTGCACTTGTTCTGATGCATGTGTTGCTTTCTATGTGTATTTAAATGTAGATAAATTGTATATGTATCAATCAGTAATGTCTACAATAAGGCTGTGTAACAAATTACCCCACACTCAGTGATCAGTGTACAAACACAAGCCCGAGTTTTCTTGCTTGTGTCTGTTGGTTTCTGTGTAGGTAGTTGAGGGCTAATGGATGGGTGGGGTCCAGGGTGGGGCTTAGGTTGGCTTAGCCTACAGGTCTCCCATCATTCTGGAGTATCTACTCCGAGAATATTGCCAGAGCAATGGCAGAAATGCAAGAGGGATGAGTGTAAATCTGTGATGCCTCCAGAGGCTCAGCGGGGTTGAGACATGGTCATTTCTGTCCATGCTCTCTGGAAAGTGTGTGTCAGAGACCTACTGTTAATGGGGAAGGAGCAGCAAGTAAAGATGTTTTGCCAACAATGGGCACACATGAGTGACAGTGATCCCATAAGACTGAAAACAGCTAAAAAAAAAAAATCACTCCTTATAATTGGCCATTATGGTGACACTGTGCAACATGTTATGTGTTTGTGGCAATGATGGTGTGGACCTGCCACTCTGTCTGAAGGAGAGCAGTGTACTCATGAAGGAGCCCCCCTTCCACGATGCTCACCCACAGTGGAAGCACTAGGCAATGCTGCTTAGCAAGTTACTAGTCTATACTTTCACCTACTTTACAGTGTGGTCCTACTTATTAATAAGCAGTTCAGAGCTGGTGCAACGACTCAGTAGTTAAAAGCACTTACCTCCAAGGCTGGTGACTGGAGTTAAATCCCAGGGCCCAATACAGTGAAAGGAGAGAATAAACTTCACAAGTCATCCTCTGCCCTGCACATGCATAGCGTGATAAGTATTCATGTATGCACACACACATATGTACCAGATAGATAGACAGACAGACAGACAGACAGATAGACAGACAGATAGATAGATGGTGGTAGATGGATAGATACTATTTTAGGGGCATGCATCTTGGTACGTCTGTAGTATTGACACTTGGGAGGATGGGGCAGGAAGGTGACAATTTCAAGATCAACTTGGGCAGTATATCTAGTAAGGTTCCTTCATCCTCTGACATACATAGTGTAAAGTATGCCATGTCATGGTGTCAAAAGCAGTCTGCTTGCATCTGTTTGCTTGTGTGCATCTAGTCTGTTGATGCATCAAGAGATCACACTAAAGCCAGGCATGGCAGTGGTCATCTGTAATCTCAGAACCTTAGAGGCTGAGACGGGAGAATTTTAAGTTCTATGAAAGCCTGGACTACATGGTGAGATCTGGTCTGCAAAAGAAAATTAAAAACCACGCTGGGTGAGTGACATCTGTCACATAGGTGTGTGTAAGTGCCCTGCCAGTGTGCATAAGAGGGTGACAGTCCCTAATGCTGCATGCCTCAGGATGTGCTCATGTTGTGAAGCCAGCTCAAATCCAGGGAGTGCTGAGTTCCCCGAATGATGACCCATCTTTCTGCTTCTTGTTCTCCACAAGCCCCATGTTTGTGACGGGCTCACATGGCTGTCTATACCAACCCTTGCCAGAAGCTGCAGCTGGGCAGACCCTGCACATGCTTGTCTTTCTAGTGGCAGATGACGATGTGGTTCTGATTCCCTATAACCCCTGTTGCTACATGGAAACTCTTGCTGCTCCTGTTCTGGACTGTGTGAAGACCCCCTTGGGGTGGCTCCACTGTGAGGCTGTATGCCATATGCCATGGTGTAGGTGTACTTTTGGGGATGCTTTATTGGGTTCTTATACCTATCCCCCTTCCAACCCTTATTCCACCATAATCCCTTCCAACCACCCAACCAAGGAGAGAAAGAAAGCTAGAGGGGAAAGGGGGTGCAGACAGACATCTTTAGACTACTTCCTGTTGATTAAAGGCATTGAGTGCCTTGGGTCAAGCCCAACCTTCATCATCAGGATATCCAATTTCTTCTTGTTGCCTCTTTGCTCACAAACCACAGCAGCAGGAACCAACAGCAGTCTCCTCAGAGCACCCCAGCCCCTCTGGCGCTCTCGCATTTATATCGTCTCAAAAGTTCCCAGAATTCTAAACGTCATACACTTTCAGAAACTATCTGCAACTGGCAAAACCATGTTCCTGCTAGTGCACGAGGCAAATCATAGTCACCTGCTGTGAAGCAGCCTCTTGTCCCACATCTGGGATTAAAACAAAGACATATTCACATAACATAACCGGGTTTTTAAAGAAACCAAAATGCTGACTCCAGCTGTTAGATGGAGACAGTTGTGGACATGCATAAGCTGGGTGGGCAGTGTGCTGTGTAACTGTCAGGGAGAGTGATAACATGAACCCCAGTGCCATAGCCTACCACACATCCAGGGAAGACTTGGACCAGTCTGTTGCTCCCACACCCAGGGCTGCGATGCATGAAATACAAGATCAGGTCACAGAGCTGGCTAGGATAGGGCTGAGGTGGTGACCAGTGGAAAGCACTTAAAAGGGAGACCATAGGTTCCACCTGACGTTACAGAAAAAAACAAAAACAAGAGCTTCAGGAGGCTGCTGCTTACAAACATGGGTGTTTCTTCACAGTCAGCCCTCAAAAATAGTGATAAAGTGTGCACCAGGAGATCTGCAGGCCAGAAGCATGAAGCTTGCCATCACCAAGTTAAATGCACACAGACCACTTACCCACTCTGATTTATATGACTGGCTGAGCCAAGGGCCTGTTGACCCCAGTGTCAACACACAAGGGACTACAGGTGCCATCAGGGAATGTAGATTTTTCTGCTCCCCACCTCAGATGGGGTCTCACTATGTGGCCCAGGTTGACCTGGAACTCATGGCAATGCTCCAGCCTCAGTTTCCTGAGTGCTGAGATCCCAGGAGTATACTACCATGTCTGATTCATTCACTCACGGGCCTGCAGTCGTACATGTTCCTCTTGTTGACCTACAGGTCATCATGCAGTTCAAGACTGTATTTCATTTTCAAGCTTTGGCCTGCATCTCCTCCAACTACACGTGCCCACCCAGTCAGTATAGGGCAGGAAGGCACTTCTCCGTGCCCTTTTGCATTTCCCTGATTAGTTAGCAGTGGGTCTGAGAATCTCTTCATGCACTGGGACTCCAATTAAGAATTCTCTGATCTGGGTGAATTCTTCCCATCCAGCATCCTGCTAGTCCTCCTGTCTAGAATCCTTTCATTGTGCTTTTTCTGAGGAGAAAGGCTGTGGTTAGGGAGAGGCCTGGCAAGACAGACACAGTGGCTCGAGAACAGGCCAAGGATTCACCAAGGATGAAGCCAAGTTCATCTGCCTTGTCTCAGGCATTAATTATTTAACCTTAATTAGCAGCTCTGAGCAGAGAAATTTGCCCCCTGATTGATGCCACAGAGAACCCCAATGAAGACACAGATGTCACCTGACAGGTTTTTCTTCATAGCTGGGGCATTAGCTCTAGGAACCCTCCCTCCTATAATAAATTCCAAGACTGTTCTAGTACCTTATATAAATAAGCACAGCATTTGTGCACAACCTACACACACACACTCCTGCACATGATAAACTGTCTCTATGTGGCTGACAGGGCCAGTGAGCTGATGTCATCCTGCACATGCTCAGTAATGAGCACAATGCTTTTAAGGACATATTTTCGATATGTGGTTGTTTGGATCTAAGGTCTGGGACTCATGGATATAGTAAACCATGTTTGCTTTGTTATGAATGGCATAGAGAGAAGGATGACAAAGCCTTTCCTGGGCACCTTCCTCAGTGTCCTGCTGATCAAGAAAAGAACAAGAACATGTGAGTCAGACCCACAGTGTGCTCGGCATCTGCTCCGCATGCAGTCTTTGGTCCTTTGACATCTCCTGGGGGATGACAGATGACAGACCTGTCTGGCTTCTCTATTCATTCAGTCTGTGTGCTTCCAGCATGGTACCTGCTTTGAGCTGGCTCATTCTGGTTCTGAGAAGGCACAGGGAGCAGCTGCCCTGCCTTCCCAGGCCTACATTCCAGAATGGGGAGCCAGTCAAGTCACCGGTGTCAGCTTTTTTGCCATAACCAAACCCTGGGAGAATTGTGGCGGGGGATAGGGAGTAAGGAGTTGAGGGTGGGGGTGGGGGTAGGGGTGGGGGGGTTCTTTTGGCTCACAGATTCAAAGGGTTCAGCTGAGAACCATCGATGACTCGAAAGCCCACACCCAGCTGCTGATTAACATCTACAGAAGGTCCTATAGACCTTGAGCACAGCTAATCACAGAGTGTCCTAGCAAGATATCATCAGGGCTACAGCCCATGGGAATGGGAGAAGTTGGCTGTGGTAAGGGTGTGCTGGAGGGGGGTAACGGCGCCATCTTGTACAGTCCTTCTTCATTCTTTTGTTGTGCCTTTGTGCCCTGGGGCATGTGTCAGGAATCTGCCCTCAGTCTCCCCTCACCACCATGAAGCAGATAAACAATAACCGAATCCTAGTCAAGATGTGTGAGTGTGTGTGCGTGCGTGCGTGCGTGTGTGTGTGTGCGTGTGTGTGTGTGTGTGTGTGTGTGTGTGTGTGTGTTAGTGTGGATGTACATGCCCAAAAGTAAATACGGAGGCCAGAGATCAACATTGAGTATCTTTCTCTATTGAGCTCTCTCTCTCTCTCTCTCTCTCTCTCTCTCTCTTTCTATATTGAGACCAGGTCTTACTCCTTAATCCAGGATGGCCTGGAACTTGCTCTGTAGACCAGGCTAGCCTTGAACTCACAGGGATCCACTTGCTTCTGTCTCCTGACTACTGGGAGTAAAGGTGTGTGCTATCCTATCAGGTGCTCCACTTCATTTTTTGAGGCGGGGTCTCTCAACCTGGAACACATAGATTTGGTGAGTCTGCCTGGCCAATGAGCTATAGGGATCTGCCTGGCTTCCTTTCTCCCAGCACTGTGGTTTCAAACACACATTGAATTGCCTAACTTTATGTGGGTGCTAGAGATAGGAACTTGAGTCCTCCTGCTTCTGCAGCAGGCATTTCATCAAGTGCCATCCCCCATCCCCCACCCCCATGCCCCATCCCCCACCCCATCCCCCACAACAGAAACACAGCTCTGAAAGTTTGAGCTCCTGTCCTTGTGGGTCTTCTGCTCTGGCTTCCTTCTCAGGGAAGCTGTCTCCAGGAGGTGCAGGGTGTCTGGAGGCACACACATAGTAATTGCAGGGAAAAAGGCACCCACAGAAGCTCCCATGGCAGAGTCGCACTGGTTAACTTGGGCTGTGTACCTTTGCGGAACCTATCACCATCACGGGAAGTCAAAACTCTGACTGGCCAGACCCCCTTGTGACCTTCCTTGGGGTTGGGAGTAAGGCCAGTTGCAAACCTCAGGGACGAGGTAGGGGAGGGAGAATCCTCAGTTGCTAGCAGCAGAAGGGAAAAGTTCAAGGGCTACTCTACTCTCAGACTGTGAGTTTCTTTCTGGCGCCCCAGCTATTCCCTAGTGCGGTGACTCTTGAGTCTTAACTGACAGCAGAGATGTCAAAGAAATAAAGGTCCTGAGCAGAGGTGGGAGGTCTAGGCTGGGACATACAGCTGGGTCTTAAGCAGCGGCTCTGGTAGATCTTCTGGTAGGAAATAAAGTGTGTCCTCTCTGTTTCGTGGGTTTGAAGTGCTGGCCATGGAGAGCCTCGCCCACGGCAGGCAAGCCTGCTGCCACTGAGCCTCAGCTCAGCTCTTTCTTTGACATTTGACAGAAACAAGATCTAGCTTATTGGTCTGGAACTTGCTATGTAGCCCAGGGTGGTCTAGAACTGTCTATGTAGCCCTGGCTAGCCTAGAACTCATGATCTTCTTGCATCCCAAGTGCTGGAATTACAGCAGTGCACCGGGACTATATTCTTATTGGAGAACCACAGCCCTCCATGGGTCCCTCAGGATTTCTATATTCTCTGTTGTGATGAGCAGAGAGACTATGAGGAGGGAAGCTAGGAGGGACAAAAACCCACAGCTGGATGCTGCCCATGGCCAGCTCTGATGCAGTTAGAAGCTCGGACTGGACTAGCAGACTGTGCTTCTGAGCCGCGTCAAAGCCACTCAGGTTAGATGCTTGGCTCCTGGGCCCTGGGGTGCCAGCCTGCACAGTGACCCTCTGACCCAGCCACTCACCATGCAGCCCCCATCAACATAGTGTCCGCAGGAAGCTGGCAGCCACTGAATAGAATCCAATTAGAGGCCTTGCCTGGTGTGAGGCCATGAGGCCATGACAGAGGGGCTGCAGCTTTGTTTGGGTTTCTCAAAAATCCCGAGGATTTTGCTTGCATTAGGACAGGGCTGGGAGCTGTCAGAGGGGCTTGCAGGCTAGAGAAGGACAAGCCTGACACATCAGAGTCTCATGTATCTCAAGGCATCTTAGTGGCTATCTTTTCCAGCACACTGGAGAGCTGGGCATTCTGGAGTCACTGAGGCCTGGGTCACAGTCAGCTGCCCACTCCCACATATACCCAAGCTTCTAATTGGCTGGAGTTGACCTGAGGGTAGGTGCCAGCACTCTTTAACTCTGCAGAAGGGATTCCAGTGTGTGGCCTGGAAACTCCAGATGAACTCTGCCCACACTGGGAAGCCAGGAAGCCTATCCCAGGGGAACTGAGTACAGAGGATGGAAGCATGACTAGAAGGCAACTAAGATGTGAGCGCAGAGGGAGGAAGCTGGGCAAGAGTGTTCAGGAAGGGAACAGAATGTACAAAGGCCCTGTGGTACCGAAGGGGACATGGGGTATTTGGGAGAAGGGCAGCAGGAAGGAGGGAGTAGAATCTCAGGCAGGGAGTCCAGAGCCCATGACATAGAGTCTTTGTCTGAAGAGCATGGGAGATCATGAAGGACCCAATCAGAAAGGGTAAGGTCATATTGCCACTTTCAAAATGGTTTTGGCTGCGGTGTCCACGGCAGACAGCCAAAGCTTGGGGGTTATGGTAGCTTTCCTAGGGTACGCTTACAGTGGTGTAAGCAGTCTAAGATAAGGGGGGGGGGGTAGGCTGCGTGTGCTGACGTCAGAGCTTGGATCCCAGTCTCTTACCCTGAGCATGCTCCTTGGCTCCTCTGAGCCTCAGTTTCCTCACTGAGACACATGGATGGTGCTCATCTCCATGTCACAGTTGCTGTGAAAATTGTGTGTGGAATTACATGTCCCCATCCCAGTGGACCTTTGGTTGGTGTCAATGCTCTCTGCCAATGCTTCTTACTACAAAGACCTGCTGGGACTTCATGTCAAGGTATTTTATAAAGCCCATCTGTATTTGCCACAGGCTGACCCTGAGTTCCTCAAGGGCATGGCTGTTTTGACCTTGATTCCGTCTCTCAGTCAGTGTCTGGCACAGAGCAGGTGCTTTGTAGATGTTTGAGCACAGCTAGGGCTGGGACAGCCTGTGGTCAGGTGGCTGTGGTCCTCAGTGGGTACTCTCTCTGAGCACAGGTAGGGCTGGGCCAGCCTGTGGTCAGGTGGCTGTGGTCCTCAGTGGGTACTCTCTCTGAGCACAGGTAGGGCTGGGCCAGCCTGTGGTCAGGTGGCTGTGGTCCTCAGTGGGTACTCTCTCTGAGCACAGCTAGGACTGGGCCAGCCTGTGGTCAGGTGGCTGTGGTCCTCAGTGGGTACCCTCTCTGAGCACAGTTAGGGCTGGGCCAGCCTGTGGTCAGGTGGCTGTGGTCCTCAGTGGGTACCCTTTCTGAGCATAGCTAGGGCTGGGCCAGCCTGTGGTCAGGTGGCTGTGGTCCTCAGTGGCAGTTGTTCCCTTCACTATGCCCAGTGTCTCTCCTGGCAGATTGGCTGCTGGCTGCTGCTGAGGGTTGTCACTCTGCTCTCCACCCCAGTCTCCTGCAGAGTTTTAAAAAAATCTACCTGAAAGGCTGCTACTGTCTAGACAAGCTCTTCAGCATGCAGCTGTCTAGACAGTCCCCAGCGCACTCCAAAACATGAGCCTGACCTTCAGCTCCTGGGGTCCCCTTCCCTCCGATGCTGGGGTGAGTGCCGTTCTAGTGATCCAGCAGGCTTTCTGCTGTCACTCTGAACGCCGTGGCATCTTGCCCAGAAGCCTGGGACTCTTCACATGGCCTAAGCAGGGCCCTGTTCTTAGTAGATCCCATCTTCTCTCTTTTGCCTCACACTGTCACTGTCCTCCTCTTCAATGCCAGCCCTGTCCCTTCACCCTGTTCCTGAAGTAAAGATACCCAGCTGCCCAGTGAAGCCAGGTTCCTTGCATCGGGAATGGCTTCCTCCTTCTCTTGAGCACTGGTATGGGATGAGCCCACATTCATGATATGGCACGGTCCTGACCAGTCCCCTCCCACCTCTTCCCAGCCCTTAGCTGTGTGTGTGTGTGTGTGTGTGTGTGTGTGTGTGTGTGTGTGTGTGCACTTGCATGTGCACATGCGTGCATGCATGCATGCACATTAACTGTACTGCACTAATTCCATCTATGTCCCTGAGGAATGGTCTGTTCTGGCTCTGTCCACATGACTTTCTTTCCCTCTTATTGGGGTACAGCTGGCAGACCCACTCCCCTCTAGCTATGGGAGAGTGAGTTGATGGCTGTTTACATCATGGTGGACCAGGAAGCAGACAGGAAGGCAGGAGCCAGGGGACAGATAGATATAACTCTGAAAGGCCTGCTCCTGGTGCCCTATTTCCACCACTCAGACCTCACCTCCTGACATCTCTGCAGCCTCCCAGAATAGCACCAACAGCTGGGAGTGGGTCATTTAAACAGAGCCTATGGGGAACACTTCAGACTCAAACCATAACAGACCTTTAATCTCTAGGACATTTGTGTTGCTTTCTCATCCAACTGCCCACATTCAGAGAATATGAGACCAGGCCCCAGCCTTGTCCTCACGGTCAAAATCCGGTGGGCTATCCTGTCCTTTGACAGGGATTGGCTTACCCATTGTAGAATCTTTCCTGTTCCTAGGAGGAGTCCCAGATTCAGCCTCACCTCCCACCTCAGCTCAGGGTTCTTCAGGCATCTAAGAGCACAAAGGCAGAAAAAGGAGAACTCATCACCAGTTCCTCTCGGGAAGGAGCAAAAGTCCTATCTGTAATGATGCCATTCAGCAACTAAATGAATCTACCACAGAGACTTCCCTCCAAGGGTTCTCGCATGCTAGTAAGAGCATCCCCTAGCCAGACATGGTGGCACATGCTTGAAGGCCTAATGCTTAGAGGTTAAGACAAGAGGATCATGAGATCAAGGCCATCTGGGCAACAAGAAGATCCTACTTCAATTTTTTTTTTTTTAATGGAAAAAAAAAACAGGCTAGAGATATAGTCAGGGATAGGCACTTGCCTATTTTGCATGAGGCTCAAAGTTCAATTTCTAGTACCACAAAGATACAAAAAATAGACAGTTCTGAACTATGGGTTAAGTGGTTTGATCCAGTGGCTTCTGTAACTTGCAACCTAAAGCATTCTAGTGGACACAAGGTCTATGGTCAGGTCAATCATTGGATTTCCCATCACCAGAAATAAATCAGTAGACTGTGGTTGGCCTCTGGCTCTGACAGTAGTTGTCAGAACAGTAGTTGATCTAGAGAGTTCAGTGCTGGCCAGAAGTAAGACAGCACAGCTGTTGAATGCCCAGCCAGTCCAGGATCAGCCCGCACTCGGCAGCAGA
This sequence comes from Uromys caudimaculatus, assembly GCA_028551405.1. Taxonomy (NCBI): domain Eukaryota; kingdom Metazoa; phylum Chordata; class Mammalia; order Rodentia; family Muridae; genus Uromys; species Uromys caudimaculatus. Next base: position 71,285,165 of record CM052703.1, read on the forward strand.
TTCTGGCACCCCTGTCAGTCTCCTTCTACATCTGAGTGATCCACGTTGAGGCAGCTGTGACAGGCTGAGCACATAGATCATAAGCAACCACACGATGCAGGAGACTCTACATGGCTTCACTGCAGACTCGAACACTGCCCATAACTCCACGCAGACCACTGGGCAAATGGCACCTGGAAGCTGTCCATTGAGCAGTTCTGAAATCAACGTTGCTGAAGAAGGAAGGCGAACTGGAGGAACCACAGACACTGGGGATACAGACAGGCCCTGCATCCCAAAGGTCCACCTTCCCAGAGAGGTGACCGGTGGTACTGGTCAGCTGTGGGTCCATTATAATTCAACGGGGACACATTTAGGTCAAAAAGTAAGGTTAATGCAATGATTTTGGTCAAGGGTATGTAACACAAAGAGGAGAGTCATCACTGTGTATGCTGGGAACTGTTCTGTAGCCATGGCATCCACTGACTCAGATGCCTTGCGCAGTGGGGTGCTGGGGGGCATGGGCACAATGCAGAAGAGAGACCCACAGGTTTGACATTCTTGGGGCCGGTAGAGAGATGGAGGGACGGGGTAGTACAGAGGAGAGAGAAATAAGTCATTTCAGGCAGGAAGGACAGATGATGGATGGTGTCTTAGTCAGGGTTGTTATTCCTGCGCAAACATCATGACCAAGATGCAGGTTGGGGAGGAAGGGTTTATTCAGCTTATACTTCCACACTGCTGTTCATCACCAAAGGAAGTCAGGACTGGAACTCAAGCAGGTCAGGAAGCAGGAGCTGATGCAGAGGCCATGGAGGGATGTAACTTACTGGCTTGCTTGCTTCTCCTGGCTTGCTCAGCTGGCTTTCTTATACAGCCCAAGACTACCAGCCCACAGATGGTACCACCCACAAGGGGCCCTCCGCCCTTGATCACTAATTGAGAAAATGCCTTACCGCTGGATCTCATGGAGGCATTTTCTCACCTGAAGTTCCTTTCTCTGTGATAACTCCAGCCTGTGTCAAGTTGACACAAAACCAGCCAGTACAGATGGGATGGGCAGATGGGCCTGGCCATGGCAAGAACAAGCCGATGAGCCGTGATGGATGTGTTTATTGTATCTCGCAGCTGATCGGGGAGCGTGTGGGAGAACTTACCTGGATGCCGTTTGTGGTTGGCCTGAGACATTAAAAATGATGACTGTGTGCCTCAGTCTGTGTCCCGATCTCCTGCCACTGCCCCAAATGACAAACAATAGGTATTGTCTAGGAGGCTATTGTCCAAGAGACATCATTAAAACAGGAACCTGAAGCCACCATGATAAACCCAGGCAGTGCTCTGGTCACAGTGAGGACCAATCCAAGCCCTTAATCCACTTCATTAGTGTGCGGGAAGCCATGGTTTATGAACTGGGCATGACTGAAAAAGCCCTTGAAGGATGAATAGGAGTTTGGGAGGAAAGATAGAAGGAAGCAAGGAAGGGAGATTGCATTATATTTCTTCATTCAGGAATGGTGGGGGTGGGCATGGTGGTTTGTGCCTGTGAGCTTAATTCTAAGGAGTGAAGCCAGGAAGATCTTGAATGCCAGGTAAGCCTGGCATACATAGTGAGCTTCTGTCTCAAAACAAGTGGTGAAGTCACATAGTGTTTGGTCATGATGGTTGTTTTACAGGAAATGGGGGTTGGAAATTACAGGCTCGTACCACTGAAGAGTGCTTGACAGTCTAACAACACAGGTTCTAAGTCCTGAAAACTACACTGGCCATGCTGCTGAACCAAGGCCTGGAAGAAAAACATCATCTAGGACAGGCAGGCAAGGCGGGAGGGACAGTCACGAGGAGGTGTGAAGAAAACAGTTGCTTATTGTATGACCAGGTGGGAAAGTATTTTAACACTTGAGCTGACAGGATGTCTGCATGTGTCTGCCAGTGGCCATCAGTCTCAGCTGGAAGCCAAGAATGACACTGTAGGATGCAGACTTTGCAGCCGCTCTGATCACAGCATCCTTTGCTCACTGGGTAGACTGATGGGTCATAGAGATTTAGAACAAGGTCGGTCCAGGGCAGACTTCTTTCCACCTGTCAGAGTCTGAGAGTCTCCAGTCCTTCTCAACCAGATTCTTGTTAGAAACAACCTGCTTCCTCCCCCTCACTTCCTGAGATGAGGCCTCCAGGCTCTGCAGCTCAGCTCCTCACATCGCCTGGTGGGCCACTGCAGCCAGGGCAGCCTCTGTCTGCCTTGGTTGTCACTGTCTGGACTTGCTTGCCTGCTGTGCCTCTCTCTTTTCTCCCCTCACCAGTGGGAGAGCTAGCAATCTTTTGGGATTTAATTACAGGTTCCCTGAGGGCCTTTCAGCCCATCACAGGGCTCCTGTAAGCTTCTGGCTGGGAGGGTGACAGCAGCCTGCTGTGATGAACAGCAGCTCTCTGTGGCGGTGTCTGTTGCTTAGCATTTGTTTGAGCAAAGCATGCCTCGGTCCCATTTTGCAAGATCAGATAGCCAATGGGGAAAACACTCTCAGCAAGAAGATGATGAGAGAGGGTGAGCTATGCAAGCAGGGAGGCAGCCAGCAGGAAGGCGCTCTCCCGAAGGGATGCTTGTCCTCCAAGGATTCTGGAAACTTCCCGTGGCCAAATAATGACTTTAAAACTCTGCCCGTGTTAATTAAGTCTGCCTCACACACAGACAGCATATACTCAAATGGGGATTCCTTTGACCTCAGGCTGCCACATTAGAGCCCCAAAGTCAGTGGGCTAGGGTTAGGGAACACACAGAAGACCCTCTTCCTACACTGAGGCAAACATTTGCTAACTGGCCCAGTACTAAAGGCTGGATGCTATAGGAATTTGGAGGGAGCTGTGACTGCTCCCAAGGTATCCAGAGAACTTCAACTAAGAAAGAGTTGTTTCTTGGGGAGAGATGGGGGGAGGGATGACAAGATGGCTCAGTGATGCTTGCTGCTAAGCCTGACAACCTGAGTTGAATCCCAAGTGGTAGAAGGAGACGGCTGGCTCCCACAAGTTGTCCCCTGACCTCCATAGGTGTCAGGTGTGTATGTGCATGTCTAAAGAAATTAATGTAAAAACAAAGGATAATTTTCATTGCATTCTTAAAGCACAATGACCATGTGGGAAGAAAGCATTGAGGAGGGGGTGTATGTCTCAAGGATGCCTCGAAGAAGACATCCAGAGAGGCCGTGCTGTCCCTCCACAGGCAGGATTTCCCAGTCATTTCCCAGTGTAACTCCCTCTGCTTGTTGTTGAGAATAGATTTTTGCTATGTAGTCTAGGTTGGTTTTGAACCCACAACCCTCCTGTCTCTGTCTCCTGAGTGCTGGAATGACAGATATGTTCTACCACCATGCCCAGCTTTTCAGTCATCTCCAAATATGCTGTTTGGTGTATAAGGGTGAGACAGCTACGCTGGGAGAGATAGAATAAACCCGTCGCCTCTGGTGCCCTTCCTTGTCTGTGGGAAGATCTGAGTGTGTCTAAACATCCTGCACACCATGCTTCCTCTGGGTGAGAGTGCAGCACGCCTCCCTTTCTTGCTGCCTTGCCATTTCTCTCATGCACACCCTTCTTGCTATGACTGGACCTTGATGGAATGGATGAGGAGACTCCATTTCCTGGGACGTAGGATCTAAGTGGACCCCCCATCTTCTTGCTGCCATGATGGGCACCACATGTTGGGTGGCTTACACCTTTGCAGTGCTTACAGAGAAATAACACTGTCCTTCTGGGCACATGTGCTAGGCTGGAGGGATGCCTGCCAGGAGCTGCTGGTGTGCATGCTTCTCACCTTCTGGGGTGCGCTGAGAAGGCTGTGAGGTGGCCTGAGTTCAGCATGCCTGATGATCAGTGTGTGCAGCACAGCCAAGGAGCTGCTCGGGGACACAGGGACTGGTGGGTGGATGTCTTCAAAGTCTACTGTAGGCAGTTAGTTCATTCTAGCAGCAGTGGGAAGCCATCTCTCCCTGGGCACCCCCATTTCCTAGAACTTTCTTTGTTCCCTGACTTATTCCTCCACCTCGAGTCATCCAGGTTTGACCAAGAGCTGGAAGGTTCAGGGTATCCCCAGGCACTGCTGACAGCTTGCTGAATGAAAGATGGAGTCGGAATCATCACAGGGCCTGCTTCAACTCTGGTCATGATGGAAATGGACCAGCTCAAAGGAGAACAAAAATGGATTCTTTCATCTCTTCCCTGACCAATTGGTAGTGGCTGCCTGGACAGCTGGGGGTGGAGACAGGGAAGATTGTGAAGCAACTCCTGGACTCTGTGGGACAGGGTCATGATCGGTTAGCAATGTCTGCCTTGGGTAAAGAAAAGGAGCCAGTGACTTGTTCTTCTGGAGCACACAGGTCCCATACACACCTCCTACAGTGCTGGATGTTGGTTTAGTGTGATATATTGGCAGCTTGCAGTGCCAGACCAAGAATAAAAATGTCCAGCAATCCAGAGAACCTACACAAGCCTACCCACTCATAAAGCTTTTCAGGTCTGTTTTCCATTAGATCTCCCACGACTTCCTCATATTTTACAGGAAATGTTACTTGATGCCTACCCAACATCCCTTCTTCTAGTGCTCGCTCTCCAGGCTTGCCCTGGGTATCCATTCCTGTGTCCAGGCCTCTGCTTTGGAATCAAGAATGAAGCAAGAGACTCACAAAAGCCCATAGACCCCCTAGCCAGAGTGCTTGGGTGAGATTTAACCAGACCCAACCAGAAGTTAGATGATGTCAGAATTATGGCTGGGCATATTCTATACTAATACTATTCTAGCACTGGAAAAACTAAGACAGGAATGTGGAAACCTTGAAGCCAGCCTGGGCTATGAAGTGAGTTTAATACAAATCTTTACAACCATAAAACTCCATCTAAAAAACAGAAGGATTGTACCCAGTGGATTTGGAGGTGGGGAGGGTGTGGTCTGCAACCTTGTATATCACTCTCTATTCTTGCTGCTGTAACAAAGTAGCTGGGTTTACCCTGACTCACAGTTCCTGGGGATACAGTCCTTTAGGACAGAGAAGGCACAGGCATCATCAGTGGGAACCAAGTGTCTAAACAGGTGAGCCCAGGGGAGATGGTTCACATTCACACTACAGCACCTTGGCAGCTAGTTTTGTATATTTCTCTTAGCATGGCATTTGGTGACATCGGCTCTGAGCTCAATGTCAGCCACAGTGAGACATTTTCTGAAGACTGAGGATTGCCTCTGAGAACTGCCTTGGTCCCCAACAATTTTTTTGCCTCTGCATGCAACCTGAGACCTAAGTTACATGATAAAAGGTAAAGCCTCAGCTAGAGAATCAAGTCCTGGATCCAGCTATGTCTGAGACTCTAGAGCTGTCTTTATACATTCAACTGGTCTGCCATTGAAGCCTGTCTGGGTTGCATTTTCTGTGTCTAACACAGGCCAGTTATCCATTTTACATTCAGCAGGCAAAAAAAAAAAAAGAGAGGAGCAATAGGTTTATATTCATTAAATTGTTTCCAAAGCTTGCTCATAGTTCCTTTCTGCTTTAGAGGAGAATTCAGAGCCTACTTTGGCCCCAGGGACTTGCCCAGTCTGGGTCCACCTCTCTCTGGTCTGGATCAGGGCCTTCCTGCCTTTGGCATCACCCGGCCTTCATGGTCTCCAGCAGCTGCTCCTGTCCCATCTCCTGCTTCTTCAATACAGTTTGTCACCCTGTCTGAAATGTTTTTTCTCTTTTGGGGTCTTCAATCCTGTCATTGTCCCAGATCCAGCTTGTGGCTCCAGGCTACCTCGGCTTCACTCTCCACTCCTAGCACACGAAGCTTTCCTGAGGCTCACCACCGCTCTGGACTAGAGCTCCTGGGAGCTCTGGACTATATCAAGTTTATCTTCAGAGGCTTCCGAATTTCTGTTGCAATAGCCTTGCCTCTGAAATGCTCATGAAGCCAGCAAGCCTGTCCTCAACCCAGCACCCAGTGGAGTTTAATGCAGATGGAAGTTGGGCTGGACCTTCATTCAAACTGTCCATCTGTCTAGCCACACTGGCTTCTGTTATAGGCTCTAAGCGCACACAGATGTGTTTCTATCTCAAGCTGTCTGTTTGTCCAGCCACAACAGCTTCTCTGGTTCTACCCCAGGACCCTTGCACTTGCTGACAGAGGGTTTCTCTTAGAAGCACTTCTCTTTGCTGACTTTCCCTTTTTGTTTTGGCTGCTACCCAGTGTCATCCCCTAGAGTTGGTCCCTGGGTGACCCTAAGAGATGAGCCCCTTTCTTGTATTAAAAACTTACTTTTGCTTAGTAATGACGAATGCTTACATAGTAGAAAGTACATACAGGAAGGCTGCTAGGAGAGGCAACCATCTCCCCAGAGCAGAATCTGGCCTCTCTTCTCCACAGTCGCCTGAGGAGCAAATAAACATGACCTTGCAGTCCAGCCAAGGACAATTTTCTCAAGAGTGGACAGTAGGAGCCATGGTGGTCTTGTCACTGAGGCCAAGGACTCAGGCACTTGGCATTGGAGCTTCTACTGTAAAGAACTTCAGTTGCTTGTCTGGGGCCCCACATAGTGAATGGCTAAAAAGTGAAATTTTGACAGCGTGCTCCCCAGGGTGTGAGCTCCCGTGTTGCTCCTAAGCCTCATGCTGAGCACGCTTAGCAGCACCATGCACACAATACATGCTCAGTGTTGTAAATGGTGAGCACTTGTGGTCCAGGCCCAGGGAGCAGGCTGCCCTGCTGCTATCTGAGAGCTGCAATTATTATTATTATTATTATTATTATTATTATTATTGTTATTAATTTCCCAGACAGGGTTTCTCTGTGTAGCCCTGACTATCCTGGAACTTGCTCTGTAGACCAGGTTGTCCTTGAACTCACAGAGATCTGCTTGCCTCTGCCTCCCCAGTGCTGAGATTATAGGTATGTGCCACCACTGCCCAGCTTGAGATCCAATCTTTATTTGTGGCACCACAAAGCTTTCTTCTATACATGGCTTTCTTTGCTTTCAAATATTTCTTTTATAACAGAAACGGAAAGGTCTCTCTCTCTCTCTCTCTCTCTCTCTCTCTCTCTCTCTCTCTCACACACACACACACACACACTCATCAGGTTGCCTGGCTTTGCTGACCCATTGCCCCTGACCTCACACTCCATTTCCTGGGAAAATGTCTAATCCAATATGGTGCCCACGGACACGGACACACATACCTCCTTTAGGGCTGGTTGTGGCAGACACTCTGCTCCTGAGTCCCCTCCCCACAATTATCTCCCTCTCATCTAGGACTTTTTTTTAAGTCACTGATCAAGATCTGTGTGGTCTGCAGTTTCCAGAACTTTCCTTGGTTACAGTTCTCTTCCAAGCCCCTTGGGAATGGAGGACCCTCAATGATTATAGAGCCAATAGAGACACTGGTCACCTGTTCCTGGGTGGCACAGGCTTGTCAGCTTCCCAGAGTAGTATTTGCATGCTAGGATGTGTGTGGCTAGGAACAAGTATCAAAGTATTTAGCTGGCAGGAACAGGGTGTTGGGACTGATACACTATCTGGTTACAGACTCATTCCTGTCCCGCGTATGTTGTTTGTGCTGCTGCAGCTGTAATAGTGGCCAGCCGAGGCAGCACCACTCTCACACCAGGCCATTTGTGTCCGCCTGCCTTCGGAATTCCTCTTGGCCTGGAGTGCAGCTCAGAGCACTTGCCTAGGACGCAGGAGGCCCTAGCTCCCATCCCCAGCAACTCCCCACAAATCCTCCCCAAGGAATTCTGGGAGCCTGACCCTCACTTAGTAGGTGAGGGAGTAGAGACTCAGAGAGATGAACATTCCCTCACTCTTGGTCATGAGGCTTAATGGCTACAGAATATTCTGTCTGCTACCGCACCAAGCGCACACTAATCCCCATGGCCAGGCCATTCATATTGTTTCAGGGCGTTCCGTGGGAATCAATAATGCAGCTGTGACAGCCTTTATATTATTAAAATGCCTTCAAGAATTCATTTTGGACGACTCTATGATATTTCATAGTGTCAACCGAGACGTGCGTACGTGGCCACTAATTGCATCATTATTTATCATAGCAAAAATGGAATGTAATTAAGTGACACATAAAAATGCCCAGAGATGATATTAAGGAAAAGAGACAGGGAACAAGCTGCATGATCAGCATCTCTGAATCCGAGGGTTGGGTGGTGCATGCATAGTACCAGGCACTGGGAGGAAACAGCCCTTCATCCACCAGCAGAAATGGTGGGGCCATGAGAAAGAAAACTGTTTTGTGTTTTCTTGGTACCACGGTCTCTGCTGGGATCATTTAGCTGCCCTTGGACTCTGAAGCAGCTGCAGCTAGTCTGTAAAGCGAGTGCTGTGTTCCGATAAAACTTTATTTGCACAACAGGAGGCAACCAAATTCAGGCTGTGCATCCGCACGCCCACCGCCGGTTCCCGCAGCAGCCCACCTACATTGTTTGCCTTCAAGAAATGAACTTTATTAAATATTGGAATAGGTACAAAAGAATATTTATGAGACTCGAGCTTAAGTACCAACAATAAAGACGAGTGAATCACCAATTTAGGCAGCAAGCCATTGATCGCTCCTAGCGGAGGCCCTGGGTTCCCCCCTCCAGCCTCAGCCCCTTGCATCCAAGGAACACTGACTTCTGTATCTCATCTTCATCCTCATTTCAGTGAACACGCTGCACCGTTTCACTTCTGTTTGAACTCTAGATAGACTGGAACATGGCTCATGGGTAGTTCTATGGATCTATATGATTTTCTTAGGATTTCTTCATACTGATGCCCCTGGCCATGATCTGTTTGTTGCTCATAGTCTCCCGTGCTAGCACTACAGTACAGTCTAGACAACCATTTACTCTTGATTGGTATTTGCCTGATTTTTGGTGGTGGTAGCTTGTTTGTTTATCTCTGGTGCATGTGCTACAGCGCCAGAGTTTATTTGCATGACGAAGACTCGGTTGTAAGGAATGGGGACATTAACAACATGAGGCAAAGCCAGATTGGTGTCAGAGTGGCCACGCTCGTCCCCTGTCCTCTCACAGGTTACTCTGCATTCTTGCCTACACCTGTTGCACTCAGACACAGGCAGCTTGTCCTCAGCGCTGCCTCTGACTGTGTCACTGACCCCTTGAAACTCTTGTGTGCTCTGAGGCATAAGGATCAAGCCTGACCATCAGTGCCAGTTTTAGCTGGCATGGCTTGCCCCCGAGGCATGCTGGGAGCTTGAGTGGGTGCATGGGAGGTGAAACAGTGGTGAGAGTTTGACCCTCATAGGGCTTGTTGAGATTGACAGATCCCTAGCCTGGGTCCACACAGCAAGCAAGCGTCATAGTCCTCACAGAAAAGGTGACATTGAGCAAAAGATTAGAGGGGAATGGAGGATAGAGATGTTGTGGGAAGACATTTTGTGCATCAGAAACAGCCATACCAAGGCCCTGAGGCAGGGAATGAGTGAAGTACCACCCGGCAGTAGGCTGGAGTGGAGGGAGAAGGGGGGGGGGGGCAAGCAGGAGAGGAAGGTGACGGATTGAGCAGAGTCTGTTCATGCTGGCGGTGGGGGTGGTGGGTTTTGTCAGGCAGCCATTGAGGAGAACTAGGTCATGGGTATACATTGTTGTTGCCCAAGAGACTCAGGACATGGACTTGCAAGTCTGAGGAAACTGAGGCCTCGCTCCCACTTGTGCAGCTGAGTGTGTGTGAGCCTGCCTCGCTTGGTTATCCTCAGTGAGAAGCTCCTGTGTGGCTCAGTCTGCAGCAGCATGACAAAGCCAGACTTCACTGGCCTCATCCTACAGCCTCAGAGCCCACCTCCACTACTGCCCTTTAGAAGCTCTGGACCAAGTAGAAGCCCTTGAAGTGTCAGGGGCTTAGTGCTCCCCACTGTGTAAAAGGGATAGTGGTCACAGCCACCCAGCTGAGGTTTTGGTGATCTACACCAGCTGCAATTGATTAGGACTGAACACCGCACAGGAGGCTGGCAGAGTTCATAAACCCCTCAGCCAACTAAGGCCCCAAATTTTTTCCAAAAGTTTAGACACATACCCAAAATCATAGGCTGAGGCAGGAAGAGATGTGAGTTCAAGGGCAGCCTGGGCTGCTTTCACTGTGAGACCTTGTCTCAAAACAAAACCAAAACCAAAACCAAACAAACAAAAAAACAAAAAAACGACGAAATTCTCTGTCATTATTCTCTGACAGTGGAAGTATCTTTCGTCCATACGTCACTTCAGATGTCCCAAGTGCTCATGTGGGTGAGAGGGTGTGTCTGTGTTCATGGAGCTTTGGTTGGTGCCTGGGGTCCAGCCCTGTGGACACCAAGGGACTCCCGTGCTAACTTGACAGCAGTATTACCCCTGAGGGGGACCTTTCATTTCCCTCCGTTTTGGTCCTTGTACTAAAATGCACAGGACAGCGTGGGAGAGGTGAATGAGGGACGTGAATACTAGTTCGTCGGATGCTGTAGGCTGGTGACGATGCTTAACTTAGCCTTCTGAGCAGGGCAGTGGGTTGTCACGGCCCTTCCCGGAGGACCAGGCGGTGGCTTTTCAGAGCTGGGCAGAACACATGTCAGTGAGAAAATCCTCTGCTTCCTCCAGTGTCACAGTGGATCTACCCTCTCTGGGTGGCCGCTGGCCAGCCACCACTGGTAATAGAAAAGGTGAGAGGGAGGCCAGATCTCATCAGGAGGTGAATCCTTGCAGGCTAAGTACACCAGGCGTGGTAGAGTGCAGTGAAGTTCCTTTTATGATACAGGCAGAGATGTGATTATTGCCTCCAAGTGAGGAAACCAGGAGTCAGAGGATGAGCCCTAAATCCTAAAGCTGAGTGGCTGCAGGGATCCAGCCATACTCTGGAGTAGCCCAATTTGACATGGAGACATCATGAGGGCCCAGTTCTCTATACCAACTCCTTGATCTCAGACTTCAGCCTCCAGAATCCTAAGAAAACAAGCTCTGACTCACTCTCAGGTGTTCTGTTGTAGCCACATGGGCTGTGGTACTGATCACAGCGGGGACAGGAAAGGCACGTTAGGCAGATGAAGAGTGCCTGGAAAGCCGAAGGGAACTGGGGGGCCTAGATGTATCAGCTATCTACAGGCACAACCATGCTGTGTAACAACCATATCCCTCAAAGGTATGCAAGGCTGAGTCTGTAGTGCTAAAGCTCCTGCCAAAGCTGGCCAGAGGCTTCTGCTGGCAGGAGGCTTGCTCTTACCTTAGGGTTATAGACTGACTCTGAGGGGGATCTGGTCATTTAGCCACCAATGAGCTAGCCTGGGCAGGTCCTGGATGTAGATAAAGCCATCAGTGACCAGCACTACATCTACTTTGTATGTTGTTTCTGTCCCATTAATATCCTGGCTGAGACAAGTCACAGGATTGAGACCAATGGAGGGGAGTCAGGCCTGACCGGATGCTGGGGAACTTGGGAGCACAGGAAGTCTGGAGTGTTGCAAGGAAAGCCGAATGAAGTACAGAGGTCATTGAGGACAGTGTGTGGCGCAAGGAGGAGGGAGGAACCAGTGGAAGGAGGAGACAAACCAGGCAGCAGCATGTTCTGTGGGAGATGATGGTGTATGCTCAGCCTGTAAGAACCAAGACAGGCTGAGGCATTTGGTCAGCTACACAGATGCTCCAGACACCTCTGGGACATAATTGGCCTTGGCTTCCACAGAAAGGTTAATTGCCCGGATCATAGTCTGGAGCTTCTGGAACTGACAGAGCAGTCCCTCCATTAAAGCCCCAAGCTGCCTGGCTTTATCTGCCTGTCTTTTTCTCTCTTCCCTGGAGGCTTTGGTCAGTGCTGTGCCTAGCAGTGTCACGCAGTGGGGTGAAGATGCTGCCCAGGAGGCAGACTGATCAGTAAGCAAACATTTCTGTGATAAACATCCTTACAGGGACAGCAAAGCTAAAAGCTACAGTGCTGTAGAGGACTCTGCCAGCAACCTGCACAAGGGCTTATTTATGCACAGGCCCCTTCAGGCATAGCTGGATCCAGGTGCTCGACCAAACCACGCGCTTGAGGTCAGCTCTTTCCTGTGCTAGTTTCCTGAGGACAGATTGTATGAGGGCAGAGGTGAGCAAACCCCCCCCCCCGCTCCCAATCCCCCTCCTCAGTTTAGCAACTCCCAGTGGGAAGGAGAGCCAAATGTTTCCAAAAAGTCTCAAGTTGGGTCCTGACTGGCTCAGTTCCAGTCATATGCTCAGTCCTTAGCCAAACACTGTAAACTCTGATAACCAGTGCTGCCCTGGGCACAGCCCCACCTTGGAGCTGAAGGGTCCAGCTCCAAGAATACAAGGGAAAGCTGGTTCTGTACTCACAGGGAACACTGCTGGGCTGTCCAGAGCATTGTGAGGAGAGAGTAGAGGCAGAGCGGGCAGGATGTCAGGGCCTGCCTACATCCCTGGAGTTATGAAGGAGGAAGGACCATAGGAACACCCATTTCACAGATGGGGAAGCCAAAGCAAGGGAATGCCTTAAAGGAATGGCAAGGAGGTGTCTGGGGGGGGGGAGTGCCCAGCAGAGGGAACCTGCAGGGTGGCAGGGTGAGCTGGCATCCTTCTGTCAAGTCTCAGAGGAGTAGAGAATTGAGCTGAGACCCAAGTGGAGAAAAGTAGCCAGCCATAGGATAAGACAAAAGAACATTCCAGAATAAGCAGCCAAGAACAAGGGAGCCAACATGGTAGCCAGCCTGGGTAGCCTGGCCCTTATCTGCAGAGAACCTGGGAAACTGAAGAAATAAATGTTTCTTTGAGGGAAAGGCACTTTCTCTTCCCCGCCTCCTAGAGTTCATCTTTAAAAATCTTTGCTTAATAGGCCTTCTCCATGAGCTGCCGCATGGGATTTTAATCTAAATTTTATTACTACTGAGGTCGGATCTATTTTTTCATCTGATCTTAACTGGATTGGCACCTTCTTTTGTGAACTGTCTGGAAACCTAACCTTTTGGGCCTCCTTAAAAAACTTCCTTTTTTTTGAAACCTCAAACCTCAGACTCTGGGAAGCCGCCGTTCTCAAAGGCCGCCAGCCTGCTTATTCCCTGGGACTTTGATCTTTATAAACACCAAAGGAAAATGCCGTTTTTATTGGCAAAAGCTTTGTGGGTACCTCCAGATGAGAGAGCAAACTCTAAGCTGGGGAGTCTGGATATTTTTAAACTCCTCTGCCAAAGTGATAAAGCCAGGATCCCGTGGTCCAGGTGGGGGTGGCAGGGAGAGGGCAGGATGAAAGATACTGTGTCCTCCCAGGATTGGTATGAAGCGGCTGTCCGACTAGACAGGATCCCCCCAGCCCCCAACGCCCCTTACATGGCATGCACATGCACGGTGACACTGTTTTCCCTCCAGGACAATGTCCCCTGGACCTGAATAATCCCAATCTATCAGTGAGGCATAGTGGGCAGCCAGCCACCCAAGCACTGGGGAGGTCCAGAAGGAGGAAGATAGCAAGGTAAAGACCAGCTTGGCTACACAATGAAGCCCAGGTATCAAACAGCCACCTTGACTGGAGTGGCCTAAGAGTGCATACACTGTGGAATTGGGGAGTTTATCAATCTTCTGCCTATGCCTTGGAGATCAGGTTGAATAGTGTCTTCCTCTTTGTGTGGCCCAGTCGAGTATCTTGTATCAACTGTATCAGTTGAGTATCAAGCACTGGAGTCCCCCAGCTCTGCTGGTGGCTAAGTCTCCCACCCTGTCTCAGGGTGAGTGGGATAAAGAGGAACAGACCCCCTTATGATCAGGCTCTAAGTCCATGAGGGTTATGAAGTGTTGTCCCAGAGCCCATGCTGTGCCCACGGGAGATTCTGACCTGCATGGCATCAGCCATGGCTCCCATGCATGACGCTGAATGGGGTTAGACACAGTGGGGACTGCTATTGGCAATTTTAAACAAGGAGGTCAGGAAGACAAGGCTAATGGCATTTAGGTATGAGAGGAAGTAGGTCTTACATTTGAACACATAAGCACCTAGGGGACACAAACAGTATTTAGGTCACGGCAGACCCTGGGAAGAACATTTATGGTAGCGGGAGCATCAAGTTCAAGTAGCTGTAAGGTAGTGTAGGCCTGTGGCCTTGAAGGAATAGCAGGGAGGACGCCATGATGAGAGGGAACAAGAGGGGTGGAGGAGAAGATAGAGTGCTCAAGGAGGGGAGAGTCGTAGCTCTTCAGAGGTCAAGGTCCCCATCTCAGCTTCTGGCAGCCCTATCATCACGAAGACTAGAAACCTGGAGTGGTGGGAACAGATTGGTGGGTTCATGGAGTTGTGCATCCTTCTCAGAGACTTGGCCATGTGGTCTGAGGCCACGCACACGGAGAACCTCAGAGGCAATGCCTCAGTGGGTACTCTTGTCATGCCTGGGACCACCTTGCTGTGTCCACCACCACCTGAAGATGTCGTTGTCACTGGGGACCCCATGGTGGTCTCTAGGAAGTGTTCACTCTTTCTCCTTATGCTCCTGGCTTTGCTTGGAAGCTTGGAGACCTTTCTACCCAGCCTGACCCTGTGGCTTTCTCAGCCACTTCTGCTCTCTCCTAGCTCTTCAGCATGGCCTTCAACTCAGCCTCTGACCTCTTAGCCCCCACATCCTCATCTGGTACAACATTCTTGGACCTCCTCTCATCCTTGTGGTACCATTCCCCAGGGACTCTCCAACTAGACCAGCTGCTTCTTTCTTGTCCTCATGGCCCTGATGGCTCCTGATTTCTCGTGTATTTTGTTGTTTTCTGAAAGTTCTTACTGTCATTAGCATCCCAGCACGGAGATGAAGCAACCTAGGTTCAGTCAGATTCCGGTCACTTGCCCACATGCATCTAGGTACAGGAAATGGCACGCAAGCTCTCCCTTCTCCCCTCCCTGTCCCTTCCCACTGAAAGCAGTCCTAGATCTGCCACCTGCTAGCTGGAGTCCTGGGCTCTGCACTTCTTTGTGCCTCAGTTTCCTCTCATCAGTAATGCAGGGTAATGATGGAGATCCATGCCCACTGTCAGTTGAGGGCAGCTACGATGCTTGGCACTTCTGGCTGATATATGTATGGCCATGATCAAGAGTATGATCCACTTGTTCAGTTTGGGGCTCCTGGTGAGCTGGAGCCAGGTTCTTTTTCTCTGTGCCTCTATGGTGCTGATGCAGGGTCAAGGCCTGGGAAGTTGTCCTGGTTTTCTTTCCTCACTGCCAAGACAAAATGTTTTCCTTAAGGGGAAAACTGTATTTTTGGCTCATTGTTTTAGAGCACTTCCATCATGGGAGGGAAGGCATGGTAGATGAGTTCATGATAGTGGGAGTATGGCGGCAGCTGCTCCCTTCTGGTGGACCAGAAGTACTAGAGGCAGGTATTACATTCAATGGTCTCAAACTCGGGCTTACGTCAAGCTGACAGAAACAACAAACAAACGACAAATCACCAAACAAACAATCACAAACCAGGACAGGAGAGATTTCCCTTCCCTCACCCCAGTAACAGCCCCACAACTCTAGACCTACAGCAGGTGGCATGAAATCAACTGGTGTCTAGGAGGTACGAGAAGATTCCCACCATGCCCTGCTGGCCTCATCCCCCTCCCTGACTCCTTGAGTGCCTCTGACCTCCATCATTGACAGCTTCTACTCCCATTACCCCCCAGCTTTCTCCAGCTGCCACTCAGAATGACCTGTCTGTCCATACTCAGCCAGCTGCCACTCAGCTCTGGCCACTGCTCACAAGTGGGAATGTGGTCCTGGCCTGGCAGAGTCTCAGAAATAATCTTGATTCTTTAAAAATACAAACATGGCATTGAAATAAAAATTTAAGAATATCATAGGTAGCTGGAAAGAGACAGCAATGAGGGATTAAAAATTGAAAGAGACAGAAAGGGCACAGAAAGAACAACAAAAGAAAGGGGGAGCAGGGAACATGGGGGGGGCACAAAGCCACAGGAGCCCAAAGCCTGTCCTTAGGACTTCCTGAAACTTCTCTGACTGCCTCTGTCCCATTTGGCTGCAAGGTACAAATGGACAAGGAGGACTGGGAGGCCGTTGTCTTGGCCAGGGTGACCTGAGAGGGGGTTGCAGACACGCCTGTGGATCCAGAGCTCAGCCTTCACCTTGGACTCTCCAGCTCTCCTCCCCTCCCCACCTCCAGTCCCAGCACGTGAGACAGTGGTGTGTTCCCAGGGTCAGCTTCTGTTTCCTGAGGAGAATGAGTATTTCCTGTTATCTGGTGCTGAAGGCCAAGGTCACTAAGACATGTCTCAGATGCCCTGAGACGGTCCTCAGCTTCCAGAAGAGCCCTTTCTAAAGGGCATATCTGCCAGAGATGGTTTAGACTAGACAGGGGTTGGGCCTCTGAGCTCTGAGGAAGGATAGCACTATCAGAGACAAACCAGTTTGTTCAGTGGTTGTTGCTGAGGGACGGAGGGGAACTTGTTCCTGAAGACCTCCCATGTACTGAGGCTCAAAGAGATCAGGGAAAGTCAGTCAATTGCAGAGGTCTTGGTCCATGTTCAGGTTCTTCTCCTATAGGAGACACTGAGAGGAAGGGTCAAGACATTTTATGCCAGGGTCTCCATCAGACCACTGCTGAGGCTGGGGTAGTCAGGACAGGTTTCTTGGAGGAGGTGACTTTGAAGGAACCTGGTGGCTTAAAACAACAGATTTATCTATCAATGAGTTCCCTAGTGTGAAGTCAAAGTGTCTGCCACAGGGTTGAATTGCTTTCTGGAAACTTCATGATGCTGGAGGTGGACCCTAGGGCTTTGCTCATGCTAGGCAAGTGTTCTACAGCTGAGCCCCAACCCCAGCCCCTTGTGGCGCCCCTGACGCTCCCGAGAGCCTGTTCTGCCTCATTTCATTATAAAAGAGATTGGGACCCTCGGCTCATGTCACTGCAAGCCCTGCTTCTGAAGGAGCATCTTCACTTCTAACCCAGCTTCCCAGCTTGCACAGTAGCACCCCATTGTGATGACACTTGTGGACCCTCGAACTAAGCTATTCCAACCTCAAGATCTTAATCACTTCTTCGAGGTCCACTGCCATTCAAGGTGGCATGGGCACAGGGCTAGGAGGGAGGGCGTGAACATTTTTGATGAGAACAAGGCTGGAGACAAGCATCTCTGCTTGGGACTCACTTGGCTCAGGCAGTAAATGCTTCATTGATACATTTGAACCTGTGGCTACAGATCTCTCCCTTGGCTTCTGATTATGCATCTCAGCCAGCCCAGGAGCTGACCTACTGCTGACCTGAGTCAGTAGTCTGGGTGGGAGTGGTCCTGAACATCCCAGAGCTCCTGGACATGCTGAGGCCTTGGTGTGCTTTGAGTCATATGGCATGTGAAAGGATGGTTCTAGAAAAGCTGGGTCTTCAGAAAACAGCCAGGTTCCATGTTCTTAAGAACCTGACTGTTGATGCTGGAATTCCACTCCAAGTGGCCTGCTACATCTCATAGAGCAGCCACTGAGGATGTACACTGTGACCTTGAGTCAAAGCCTAGAAGACATCCTGACTTGTTAAGGGGACTCAGATCACTGTGACAACTCACTCACCATCTCTGGGCCTCTGTAGAAAGACTACAGGGTGCAATGGTGGCAGTTAGTCCTCTGGGCACAGGATATGCCTGACAGAAGCAACTTAGGAGAATGGTTTTAGAAGACCTCAGTCACTATGGCAGGGATGGCAGGGTGGGGGAGCGGTGCAGCTTTCTGTGTTGCCAAGCAGGAGGCAGATAGCATGGGTTAGAACCAGGGGCGTGTATGTCCTTCAAGGCTCATCTCTAGTGACTTGCTTCAGCTAGACTCAAACAGCACCATCAGCTGGGGACCACATGTTTGTTCAACTATGGAAGCCTGTTGGAGACATTCCAGCCTCAGGCTGTGAAATGTGGACAAGAAGACACTTCATATACTTGGCTCTGATAAGGAATCTGAGCCAAAGGCCTTTCCTTCCAGTTAATTCTGAATATCGGCCATCCTGCATGGTTGCTAAGACCCTAGACCAGAGAAAGCTGGTGATTCAGGTTCTAGGGATGTCTCTAGTATGTGGTCTTGGTACCACCCGGAGCTTTGAAATACTACATTCATAGTCAGTAGTTGGGGGGGGGGCACATTTGCAACCACAGAGTTTGGGAGGCTGAAGCAGGAAGTTCACAAATTCAGGGCAGCCTGGGCTACCTGGGGAGACTCAGTGTCATGAATAATCAACCAAACAATAACCAAAACCAGGAAGAAAACAATTCTGTGCCCCTGTAGTATCAGGGACAGAAATGGCTTTAGACACTGTCATGTAGGCTATAAACTCAGGGAGGAACTATAAAAGGCTGAGGTGCCAGGCGGGGCGGGGTCTGTGCCATCCTGTCAGTGTGTGCTCTGTTGGGAGGTAGCCCTGGCTTCACTTGGCCATGTGGAGGTTCAGGCTCACCATGCCACACTCACCCAATTTGCAAATGAACTTCAGAAAACTGAGTTTGATGAGGCCCTTCCTATTTTTAAATGTTGACAATGAATGCAGATATTTTTAAAAATATTGTGTGGGCCAAACAAGACATTTCTGCTGGTTAGATTCTGTCTGCTGTGAGAATTTGTGTGAGAATTTCCTGGCTTTCCCAAGGGGAAAACTGAGGCCCCGGCAGCAGATGGACCTTCGAGCCCTGCCTTTGGGGCTTCAAATAGAGGGATGCTAGCAACAGGGCCAGGTCTGTTGATCCCTCTGTAATTTCCCTTTCTGGCTACCCCAGTGGACCTACCCTTGAGTTCCCATTCTGTGACAGAGAACGGCTCAGGGAATGCAGTGAGCCCCTAGCCTGCCTCTGCCTTCCTCTGAGAGACAGCACATCCCACCTTGCCATTGACAGAGAGCCTCTCATTTGCAGGCAGTCTGGGGGCGCGGTGACTCCAGAGATCCTCCTCTTGCTTCTTTGAGGCCTCTGGCCTTTTCTTGGCAGCCCACACCTTCTGGTCACTGATCCCCCCACGCTGACATTTCATAAGCAGCAGCTGTCACTGAGCCATTCCCAGCCCAGGCAGACTGGCTCGTGTCATTTACATGATTTAACATGCTCGCTGCAGGCGTGCTGCTGAACTCAGCCCACAGCCACCATGCTGTGACTTATTGATCCAATGTATTAAACTGATGGATTCTTATTTGCTTATTTATTTGTTTTGAGAAGAAAGGATTGCTTTTTTTCCCCCTTGAAATACCATCACGTCTTGGTTTTCTGTGACTTTGCAACTGTCCCTCTCTGATCTCTTGAAAAACTTTATCTAAGGGTGATAGGCTGTTATCCCAGACCTTAGGGTCCCCTGGGTGACATCACACCGGAGCACTGAGGATCATGGTAGGAACAGCTAAAGCTTCTCATAGCGTGTGCAGACAGAGAGGAGCTAGCACTTGACTCACCAATGTGCTACCTACTCCTCAGAGAAAGCCAGGAGCTGAGTGCAGAGACCCCACTTACAGGAGAAACACTGGGTCCACCATTCACACTTCTCTTAGTATTGATTATTACGACCTCGTTTTCATGCATGATACAGGAGCTGTCGCTCTGAATGGTGATGGCTACTGGCCTAATCTCAGGTTCCCCCTCAGCAGGGCACCCACCTCAAATGATCAGCAACACCTTGCCGGACCCCATCAACCTTGTAATGATGGTCACATGCCCAGCACTGCTCCCATGAGACTACAATGGAACTGAAAATCCCATCACCATCTTTTTTTTTTTTTTTTTTTTTTTTTTTG